>VXAZ01002668.1:324075-370326 GCA_013399875.1 Gymnorhina tibicen | reverse complement strand
TTTTTTTTTTTTTGTAAACTGTGTTTTTAGTTTTTAAGCCATGCCTTTTCCAGCTTTGGAGAAAGGGTGTGAACAGATACGCGTAGCCATGTACCACTTACCGCTGTACTTTAGCTTCGAGCTGCTCTTATATATGTACGTTATTTTTTAAGCCTGTTTATAAACCAGATTCCTGGCTTCGTGGCTTCGGAAGAAGCAGATTGTTGCTCTCAGATGTCTTATGCCTTCCCGGAGGCTGGAACGGTTGCTGTGAGGGATTTTCCCTGCTCCCACCACACCTCTCGGTCATTGGGTAGTACAGAAAAAAAATCCAAACCGGTCTGGAACACCAACGCACAGTTGCCTGTAAAATAGTCCTGTAACATTGCAAATAAAGGCATATGGGAAGCATTCCCCTGGTGTGCAGTGAGTGTCTGCCCTGTGCAGCTTGTGGCAGTCTTGGAACAGCCTTTCCTGTCCATGATTGCGGGGGAATCAGGCTCCAGCAGTGCTGCATAAAAGCAAGAGTAGGGAAGGACCCTGTGCTGGGAACAGATCCTGACAAACAGGAACTGGCTCTGCAGGGAGCAGGGCAGGGGGAGAGCAGAACTGGGGCTGTAGGGGGCCCAGGCTCCGTGGGAGCTACCCGCCAGAGAGGCCTGAATTTCCCCCTCCCCCTTCTGCAGGGAAGGCCACTGAAGGCAGCTCCAATTTTTTGGAAATGTTTTTGGCTCCCACTGAGCGGTTTCTGAGTGCCACCCTGTGATTTCTGCAATGGAGAATACCAAAGCACCCAGGAGAAGCAGAGCTGCTTGGCACAGGCAAACACTCCCCCTGCTCCTCTCCCTCTCAGCTGCACTGTGAGCAGGGCCAGAGGAGCACTTTGGACTAAAGGCCACAAAAAACCCATCAGACTGTTTCTGCAATGAAGGAGGAATTGGGCTGTAGAGCCTGAAGGCAGCTCCCTTCCCTCCTGGTTGGTTGTGCAAGCACAGGACAGCAGGAGCTGTCCTGGCACAGACATGCCTGAGGAGGGGCAGGTGGGCTGCCCCACAGGAAAGTCAGATTTAGTGCCCAGACCACCAGGAGCAGCCCGGCCTGGGGACCTGTCCTGGCTCACCACAGGTCCTCTGAAACAAACTGCAGGAGATACCCTGCAGCATGGAATTTGAAGACTAGAAACCTATTGGTCAGAGGCAGAGCTGGCAGGACACTGGGTGTGAGGCTGCTGCCTGTGCACCAGCGGTCTCTCCTGGGCTGTGGGAACGTTTCCTGTCTGGCTGCTGAGCTCACTCCGGCAGAGCTGACAGCCCGTTTTACTTACAGGTCCAGTTTTTGGGGTCTCTCTGGTATGTGATTCCTCTTCCTACCTTCAGAGGAAAACAAAAGCCTCCAAAACTTACCCAGCTGCACCCTGAAATGCAAAAACGGAGGGTGAAGAGCCCTCTTCTGCGGAAACCTCTTTTGAGAGTTGAGGAAACACCATGACATTGTGGTGGAGTGTGCAGAAAAATTCACAACGCCAGAGGTTCATGTCCAGAAAGGAGACAGAGGAGTCCTGTAATAAAGGGAAAGGCCATGGGGCATTTCCCCTGCAGTCTCTCAAATTATTGGAGGATGCAGCCTCCTTTTTATCCTAATTTCCTGGCTGCAACACCCTCTTCCTTTCCCCATTGGCGGAGGTACTTGGAAGGTACAGACTTCCCAATATGCCTACTACGTGTCCCCCTCTAATATGCACATCCGCCCCTTTTTTATATATAACAAAACAATAGTCATGATTCTATTAAGTCTTTGTTCTTCTTCTCTAAGTTCAGGAATTTAACACGGCCTTGGCTGAGCAACAGTCCGTGTCAATTGGTAACATTGTCCAGAACTGATAGTTTCTCCCATTGCTCCCCTGTAAGTCCCGGGCCCTATCTACAAGCAGATTCACATGGTCTGTAAAGACACATTAATCTTATTTCTTTGAAGAGGGAAAGGGAGTAAGTCAGGAGAAGACTTACTTGTGACTGAGTGCTGGCATCCGCTGACCCTAAGGTTTATGCGGAGGGTTGGGAAGGGGCAGGCCCCCACTGGCACACGCCACAGCAAGAGCCTGGCTTGGCCCCCCCACCCGGCTTTACTGCACCCCCAAAGCAAAGCCCAGAGCTCCCTGCCACCTTATGGATCAATAAACGGAATGATTCATAAACTCAATATAGAAAAGAGAGGCCAGGACTTAGATTAATGCAACAAAGAAAACTTTAGACCTTGCTGAGACCTTTACCCTTACAGAACAGAGTCTCCCAGCACCTCCAGCCGTGCCAGGGGGTGTAAGGCAGCCTGCTCAGCCTGTAGGTGGGGAGGGGGCAGCTCCTTTCCTTCATCATTATCTGATTAGGCACTCACTACTTGCCAGAATGAGCCTCCCATGAGTCAGGGGGCGCTGGGGGCCAGCTGGGCGCTCCAGCCTGTGAAAATGCAGGACTTGGCTGTGGTGGTTGATAGGGGTCGAACGGTGTGCTCAGGTTTGTTCACAAGCTGCTGGGCTTTTGGAAGCCCCTCAGGAGGGGTTTTACCCCTGCCATGGACGATGCGGAGCAGCCCCCAGCCTGAAGCTTGGAAGCTGGCAACAGCCGCTTTGGGTTTCATCCAGGGCCCCGTGTCCTCCTCCCCGGTGTGGCCGGGGGCAAGCAGGAGTGAGGGGGTTGCCGGGGTGGGAAAGCTCCTGCCTGTGTGCTGCTGCAGGGGATGCTTGGGGGGAGCTTGGGGGCACCATGGCACGGGTGACAGGATGGCCAAGCAGCATCTGAGTGCGGAGGGTGCTTATCAGCCTGGGGATGCCCTTCCCCTCAGCCCCTTTGTCCTGGGAATGTGCCTGACACCTCCGGAGTCCTGCTGGCTTGGAGATGCTTAGCGGGGGGTCGCTGCCGGGGCACCCTCCAGGCTTCGGTGGGGCGGGCTCGCCTTTGGTGGGGGCTGTGCACCCCTTTCCGCCGTACCTTAAGAAGCGAGCCCCGGCCCCCGGCCGCCCTCCCCCTGCCCCGCGTGGGGTGGCTCCGGGTGCCGGTGCCGGGCGGGCTCCCGGCGCTTCCCCCGAGGGCCGGGAGAGGGCGACGTGCCCCCGGCGGCGGCGGCGGCCGGGCGGGGCCGCGGGACAGGGAGCGCGTCCCGGCGGGAACGGGGCCGCGGCCCCGCGCTGCCCGGGATGCTCTCCAGGCCCTGCTGCTCCCCGGGCAGCGCTGCTTTGAGGCTTTCCCTACACCCGCGGCACTTTTGGGACTTGGCTTTCCCAGTACGAGCTGGGGAGGTCGTTAAAATTAATAAACGCCCTTTCTAGCAGCGGCTCCGCCCCGGACCCAGCCTGAGCAGGGCAGGGGGTGAAGGATTCATGCTGCCCACATCTTCTTTCTGGGTGTGGACTCTGGGCGAGAGGCTGGGGGCAACACGTCTCTCCTCCCTGTGCCACTCCAGGGCTGGAGCCCCCTGGCAGCCCCAGCCCCTGTCCCCTGGGGGACAGCTTTCCCACTCCCACTCTCATTTGAGTCTGCATTTTGTTCACTTCCCTGGCCTTGAAAAAATACAAATTTGTTCTTTGTTATTGTGAAATGTCAAAAATAAAAATTTAGAAACTCCTGGGAAATGGGAGAAGTGGGCAGGGCCCCGCTGTAGTGTCAGCTGGTTTGGTTCATCTTTTGCCGCATCATTTGAAGTCCATGAAAGTGGTCACACTCTGCTCCTGCAGTCGCAGAGGTCCCAGGGATGACCTGCCATGCCCAGGCCCACACTTCTGCCCCCCACAGTGAGGCTGTGGACACAGCTCTGCCATGTCCTGCACCTCAGTGCCTGGTCCAGCACGAGTGATGCCTCCAGCAAGGAAGGCTTTATGTGGGGATTTACTGCCCTGGGGGTTGCCCCGGGGGCTGCTGTTGCTTTTATACTGTCAGGTGTTCTCTTCCCACCCCCACCTCTCTTCCCACCCTTAGGGGACCTGTCTTGGTAGTTCCTGCTGCGGTCCAGGATGAAACTGTGCTTCCACCCTGGAGCGGGGAGAGAGCACAGGAGAGCTGCTGCTGGTGCCACTGAGAAGAGAAAGCCCATGGAGGAGGCTGCCGAGTTCATCCCACCTGGGACAGCTCTGGAGGAAACTGGAAAAATTTTGGGCCCCAGCAGCTCATCCCACTTCTGGCACTGCTCCACTGCCTGCTTGGGGCTGGTGCTTTCTGTTTGCTGGGACTTTGTGCCTCCTACCATTTATTTGGTGTGTATTAACGATGTCAGAGCTGCAAGGCCTGACAGCTCCCCCTCTCCACATTGCCTGCTGCCAGGGTGTTCAAACACACTTTCCCTTAGGTAGAAATCTCAAGACTTGAAACCACCAGGATAAAGGAGCACGAAGAGAAACAGAGGCACAAAATTATTTACTCAAACACCTGACCAGAGCCAGGAAACAAAATCAAATACTTTGATTTCTAGTGGCTGACCTCTGTGTCAGCAGGGGCTTTTGCTCCAAGATCGTTTGCAGGCTGCTTTCCACGGCAGGAACCCCAGGGTTCTGCAGGGACACACACACACACAGATCTTGCAGCAGTGGGCTTTGGCTCAGAGAAGGGAATGTGAGAAGAAAAAGCAGCAGGAGTCTGTAGTAGCAAGATAGAGATGCTACAGATATGTTTCCCCACTTGTAAAGGATCTGTGGCTAAAAATCATTTCCCACTGGCAGTGCAGTATCTTTTTCTAGTGCTGAATTCATGCTTCATTTCTTTTTATGCCTCCAGAGCAGCGAGGGGAGATGGCAGGACCCGTGGGTGGGCTCCACGGGGTGCCACACGCTTCCTGCCACCATTCATCAGCCCCAAGCAGGCGCTTCAAACGTGCCCTGATGCGACTGCCACGTTCTGCACATGCCTGGCTGCTCTTCCTGTGGGACATGGCTTTGCAGGAAGGCTCACAGACCCTGTGGTTTACAAGGGGATCATTAAGGATCAGAAAGGATGTCTCTTGAGCACTTGTGTGCCAGCATGGTCCAGCCCACAGCTCTGCTGCCCAGGAAGCATCCCTGGGGCAGGTTGGTGCCATCCTATCCTCTGAACCCTTTGTATCCTTTGGCCACGGGTGGGACAGGCAGTGCCAATGGCTGCTTTGGTGGGCAGAGGTTCCAGCAGGGCAGGCTGCAGCATTCTGACCCTGCCAGGGCGCTCCCACACTGTCTCTGCAGGGACAGCAGCTCCTAATCCCCGTGCTGCCCAGGCTGCTCAACAGCATGTGGGCCTCTGAATAAATAGAATTTAAGCCTGAAATGTGGCATTCAGCTGGCTGGCTTGGAACCAAGACCTGTCCCTTAAAAAGCCACAGCCTCCCTTCACATCTCTGGCAGTACGATGCTTAATGTGCCCTAGACATAACCATACGCTCCTGCCAGTCCTGCAGCTCGCATCCTCTTCCACAGGGCTGCAGTGTGCTCTGGAAACAATCTCTGAAATAGCCTGTAATTGTAATATTACCTCTTAGGGTCAGGTGCTACCTTCTCATAGCTGCATGTGGATCTGAATGTGTACCTGGACTGCATGACTTTGAGATTTAGACACAGTACATGCATACCCTGCAATAACCCTCCTTTGCACGGACATTATTTTTTTTAAAATGGTTGCTCAGGCTAGTTTGAACAGAGCACAATTGAAATGATGCTTTTCTAAATGTGTATCTCTAAATGATCCAATATCCAGGTGGTGTATTTCCATGTCTCTGCACGGCCAGCAGCGAGAGCTGCTGGTGGGCAGACCCCGGACTGACCCCAGCCCCCCTGCACAAGCTGCTGCTGCCCCACCAGTGTAACAGTAGCCGGCAGCCCAAACTGTCCCAGAAGGCCTGATGCAAAGCACACCTGGTTACATGGATTGCTCTGGATCATGCAGAAGTCACAGCTGCTCCCCATCACCCTGAGCGTGGTGCTGGTGCTGTGGTTGCAGCCCTATGGGGCTCCCAGCAAGCGTTGCTGCAGGGCTGCATGTATCCCAGATGCGTATGGCAGCTGTAAGGAGGTGAGTTGGTTTGGGGAGGCTGCAAGTGGAGAGGGAGGGAATTGTCCCTGTTGTGTGGGGGTTGCTGGAAAGGGAATTTCCTTGGGCCCACCACTGTTGTGCTGCACTGAGCAGGTGCACAGAGGAGCCACAGCAAGGGCTGTGCTGTGCTGTGAGGGCACGTGGGCTGGCTCTGCTCTTGTGTTGGGGATGAGCCAGTTCACTCCTGAAATCGGGGTGAGGGGTGTGTGGTGGCTGTGGGCCTCCCCTTGGGCCATGCTGTGGGGGAGGTGGGTGGCTGGGCAGGGGGGTGTCCAGGAATGTGGTGTGGGGCTTGGAGCAGGGCAGCTCCAAGCACAGGCTCTGGTTGTGCCTCCTCTGGCTGGGTAGAGGGGCAGGAGCAGCTCTGGTCTGGATTCTGCCCACCCACAGGATGCTGGAGCAGGGCAGAGCAGGGCTGTGTTGGGCATTTCCAGTTCCTCAGGAGGCTGAGATTTGTCTCCTGGCAAGGGCCAGCATATTGTAGGGTAAGTGGCCCAGGGACCCGCTGGTTGCCCCGCTCCCTGGCTTTCTGGGTCATGGTGCTGTCTGGCTTCAGAACAGGGACTTGGGTGTCTGCTGCAGCTGAGCTGGTGCTGCTGCCCATTTGAGGAGCCAGCAGAAGTTGCAGGTTGTGCTCATCATCTCTTGCCTCTCTGCCTCTTCTGACTTCCTGAAAACATCCTGGGTTCCTGCCTCCTGATGCCAGAGTGCTCCCTGGGACAGGGGCTGAGAAACAGCTGGAGATGCTTGTTCCTTCAGCTGAGGGAGAGACCTGTTCTCCTGGTGGTGCTTGGTTGAGGACAAGGCATGGAGGTTTTCCCTGTGTCTCATCTGTCTTCACCAAGCTTCAGTTTTTGACTTTGCTTTCGTGTGGTTTATTGCTAATTTTCCTCCTCCCCTTCTGAAATGGTTCCGTTAGCAGGGTGTTAAAGAAATCTCTCTGACATAATTATCCCAGATCTCTCTCGTGGGTTTGCCACGTGATGGTGTGTCTGCACGGGTGTATTAATAGTATCATGCTACTACACATCAGTTTTCATCCCAAAGTGCTTCCTGTGCTGAGGGGTGAAGCCTGAACAGAAACATGATGGCAAGTGAAAGGGAGCTTCTGCCTCCCCTCCCAGACCCCTCGAAGCCGTGGGGTGTGAGAAGACCCTTCTTGCTAGTCTTGCACCAAATCTGAGTTTGGTCCCCCAATCCAGTTGGGATCTCCCATGTGTTTCCCCAGCCACAGTGGCTCTGGGGAGGGAGCAGAGCAGTGGCATTTTGTGGCACTGTACATCACAGGAGGAGCACAGAGTAGGGTTGGTTGAAATGTGCAGGTGTTTTGACAAGCTGCTGGCCCTGGCAGCAGAGCTGAGCTCTGCTCAGGTGCCTGTGGCCAAGCTCCTGACAGCACGTGGGCTGTTCTCTCACAGGGATAACGTGCCTGGAGTCATATTGAAGTGTTAAAATTGCAAACAAGACCCAGTTGAGAAGGATTGCTGGTGGGCATGTGCACAAAGGAACACAGGGCGGCTTTTTCCCCCCTCCCTTGTCTCCATTCCAGAGGTGCAGGTGAGGCTCCTCACCAGCCTTCTGCTCCTCTGGAAGGTCCTGGTTGTGAATTCCTTAAGGAAGCCATGCCCTGGCCCCTGCTTCCTCTCCTCAGGGGATGTGGGTGCGGGCTGGTGTCTGCTGGATGGTCTCCATCACCTCGCTGGTGGGAGGAGGAGAACCAGAAGCCATTTGGAAGCAGGGATGATGGGGTTTCTCCAGGTGACATAAAGAGACTCTGCATTTCGTTCCAGCTGTCCAGCAATAGAATATATTTAACTTTAAAAAAAAATATCCACAGTATCAAAACACAAGAAGTCACAATCCAATACTCGGTGATATAAATAGGCATACGAATGGTCCTCTGCAACCCCTCGGTTTGGGCTCCAGTGCGAAAATGAAAGGTGGGCTCACCAGCAAGGTGCACAGGTGGGCAGGCCCCTGCTCCCTCCTTCCTAGGGTGGAAAAATATGATGTACCCATGCATGGCCAAAACCAAGGAGAACACGGACTTGAGCCAGCAGTCCCCCTCCCAGCCTCGGGAACAGTGCCCGTGTCTGTGTGTGGTGGGTGAAGGAGGGGTGTGGGTCAGGGTGGGATCACTTGCTGGGTGTTTGGGGGAGCACTGCCATCACCTCCAGGCAGTGCTGGTAGAGGTGAGTCCCTGTTTTGATCCCAAGCCAAAATGTGCCATTCCCTTTCACCTGCCTGTTGAAAGCATTCTTAGAGCTGGAAGATGGATTGAGCTACTCTGGCCTTGTCATTCTTAGAGCCTGAATGAAGCCTTCACTTCCCACTGCACCATTCCAGCAGTGGGGACAGGGCGTTGTTGCTTCCCTCTGGCCAGTGGGTGGGTGCAAGGGAAGCAGGACTTGACTTTTAGCCTGGCTTTGTTATTTATACAGACAAGAGAA
The DNA here is from genome assembly GCA_013399875.1 of Gymnorhina tibicen. Lineage (NCBI taxonomy): Eukaryota > Metazoa > Chordata > Aves > Passeriformes > Artamidae > Gymnorhina > Gymnorhina tibicen. The sequence goes on along the minus strand of VXAZ01002668.1, from coordinate 361,853 downwards.
GGAAGGATGGCTTGTGGGTGGCATGAGCTCTGGTGGGATTCACTGTAATGAACCCTGGTTCAGTTGGTGCCACTGTGAGCTGGGGCTTTGCAGCACACTGCTCCCACGGTGGGGATGGGAATGCTGAGTGCCAGTTTGGGAAATAAATTGCAGCACTGCTTTGAAGTGCATTGTGTGTGTGAGCCTGAAGCAAAGTCAGCTGGAAAATACGGGGCTGTGTTGCCACGCCGTGGTTAGCAAGCGTGTGGGAGAAGACATTGCTTTTAACTGGGAGGAATGTCAGATCTAGCCAGGCTTATGGGTCCCCTTTTTCTGGGGGTTTAGATGTCAAGGAACTCTTGGTGTGGATGCAGTTTGGGCTGGGTAGCCAGAAAATGCACCCTGGCTGGAGTGTAGCATGTGTGTGAACTGCAGGGTCAGCCCAGAAGCAGCAGGAGGCAAGGCTAGGGTGGAATAGAACCCTGGAGAATACTGGGACTGTGACTCTCCAGCTTCCTGTGCACAGAGCTCAGCACAATCCTCACAGCACGACTTAAGGGGGGATTTCCAGCAGAACTGAAAGGTCTCCAATAAAATGCGTGACAGTCAGTGCACGTGGGCAGGAACACGCAGCTTTGTGTCTTGGGAAGCACGGGATGTGGCACAGATGGAGTCACAGAATCACATCTAACACTCCCGACCCTACGGCTGCGTGTGCCAGAGCTGCTCCCAGCACAGAGCACTGCTGACCTTCCAGGCTGGGATTGCCGTGGCTGCTTCTAATTAAAATCAATTAAGCAAATCACCACAACAGGCAGAAATAAGGCTCTTTGTCCTGGGTGTCATTTGATAGATTTCAGAGCGATGCCAAGGCCCTGCAGCAAGTATGGCCAACCAGGCAAAAGGCTGGGAGGGTGGGGGTCACCTGCCAAAGCACCTGTTCCGTGGTAAATGCAGATTTGGCAACATCAATGAGCTTGGGAAAAACGTTACTGTGCCCTGCGTTGCAATGGTTGGGCTGACCCAGAATGAAGCTGGTTTTTGACTGGCTACACATTTGGGTTGGTTCCTACCTGGCATTGCTTTCCAGTGAATAGCAAATCAGTTGTTCAGCCTGGCTGAGTTCAAGTACCAAGAAACTATTTCATTAAAGCCCTTTTTTTTGTTGGGTTGTTTGTTTTTTTTTTGAGAAACCTGTTTTTCACAAATCAGAAAGGAGCAGCAGGAAATTCCGTGTTGCTGGCAGATGGGGGTGAAGCAACTGCGTTTATTCTTCGTTACCCACTATCACCCTTTAGCTGTAAAACCCGCGTGTCAAACATCTACATTTATAAAGCAGGTGCTGGGATAGCTGGGTGCCATGCACTTTGGACCAGCTGGAGGGCTCGGGGGCCGTGACCTCTGGCTGTGCTGGCGAGGAGGCAGGGCTTGGGTGGCAGCGATGGTCACGGCACAGCTCCCGCGCGAGGGAGGGGAGTTGTCCAGCCGCCAGGGAGGTGGAGGTGTTGTCCCCTCGGCAGCGCTTCGGAAAGAGGTGTGAAAGCGCCGGGTGGTGAATTTCACCCTAAAGAGAAAGAAAGTGATTGTTGTTGGGGAAAGCTCCAAATTGTCACTCAGACCTGTGTCTTCATGGCGTGGCTCTTATCAGTGCCTGGGTTGTGGGCACCACACACACACCGCTCCAGCTGCTGCCAGCTGCCCACAGAACTCTGACCTCTTGTGAGAGGAGGAAAACCAAGTCACAGTGGAGGGTGTGATCCTGAAGACGGGATGAGCAGACCCCCGTGGTGACCACAGCCCTGCCCTGGGCTCAGTCTCTGAGCTCCCCACAGCTCCCCACTACTTGCCATGGGGAGACCTGAGGCCAAGGTGAGGGGCCCACCATTGCCTGAGAGCCTGCTGCTCACACCTGGGCTGGGGGGAGCTTGGCAGTGCTGGTTTTATTCAGGGCTACTGGAAAAAGCAGAGGGATTTATCATTGTTATTGCTGCCACAGGACAGCCTTGGGGAAAATGCAATTTGATTCTTGCTGCCCAGTAGCAAGGCCGATCTATAAAGTGGCTCCTGTCCTAAAGCAGAGAGTAGGAAACTGCCTGCTTCTAATTAAAATCAATTAAGCAAATCACCACAACAGGCAGAAATAAGGCTTTTGTCCTGGGTGCTATTTGACAGATTTCAGAGCCTCTGAAGTGGTGGTGCATCGAGTGTTTTCTTGGCTTCACCAATTTGATAGAAAGGTCAAAGATAAAAAAAAAAATTACATAGTAAATTTACCTGCAAGTAAATTATAAATCCCACACCTCGTCTGTGCAGTGCTGCACTGCGGTACCAAACTCCCTCACACAATAAATGCAGACAGCACCCAGACCTCACCAAAGTGATGCTCTCAGAGACCTGCAGCCATCCCGGGGAGGGCAGCATTTCCATTCAATCCTTTCCCAGCCAATCCAATTCTCCCATCCTCATTAGAGCACAGAGACAGACAGCATCAAATGTGGCCCAAAAGGTCAGCAAAACCCTGGTGATGCTGATGAGGAGCTAATTCTGTCCCTTTTTTTCTCAGGGGACCTTTCGTGCAAGTGCTGGGTCTCTGGGATGGGGCATCTGCTGCTGATCTGACATCTGATGCCACAGGAGATGTGATTTTTGGCAGTCCAAGCCCAGTGAAAATGTCAGCTTGTTTAATCCTCCCCAGCCCGAGGGCTTCTTGTGCTGCCTGCCCACTACACGTTTAAATCCACCTTCTAAAAGTGAACCCAGCTTCACAGGCACCGGAAGAAGTTGTTCGTAAGCCACGCTTGCTGCTCCTGTTTCAGAGCTTCTGCACCCAAAGGTTTTGCCTGGTTCTGTTTATCCGTGGCCTGTTACCCATGTCTGCAGGGGCTCCTGCACACCCCTCCTGACACCACAGCACAACTAACGCGGTGCTTAGGCAGTGCTTGGTGTTTGCACTTGACCCCTTGTTTTGGCAAAGGCGAGGGGTTACCATTACTCTTCGTCATTGCACTCGCTGCAGCTGAGTGGGCAAGTGGTTTGGGTGGCTTCAGGGCTAGTTATAGATCTCAAAAAGAGTTCTCACTGATGACAGCAGCAGCTGGTGAAGGTGTTTTCCAGATGTGCTACAGGTTCCCTGTTTGCTACTGGTTAGGGTCCTATTTACCCCTTATTTTCCCAGGTGGGGAATGGAGGAGCAGAGATGGTCTGTCTCGCAGGGAATGCTGAAGCTCGGTTCTGTAATGCCTGTACAGTCCAGCAAGCCACAGAGCTGCAGATGCCGCTCCCTGAACCAGTCCCTTTGGTAGAAATGGACAAAGACACTTGAAACTGTTGAATATTGTGAGCAGAAATCCTTTTGGCCATCGCCGTGGCAGTGGTAACCTTAAGGAGCTCATCCCTCGGCTTCAATGCAGATCCCAGATGGCTCTTGGGTTTTCCACCACTGACCTACTTGATGGGTTTTCCCCAGCTGCTGCTGTCCTCCAAGCCTCTCCCTGGCAAAGCCAGGTAACCATGGCTCGCTGCAGCCTGGCATTGTGGCAGGAGAGCTGTGCTGTTTCTCCTCTTGAGCACTTCCAGCCCTGGGTTAACAGGAAGCACCAGCTGGTACTTGTCTTCCAAGGAAATCTTTGCTTCTCTGCTGCCCACATTTTGTGGCTCGTGTCGCTCTAAAAACTGATGTTTTTTCATCCCTTTTCCTCTAAAATGACAAATGCAAAGCTTTCCTGTCTGCACCATGTAATGATCTTCGCTTTCTATGCAGCAGCCCAGAAAGTTGAGCTCAGCACCCCTGTTTGGATACAAGGCAGTAACTAAATACCTGTTTCTGTCTGTCCAGTGTGGCAGCATGAGCAACAGTTTAGGGTACGAGGCAAGGGAAATGCATCCTGAGTTATTCCTGTGGTTCTGCCATGGGTTTGCTTTGGAGACCTGTCACTTTCCTTACTGTATGCTGCTGTTTCCCAGCTGTACAAATACACTGCCCTAGCTGAAGTCTGGCTTGGTAAAATATACAGTTAATTGTTTGTGTTACGAATTTGCCTCCTTGTTTATACATATGTATTTCCCAATTAAGACTGCTGAGATCAGAGGAAATGCTTGAGCCAGCATCTTTGCAGTGAAGGCCGGTGCTCCCAAGGCTCCCAATTCTCTGCCCCTTTCTCCCACTCAGGCAGCCCAAAGCTTTTTATAACCATGAAATCACAGCCCTACCCCATTTTTTGGCCACGGGCCTTCAAACCACAACAGCTCCCAAGCACCTGGCGAGCACCAGGTTGCAATCCTGGAGTTTTGGACACTTACCTGGGGAAGCTTCAGCCAGGAGCACTCGGCGTGCTCTAAGGGGATCCATTTCCAAAGCACGGAGATGCTGCCAGCAAGTCCCGTTCAGGGCAGGAAAAGTCTCGTTCTTTGGCTCCCCCAGTATTGTTTTACACGAGAGGCTTTTGGCAGCACAAGGCTGTACTCGCTGCCCTAGAGGCGAGGTGCTGCAGGACACCGGTCCTGTGCTAGGAGAAGTGTCCCCTGGGCTGGTGGGAGCTCCGGTCTTTGCATGGTGGCAGCGGATGGAAGCAGGGGATGGCCCCCGTCACTTCAGCGGTACAATACGACTTACAGCAAGCACGCTTCTCAAGACATCTGTGGGGACACAGCTTCAGTGAACATCATATATACACAGACAGCAGAGCGGGCTGGGCTGGACCCTCCACTACTGCAAAGCAGTCAAGGATGGAGTCTCGGGGTGGGAAAAAAGTACCACTGGTTTGCTTTTACATCCTGTACACATATCTATGAATAGCTCCTTGGCATTTGATGTTCACAGCCAGTGTCCTTTAACAGCGAGCATAAAAAGGAGGCAAAACGTCTTCACAGCGACCTCCCCCTGGGAGGAGAGAGAAAGCAGCGTCTCCCACTCCCTTGGTTCAGCTGCCTGCCCAGGTGCCACCTTCGCCAAGGGTGTCTCCTTGTCCTGGCACCCTCGTGCTCCTCGTCGGCCGCCCAGCGCGTGCTGGCTGGGACCAGTCCTAAGCCAAGCCGCGCCTGCCTCATCTCCGCTGCTCGGGGGCGTCAGTGCAAGTCTGCGCCGGCTGCTCTGCATCTCCGCTCCGCTGGACGGGCAGGTGAAGCGGGCAGACACAAGGAGACAAAACAAAAGGGAGAAGAAGAGAGACAAAGGGTAATGAAAAGGTCCGCGGCCCACGGCTGCCAAAGGAAATCTCTCGCCGTGTTTCTCTGACCATACTTGGCCCAGCCACTACAGCTGCTGTGGGATCCCCTGTTCCTTGTAGCCTGTGAGGAGGGAGGGGAAGGGAACACGATTAGAGTTAATTCCTAATGAAGACCCTCAGTGAAGCTCAAGCAAGCCACAAGCCTGGTTTACCAGGAGTGGCAAAAACCACGTGGGAAAACGGGGGGGCTGCCACATTCCCCCTCGTGGCCAGGCTGCCCCGGGGCAGCCCCCCTGCCCTGCTGCAGCCAACAGCTGCCTGGTGCTGCCACCTTCCTGGGCACAGCCACGTGGACGCTGGCAGCCAGCCCTGCTGCTGTGACATGCGCCCGCCACTGGCCTGGCATGGGCCCCTCTGCCTGAAGAGATTGTGAAAGCACAGAAGTACCAGGGGTCACCAATTCCAGTACAGCCCAATAACCTAAAGTTTTCATGGAGCGTGTTTTTCTGCAGTGCAGGGGAAATGGATGCCCTTGTATCCCGCTCCAGAGACATGGCCGTTCCCAGGCGCTGACCGGGCAGGTCGTGCATCCGACACGCATCTCTCCTTGTGATCTACTTGTGTTTGAACCTCATCCTCCCAGAGGACTGCCAGGTAGGAGGAGGTTGGTTTCCCCTCTCCATCTTTTTGTCCCCGTGCTGGCTTTGGCTAACGGCGCTCCCCAGCAGCCACCGATTTGCGCTGCAGTGTGCACAGGTGAACAAACACCCCTTGGAGGAGAAGGGGAACGCCTCGAGTCACAGGCTGACGTGTCAGAGTTCAAACAAGGATCTCGGGATGACTCTAATGATATTCTCACTGCCTGGTTCTGCACTTGCTTTGCTCCAGCCCAGCAGAATTACAGGTGCTTTTGTTAGGGCACAGCAGCCAACTGGTGGGCCTGGAGAAAACAGAGCTTTTCAGCAGCAAAACCAAGGAAACTGCCTGGATATCTGTTCCTTCACACCCTTTCCTCTTCCTGTGGCCATGAGGTTTGATGCACTTCCCAGCCGAGACAGCAAAGCCCTTGGGGTCCCCACTGTGTTGCAGCCCCACGGACGCTGCAAGGGCTCAAGCAGCCTGTCCTGCTGCTGGTCACAGCTCCTCGGGGTCCCGGGCCCCAGGTTATTTACTCTCCTGCACACAGTGCTTGAGGGCAGGCTGCAAATCCCAGAGGGGAAAGCTCCATCCCCTGGCAGGGCTAGGGCAGGGAAGGGCAATAGAAGAGCATCTGCAGCTCCTGTGGATAATGAGCTCCAGGATAATGAGAAAAATACTGGATTTTTTAAGGCTTTCCTAAGTGGTTGCAATGACAGCGCAAGAAGCTTTACCCGCTTTCCTTTCAAGAGAAGCTGGGCTTGTTATTCTGACTGTATCAATGCAAAAGATCTCCTAACTAAAGAAGCAAACTGTCCTTACTTGCACTGCCTGCCACAGTGGAGATCTTTCAACTAAAAAACTTTTTAAAATCTGGAGGGGTTTTTTTTTTCCTTAGTTTAAATAACATAAGTAGCCTGTCACTTTTATATTTTGAATTTCAAAGAAGCCTGAAATTTCGTATCTCAGAAGAATGCTTTACTTTTCAAACACTTTTCCACTTATGCTTTGTAATGTTTCTTTCCAACCCTTACGTTAGGCTTTTTTAAGTGCCTTACAAAAGCTGAACACAAAACACCAGCAGGTGCCAGAACCCCTATCTTTAAGGGACTTTTTACCGAACTAAGAATTGACTCCAGCAAATGAACTTTGCTGTACTTTGGAAAAAATCCACACATTTACCCAGGCTTGGCAGTCTGGATCTCCTGCTGTTAAACAAGCACAAGGGACAGATTAATGACACTTAACTGAATTGCTGCCTTTTGTGTGCAGCTGAACAGACTCTCATCTCTTTCAAAAACAGCTTTTTCTAGGGGGCAAAACGATGATTTCACATGCATTTATGTTTTAAGTGTGAGTCAGCTCTGAAGGCAAGGTGAGCTGGCTGGAAACCTGTAACTGGGGCTTGTCTATGGCGTCGGTTTAATTTGTTGAGGGAGCAGAGTTAAAAAAAACCAAACAGCCAACCCCATGGACCAAAAAGGTGGGGCCTGCCTTAAATCTTCAGCTAAAGTAAGAGTAACTTGCTTGTACAGCCATGCCTTTTATTGAGATATAAGAAAATTAAGACTGAGAAATCTTTTCAGTCTGGCTATCGGTGTTGAAGCTGGCTGGAAGGAAGTTACAGTGGCTGGGCCTGTCTCTCTCTTTACATGACCAAAGTAAGCCAAAAAATGATCTGTTCTATCTGTGCTGAACTTGTTTATTACAATACTTCAGGCTTAACTTAACAAATGGTTTGTATGTGAAAATAGTTACTGCATTTCTTGCACAGGAATAGCTGTTCTGTATGAAGCAGCTTTACGTTAATATGCCTGCAGTAAAGCTGAGATGCAGTTCTGTACAACAGACAGCTCTGGGTTCAGGATTTAGTGGGCCTGTGCACAAAGCCACTGATTTAATCCAGTTTACTTGAAATTGCACTTCTCCTGTAAACCATTGCATGTAAGATTGAGGCAAAGAGAACCCAGTGTGTGCACAGGCTGTCCTTCCAGGACTGGGTTTGTGCAGAGGGTGACTTCAGGATGCTCTCAAGGCTGAAATGGGTTCCTGCTCTGCTCGGCAGGTGCCCTTGGGGCATCCCCAGGGGCATTTCAATGCTGTGTGAAGATTTTCACCATCCCTGGGGCTGTGCAGCCACAGGACAGACAGAGAGACAGTCGGACAAACACATGTGAAGGCACATGGCTGGACTTGGGCTGGGAGTGGGCAGCACTGGCCGAAGCGAATTCCAGATGTCCTGCCCCGACCGATGCTCGCTGCTCTCCATGGGAAACTGCCTCGGAGTGTGAGGAGGAGGAGGAGGAGGAGGAAGAACAGAAACACACTTACCTTGTGAGACTTTGATGGTGAACAAAAGGAGGCAAAGGAACATGAAAGAAAGAGAGAGGGAGAAATGTAACTGTAGACGATATATCTGAAACACATGGAGAACCAGAAGAGAATGAACAAACTGAGGGTAAACAGAGAACAGCTGCTCTACCACCAGACATTCACACCAGGGCTAAACATCACTTAAAATCCTTGTACTCAAAGTGGATCATTCCATTTGGGACTCTTGTTTAAAGAGGACGGGGCAACCCTCATGCACTTTTCCAGCCCCAAGCCGGACAGGCTGGATGGGCTAACACCTCTGAGCAGTGCTCCCAGAAAATCTTTCCTCCGTGGCATTGGTATTTCACGGGTTTGACTGCAGGGGAACCACTGAAGGAAGGCATCAAACAAGACATCACAGTGTACCAAAGGGCTCATGGCATGCCATTCACAGCCTGAGAGCTGGGAACACTACACGTGAAGAGTTTTTGGCAGTTTCCCTGCTGAGTTTTCCTGTGCCCACAGGTAACTCACAACCACAGCATGCCTCAGCCTGTCTGGGTGCTGCAAACACTGGTGCTATTTAACATTCCTACAAGCATTTTAAGAACTTGCCCCACCACTGCATTTGGTAGGAAACTGCAAAAAAGGGTATTTTAACTACTTTCCTCAGGCCTAGTTTGGGTGACAGCTCTTTTTAGATTTTTTTTTAAAAAGAGTAACAAGTCTAAGCAGGCAATTTGTCCTCGGAATTTTCTTCATCTCATGAAGGGTTACCAGTTGTTTTGGGCCTTCTGCTCCCTTTTCCTTCCCAGGACAGCCGTGTTACCTGCCCTAGCAGGGGCCCTGCAGAGCAGAGAGGCTCGGTGGTGCTTTCCAAAGTCCCTCAGAGCCCGAGCATACAGCGACTGTGCAATCATCTGCTGCTGCTTCTGGCAGGGTCTGAGCAGAGCAATTAGCAAAGGAGTGACAAGGATGGCATGATTACAGGTGAGTTCTCACTCCTGGCTGGCAATCAGCCCCGAGAGTCAGCCGAAGTCCCCATCCAGTGAACCCCAGAGCGATGGTGCAGCCAAGCACATTGTTCATGCGGATGCCAGAAGCTGAGGTAGGGCTTCCTTCAGAAACCAGGCTTGGCTTCTTGGCTGCATTCAGTAGAGGCAAAACAATGCCTGGACGAACAGTCCCTGACTCGTGTCCCCTGTGCCAAGTCAGCGGGACATTACTATATTATTTCTCTGGCGTTTCTGTCAAGAAATGGCACACAACCTTTTATAACAGGCTCTGAGCAGGTGGGGACTTCCTGGAGAGGCCATTCCTCTGTGTTCTTTCTGCACAGCAGGGATAATGAAGATGTGGGCTGGGGACAAGGTGTGCCTGTAGCTGAGGCAGCTTTGCCTGGAAAGCCTTAGGAGGCTCGTTTTCCAGTTGGTCTTGGCCAGTTAATTAGCTCTGGTTTGCCTCAGCTCTGCGCATCGTCCCCGCAGAGCTGGCGAGGGCTTCCAGGAGAGCACAGTGCAGCAGCGCTTCCCAGCCACTTTTTGGCAAGAGAATTAAGTGCTCCCTTGTAATTCTACCTTTGCCTTCAGACAGCAGGTACAGCAGAGGACAGTTCCCAAAGCCATATGGCTGCTTAAGGAAGATATCTGTGGTGTCCAACGGGGCCAGCTGGCAGTTCGTTTGAATTAGCAGAGAAAATACCCTGTGCTGTGGTGCTGCCAAAAGTAATTAGGTGTGACAGCAAAACTGCATTCAATTTACTTTCCTTCTGGGATATTATGTTGCTAAAGGGCCCCTTAGAGGAGATGAGGGTTGGACAGGACCCCCGAGCTCAGTCAGTCTCTTGCCATGTCCCACCTTGTCCCTGACAGACTTGGGTCTACCCACTCTTGGAGTCTTCCAGGGACAGAGAGAGCAGATCTTGCCACACCACCTCTGCAGCATTTTGACCTTACTGGAGGAAAAATATCTTCCAATTTCCACACAGGTCCTTCCTGGTGTTATTTAAGTCTGTCTTAGGCTGAACTGCTGCCCTATCACATTTACTAGCCCACTGAACACCTTCATCATCAACACGCCTACTGTCTTACGGTTCTCTGGACTCTCTCCAGGTTTTCCCCTTGAAGTACAGCCTCCAAAGTTGGCCACAAGCCTCACCACAGCTTTATGCATGCAGAGAAAGGTGATGGGACCAGCGAAAGCCCTACAAGCTCTGCTCCCACCTGCCTGTGTGGTGTTTGTTCCCTCCGCAGCAATGTTCCCCCTGTGCCGCTTGTGACTCACTGCAGCCACCACGTCCTTCCCTGAAAAACAAGTTGTTCCCTGGTGTGTATTTATGCAGTCAATTAATCCTTCCGTAGTCTTGGGCTCGTCCCTACTGAGCAGCACTTACTGTTTCCAGACCATTTCTTTGATTTGCATGGATCTGGGCACTGTCCAGCGCTGGTGTGTGGCTGGGGAGCCTCTCCTCTGGTCCATCCTCAAGCCACAAATGAAAATACTGAGCAGAGCTGGATTCAGGAGGGACCTTTCAACACACCTCTCTTTATATCTTCCCAGGTCGGGAGAATCCATTTAGAGGACAGTTCTCAAGCGCATTTTCAGGCAGGCCACGTCCCCCTGGCTTGCTGGTAGGAACGCTGTGCGAGACGGGGTCAGCATCTGAAGGTTAGGGATGGCTGGCTGCTGCCACCTCACACGAAATTAATTCCTCTGCCACCGAAGGGAATCGAGCCAGTCTGACATAGCTCGCTCTGGACAAACCCACGGTGACTTTGTGGGGGTGTTTTTTATTTTCTAAATGCATGCGAGTCACTTACTTGATTACTTCTTCCAGGAACTGAAGTATACCTGATTGGTCTATAATTCTTCTCCTTTTTCCCTCCTTAAGGACAGTATGCCATTATCTTCAGAGCAGACTCCCCCTTTCCGTGCCTGGGAAACAGCACTAGAAGATGAAAAGCTGCAACGAGCCTCCTGTTCAAAAGGCATGCGGATGTGGCACTTGGGGATATGGTTCAGTGGCGGACACGATGGTGATGGCTTAAGACTTGGACTCAGTGGTTTTGGAGGTTTTTTTCAACCTCAGTGATTTTATGATTCCGTGGTTCTAACCCCCTCCCAGCTCTCTACCAGCTAACAGAGAGGAAGACCCTGATCCAGGGACCGAGGTGCTTATCCCTTAGGGAAAGCTTGAGCAGAGCCCCCGACCCTCAGCTGCTTCCCACCCTCCTCCTCACTGCTAGCCCTCACCAGCTTGGACAGCACCCGCTGTGTCCTGCCTCTAACCCATCCAAATAGCATGGCACCCTCACGGGGACACATGGGATTGACCATTTCAAGGCAAGGGGGCTAGAGGTGGGCATAGTTTCACACTTTTTGAACTGTTTCCCATCTGCATGCAGATTCAAGTTGCGATGGTGTACGATTTCTGTCCAGTGCACCCAATGGTTTGCACGCAAACAAAACCCAGCCAAGGCAAAGTGTTTCCTGGCAGTGTTCTTAAGTGAAATGTCTTATTTCTTGCACTTGAAACACGGTTTCCTTCTTCAGTTATTACTTTATTTTTAACATGATAACAAGAACCACTTTGGGTCTGACAGGGCTGCTTGATCCAGCTAAGAGCAACCGATCACTTTGCTCTTTGTTCTGTTTCGATTGAGTTTTTTCTTTTCTTCCCCGTCAACCAAGAGCTGCTTTATTTAGCCACTACTTTCTCTGCATGGCAAGTAAGCTTAAAATCAGCTATTTAATGAGATGGCAAGAAACTGCCAAGGGCTGCAACTTGTCAGATGCTGCTGGTGAAACATAAGACATATTGACTCCTCTTGCCATTCTCTACTACCACCAGAGGGATGAAACAGTGCTGCTTGCCTGGGGACCTCTTGACCTGAGCATTCCCACCACATGCTGCTCATCCATCCTCTGCCTCCCAAAGTGGTGGAATCCAGCCAGATATGGGAAAGAGTGTTTGGGAGATACTTCCAAGCTGTGTGGTTTTCCCCAACAGTGAAATTGGAGAAGACCCTCCCAGTAAGACCCTCCTAAGTGCCAACCCCTCTAGCTGGAGAGCAGGGCTCTGGAGCAATGCAAGGCACAGTCTCAGTGGTGGTTCTTTACCAGGACAGATGCCTTCCTGACTCTCCCCACACCTGCAGAATGGGGTCCTGCCAGACAGCAAACCGCACACGGGGGCTGCCCCGCATGGGAAGAGCGGAAGAGCTTATGATTTATGAACATGCAGTTATGGGATTACACACAAATCTGGCAGATTCTTAAGGACACATCACACATGCACACCAATTCACAATTTAGCTTCAGAAATAACCTGCTCTGCAGGTACATCTGGAAGGAAACGTGGCAGGTGGTTTGCAGGGTAAAGCAAAAAGCGGTACTGCCTTCATCCTGAGGGAAGCTTTTGCTTTGCACAGGTTCAGGTTTTTAATATCCATTGTTTGCTCTGCATGGGGACTGCCTTAACTGAAGCTGGCTCAGAAATCAGCAGGTGGTTTGGTGAGAGGGTTTAACCCCTAGGTTTGGCAGCTGGAAATGTGCGGTTTTCCTGCTTTTTTTTTTTTCAATTTCATCCATTTTGTCTTTAGGCGGGTTCCTGGCAACTTCCTGAGATCCTCCCTCCCACTCTGTCGTGCAGCCACAGATGTCATCAGCAGAGATGACAAAGTGGAGCCCCTTCAAACCAAAAGGTAAAAGCTGCTGGTGAGATGGTCTCTGGGAGAAGGGCTTGCTTTGGGAACTGCCTGTCCTGTCAGCCTGAAAGATCTCAGACCTATTTGGTTTGAGGGCCTGCCCATCGGCCTCTGCCAGCCCCCAGAAAGGGAGCGGGGTCTTGCAGATGCCACCAGCACCCCAAGCTCTGTGTGCTTCTGGCTTTGGAGGTGAGATGAGGCTGTCACCTCCGTCCTCTGCACCAGGATACAGGAGATATGATATAACTTCTACACCACTGAAAGCCTCTATCAGATAAAAGTTACAGACCCTGTATTCTGGATTGGTAACATCTACTAACTCGGGACTTATGTACATCTTAGAAAGGGTTCTTCTTTCCTTAGGTTAATGTTTTAGTCACCTCCAAGAGTGTATGGGAAGTCGTTCTAGGAGCAGCTGAACACTTCTGGCTCAGCCTAAGAACTTGGTCTGAAACATGAAAAAACTCCAAAACATTGGGTAAATGTATCCTAGGGAAGAAGGGGAGGGTCCAGGAGAGTCCCCAGGGCTTTTCTGAGGACAAGTGGCCCTGGGAGCAGAACCAGCCTAGCAGAAAGGTCTCACTAGCCACAGATTTGCAGCCAGAGTCACAAGAGAGAAAGGGCTTTCTTGTTCAAATGGATGTGACCAGGACAGACGAGGCTCCAGACAGCAGAGTTCATAGTGCTCCCCCTTCCTGCACATTTCATTTCATTTCATAAAGGGAAGTTCCCGACCCACATGGTGGGATGGGAGGCTCTCCCAGGTATGTCACAGGGCCCATTCCTACCGCCTCCTAGCAATATCTCTGCCTACCGTGTTTCTCATGGACTTGCAGAGCCCATCCTGTGGCTGTTCTTCCCTACTTGCAGGGACATTATCTGGGACCCAGCAGCACGGGCACGGAGAGGAGAAGTCAGGAGGGCGAGAGCACCGTACTTACTTGCAAGGATGACCATGTCCATCCCCCAGAATATGCTCATGATCCAGCCGACCATGACGATGGCGGTCAGGATCTGGATGAGGGCAGCGGCGATGTTGAGCCAGAAGACACAGCACATGTGCCGGTCAGGGAGGTCGGTGCGGGCCCCGCACAGCACCGTGAACGCCGACACGAACGTTCCTGGGGAGAGAGCAGCAGCACAGCACCCAGTGAGAGCCACGGCCTCCTGCCAGCTCCCTCCCCTTAGTTCTGCTCCCCTCCTAGCATCTCACTTCCTACGCTTGAAGACCAGGGTGGAAAAAGCACTCCTTGGTTTTGGCTCCTTTCCCCCAGACCCAACAGTAACCACTTATGCACTACAAGGGAGTGCTGTGTGTCTGTGGAGATATCTTTGTTCTGCCTGGTGGCTCTCTTGGGGAGAAACACTACACAGCAGCTCTAAAAAGGAAAACTGAACCCAGAGTTGCAGGACTGGCTCTAGAAACCTCTAAGGGTCTGGCAGTCTGTTACTATTCACAAATACTACTGTAGAAGGAGCAGACACAGAAAAAAAGGAGTGGCACTGCATTTTTGCACAGTGCTTTCCCCAGTCACAAGCTGCTGCCTGAGGGCATGTTTTAACCAAGCAGAAGTAGCTAAACTTCTTAAAGTGCTGGAGCCAGGGGATCTGGTGTGGCAGCCCTTGGCTCTGCTTGAGACCAACTTACAAACCTTGCAACCACACTTCAGACTTCCTAAAATGTTTCAGATGAAGGATCTTGTTGATATATGAAAGTTAAAGCTGGGGGGAAGAAAAACCTACACCACAGCAGCCATTCACAGATTCCTCCTAAATTTACACCATTAATTTACATCACTGGACAAGGCAGTCATTTTACTTTTAGCTGATATGTTGTGCTCATGGCTGGCTGAAACTCACAGCTCAGGGAAGCTACAACCAACATGAAGAAATACACAGTATGGGTAAAGAGCAGAAGAAACTGTTCCTGGCTCCTATAAAATATGAGCTGTTGGCCAGGAGGTTCAGGCACCTCATCTAAGTATGGATTTCATCACCTCTTAGCATTATGAATTGTCTCTGGGCTTTTCTAAACCCAAATGCAGCATTGCTAAGGTGAGTACCAAGGTGCAGTGTTGATTGTACTGGGTAACATAGTTCTGTGAAATGCCTTCTTTCATCAATATCTTGAATTAAAATGATGGTTTCTAAAAAAACTGCCTTTTTTCCTCTCAAAGGATGGAAGCCTGCGAAGATGTGAATGAATGAGCACATTCTTCAGTGCACACGAGTGCCTTGTTAAGCTCAGGGGAAGGTGGGAGTCCCTTGGTTTGACTGAAGGCGGGGACAAAACACTCAGTTGACACCCTTGTAGTAAAGCTTATCAGACCAAGAGAGCAGAACCATCTGGTTAGAAGCAAAATACCATTTTGTCCTGCACTGCCGGGGTGGTGGGAAAGAGAATCTCTTTCTTTGCTGCCTCTTCCTCAGTGGGTCACAAGAATAACAGGCAATTGAGATGCCAAAATGCTGGGGAAGGCTGGCTACAGCCTATTTTTAATCCTGCCACCCTCTGCAAGCTTCAATTCCAGCGCCTTCCTAACACTCCACCAGCTCCTAAAACCCTGCTCGTCTGCTGGATCCGATTTCGTATTCCCACCCCCTCCCTGTGGCACATGCCAGAGCTGGGCATGGAGCAGGCACGGAGGGGAGTGAGTGAGTGAGTGCTGCTGGGGCAGGGGGAGGCAGCCCTACAGCAGAGCAGCACTGGCAGGGACAAGGGCAGCATCTTCTGCGTGAGAACCGCTCCTGGGCTTCCTCCTCTGGCTTTCACGGGCAGGGTTTCATCCCCTTATCCACCAAAACAAAAGGGGTCTGCAGAGAGGGAAGGGGAAGTCATTATCATCCCAAAGGATGTTGTGTAAGTCTCCCCACAGCTGACTTTTGCTCTGTGGCTTTGTCGCTTTGTCCTCCACGTCTCTTGTGTCCCCCGCGTGGGATTATGTGCCATCTCTGTCTCTTGTGTCCCCCGCGTGGGATTATGTGCCATCTCTGCCCTGCTTCACCCACCTCTTTTTTCCTTTATAGTTTTTGCAAAGCAGAAGGAATCCTGGAATATTTCCCTCATGCTTCCTGCAAGTGTTGTCTTCAAAATTACACCACAGCACTCTCTGAGATTAAATATGGATTGAGGCAAGATCAGAGACTGGGTGTTTTTGTTTTCCCATCAGGATGCAAAATCTCGCCAAATGGAAATGCCTGTCTCTTTTTTAAATTAAAATCTTCCCCTCTTGCCTTACCTTTAACTCTTCCAAGATGCGTTACAAAGAAAGGTCATAAATGAACAATAATTCTTAAACTACAGCTTCGAATCCTTCCAGTGAAGCTTTTAAGATATTTACATCATTAGATCGAGGTGCTGAATTAGCCAATTAATGCCCTAAGCACCACAGTGACTAAGCTGAAGTCTAATCCCATTCAGAAAGGAATACAGCTAACAAAGTGTTTAAGTGTCCTCCTCTGGACTGGGAATAGATATAGAAACTGGGATTAAAATCTCATGAACCTTGGCTTCTGATTCCTCTTCAGGCCACTTTCCTATTCACGGGAGCCAATTCATTTTTCCAATGCCAGTGCATTTTCTTTATTAATGATGATTAGCCAGTCTTTGGGAGCTTGCTGGCATTTTTGAATGCAAGACTTTAGCCCTGCCAGCAGGCATAGGATGGAAGTGTTTTTCCTCTACTCCCCATATGCTTGAGAATGTGAAGCAGGAGTAAGAGTCTTAAAGGCTTTTGCCAAAGCAGATGTTTTCCCCTTAGGAAGCCATCGTGGTTGCGCACTGCCAAATATGGAATTATTTGCATCTGGAAACGGAGAGGTGGAGATGAGGAGGAGGGGGAGGAGAAGGAGGAGAAGGAAGGCAAGCAAGCTGTATCTGCTGATAGCACCTGGCTGCCTCAGAGCTGGGGCACCAAACCATTTCCCTCCCTGACCAGGCATTCAGACACTTGAATCCCTACAGCCTGGAAATCCTAAACCTGGAATGCCAGCCACTGGGGTGAAGGTGGCCAAATAAATCAGCAGTCCAAAAAGGTCTCAGGCTGTGAGTGCACCCAGCAGACACAAACCAGTAACTCCACCAGCAGATATGAACTGAGTGCCCACGCAGTTATGCCAGTATAACATAAGTGAATTATAGTAAGCATTTCTTCTCTCTTCCCAATGAAAAACACCCAAACTGCAAGGAAATCTGGGATTATTCTAAATCATGAATTAATACAGCCTCTTCGGGGACTCAGGGGAGGTGAGGAGGATGTCCTGTCCTGTTTTCAATGAGCCTGTTAGTTCAGCCCCTTGCAATCACCTGGTTGAACTGTACAGCCCCTGTTGCACCTGAAGCCAGCAAGCACCAGGGGCTGGGCAGAAGGATGGGTGGGAGCTGAGGACTGCTCTTCTGGAGCAGCTGGGAGGTAGAGGGTGAAGGCACCATGTGCATTGAGGATGTGAGAGAGTGTGACAACCATCTTGCTCTTTGGACTCGTCTCACTTGGGGCAGTGTCAGCCATCTGGGGCACACACATGGCACTGGGATAGAAAAAGAGCCCCCGAGAGCCTCTGCTTGCTTTGGCTGTCGGCACAATTGGGGTATTTTTAGATTACACCAGTAAATATAGAAAGCTGCTTGTTTCCAACAGTTTAACCCATTGAACACGATGTGTTATCTGCAGAACAACACAATTAAATGAAGGGGCAAAGGAGGGGGTTTTGCCCTTTCTCTCCTCTCTGGTCCATTGTCATGCAGGATAAAGTCCCCTCTCCAGTGTGTGCTGGTACCCTGGCCTCACAGAGTACACCAAAATAGTATGACAGGGATAGTTTGGGGTTTTTTCTTTTAGAGCAAAACCTCACACCCTGGAGAGGGCTCCCCTGGTTTCCTGTTGTTTGAGCCACTCACCCAGGGTGGAGAAAGGCATGAGGTCAAGACCATGGCCTGTCCTGAATGGTCTCCTCTGTGTTACCTGAGAGCAGCAGGGGCTGCGTGCCACAGAATACCTTAAACTGTATGAGAGAAGTTTTTCTCTCCTGTTTTTACAAGAAAGCCTATCCTGGGCACTCCTGCAAGAGCTTTAGTCAGACGTGGAGCTGGGCATGCTTCATGTGGAGGACCAGCTGTGATGGCATCTTCCCAGAAGTGGGAGCCTGGTTGGAGCCAGAGGGAGATGGGACACGGACAACCACGGTGTAAGTGCAAGTAACTTGAGCATGCAGACAACTTAGTGGGCTTCCCACTGACTGCCAGATATCCAAAACTTCCCAAAAGAAAGCGTCTCTGCTGCGAGGAAATTACATCTGATGAGACGGTAACGGTGGAGGAACAGCAGAAACCCAAATTACAGCAATCAGGAGCCGCATGTGGAGATGATGATGGTGATTCTATGATGATGATCCCTACCCTACAAAAGCCTGGAGCCAGGGAGGGGGGTGGGAAATATTCCTTCCTCTTCCTGAGAGCTTGGAGATCATTTAAGACATTCCCCTGTAGTGCTGGGAGCAAATGAGGCAGTATTATGGTGCCACCTTTCCTGCTCCCAGAGAGGAGAAACAGGGCCACGCCACAACTCAGGGGCTGGAGCAAAGCTGCAGGATGCACACAGCTGGAGGCAGGTACAGGCAAAGATGGGAACAAAATCGGAGGTGTCTGTGGTAGCAGGGCTGTTGGATCATCACGGGGAGACGTAATTAATGAGTGTGTGTTTTGTGGGGATGAGCTGTACCCGTGTAGCGTGTCAGGGGAGCGCTCTGTGTGGGGACACGTCTGGTGCGTGTCTTTGAATTCTCTCAAGTAAAGTGATTATTAGCTGTCATTAAACAGTGCTGGCAGGTATGCGAGGCGGATGTTGTGGATGTGCTGAAAATTCATGAGATGTGCTGGCTCTTGCTCGTGTGAGTCAGAAAAAGCCGTGCAAGGATGGTTAGAAGGATTGTGCTCGCTGCCTCAGTGTAACAGTGACTGTGGTATCTATTGGTCCAGACATCCTTGGCTCCCCAGTGTCATGAACTTGTTTTTATACTCTAGTTAGAGCTGTAAGGAGTCATTTCAGGCGTGGAGGCCTCCTCTCATCCTTGGCATCAATCCAATGCCAGCTGTAGCCCTTCGGGTTATGATGAGGGAAAGAGAACTACTAAACCCTGCCTGAGGAAGGGCTAAGGCAGTGTCTGCTGATGCTCAGCACCGTCCCTCCCTCTGCTTAGGTGGGTAGAGCTGGGCTGTGGAAAGGCCACCATTAACGAGGTGATAAAATGGAGTTGCAAAGCATTAATGCCCAGGATGACCACCTGCTGAAGTTCCCTAAAGCAGACAATTGTTTGTGTGATTGCTTGAGGAAACAGATGCAAAGCAAAACGCCCTGAAAGCATTCTGGCCAGTGTGAATCCTCACCAGTGTCCCCAGTCTCCATCTGGCTGGAACTCACTGGGGCCTGAGCTACACGAGACAGAACCTACCAGTGCAGGTGTGTCACCTAAACCCCCTGAGATAAGAGTGCTTTCTCTCCAAGCTTATGGCAGCTCTCTGAAGAGAAAAGGCTGGTTCAGGAAAACATTTGAGGTACCTCTGTGTCATCCACTGTGGCTGTTGCAGGGCTCTTGTCAGGGTCTCCACTCTGCCTCTTCTTCCCATGGCTCCCTCAGAGAGCTGTGATTGCAGGCAGGGGGCAATCAGTGAATCTCTTCGGTTTGCAGCAGAAGCAGAGGTGCGGAGGCTGCAGGGGTGTCCTCTTGACGGAGCTGACCTTTACTGAGTACCTGGCTCTTCGGCCAGCTGTGCTCCTTTGCCAGGGGGCAAATTCCTACCCAGTTTCCTCAGAGGCACTCCAAGCAAGCAATTGAAGACACCAAGCCACATGCCATTCATAGAAGCAGGTGAAAATCGGTCCACAGGGCTACAGCTGCACTCTTGGAGCACAGCATCCAGCCTGACAGTCTGTGGCCTTCTCCCACCGAGCAGCTTGGGAGCACTGAGCAACTCGTGGTGTGCTGCTGCTCCTCTGGGCTGCGCCAGAGCTCAGGGCAGGGTGTGGAGGCTGTCACTGACACTGCAATTCCCCCCTGGTTAGTGGGTGCTGGGCTGGTTTCTCTCGGCAAGCTGATGGTTGGACTTGATGACCCTAAAGGTCTTTTCCAACCTTATCGATTCTGTGATACTATGAAGTATAAAGAATGTAGAGGTGGCAAGGCTGCAACACAGTGCTGCAGCACCAGCAGGGCTTAGGTGTCGCCCACATGCAGCCTGTCAGGGGCATCCCCTGCATCCTTCCACTTGTAGCTCATTCCAGCCATGGAATTAAGTCAGGACTGAGTGCAATAACCTGGTTTGGGGGTTTTTCCCTAGAAACAAGCATGTTTTAGACTAACATCTTAAAAGCTGAGTTTTTAGGATAAAGCTTAATTAAACAGCCATGGGCAAGCTTTATTCCTCTTTCCAGTACCCATACAGACTGAAGTCTGCCCCTTCCAAATACAGTGCAAGGGGGCTAGAGTGGTTTTAACAACTTGAGGGGTAAGAAGAGCAGGAGCAGTGGACGGCTTAGGCAACAGGAGGCTTACTTTGGTCCCTCTTAGAATGAAAAACCTGAATCCCACAGATTCAGATCAGCCAGGAGGGGACATCGATGACACCTTGGTGTCAAAGCCATCACCTGCAAATGCCAGGTCCCGTGGACAACTGTGTGGGCAGGACTCAGGCAGGAACAGCAGGAGCCGAAGGGTAGGAGAGGGAGAGGAGAAAGGGAAGGAGGAGAGAGTGGAGGCAGCAAACGTGACAGAACCTAGATGTTGCCATGGAGAGCAGCTCATGAATTTTTCCTCCGTGGCCTGCTATTAAAAATGTTTTGTTTAGCTTCTGCCAGCATGTTGTTTTTATTTTCCCCTTCCATATCTGAAGGACATCCAGAGGGAATTCTGGCTCCCTCCGTTCTCTTTGGCCTCACTGAGGACGAAAACACACAGTGACTTGACGGGGGAGGGCTGGCACCTGCAATCCCTGTCTCCACGGGGTCTGTTCAAAGCCCCGAGCCCGCAGAAGGCGGGCTGTGGATAGGATTAGCTCTCTGCTTTCCCTGCACACCTGGGAAATGACCGGCATGTCCCAAAGCACCGGGTGCCCATGGGGGATCCCAACTGTCCCAGCTGCTGGCTGCAGCTCCAGCGCTGAGCTCTGCATCTGTTTGTCACTAGCAGGTTTGTGTCATGCGGTCAGATCACGCTTGGCAGTGTTTATGTCGCTTCCACAGAAGACGGCCCACGTGCGAGTAAGACAGCAGTGCCTTTGCATCAAAAATGAGATTTTTTTTTTCTCGTATTTAATGCTTTAGAAAAAGTTAACTCTTCTAAAAATGCGGAGTTTAACGAAAACTTCAAAACTTGACTGCAACAAACTTTCACAGGCTTCCAAGGCTAAAAATACACAGCAAAATCTTAAATTACATGGGGGGGGGCTGCATGGAGGTAAAGTGACTTACTAAAGCTTTAATTATACATGGGCCCATCAAAATTATTTTTACTCTGCAGCATTGCAATGTTTTGAACACTTAAAAGCAGCCACCCATAAATAGTGAGATTGAAGTACAGCTTGTTCCACTGCCAGACATTCCACAATCCTTGGGTGAAGTTTTCCAGTCCAGTCCTATGGTTTAATTCTGTTGACTTGATGCATAAAATTAAGGGTGTGCTTGAAGTATTTGAGACTGGAGAATTTCTGCTGAGCAGCAAATGCAAGGCCCCACTGCATAATCCACGGTGGTGGAGCAGACCTCAGAATTCTGCCAGGACTTGCTGAATTATCTTTGCAAGTTGCACCTACTTGATTCCCAGGCTGGGTTTTCTTTTTTTTTGCTCCTCTCGGATCAGTGATGTGGTCCCAGAACCACCAGTGACATTTTGCGTCGTATCAGAAGCGGATGACAGCCCAAGTGCGCGTTAGACAGGGAATGAGGAGCCAGGGAGGCTGAATGACCTCTCACTGGTTCTGCTGCCAGCCAGGGGCACTGCTGTGAAAACAGCCGAGGCACTGCAGCCTCGCTTCTGCTCAGTGCTTGCTTTTTTTTTCTTTGCTAATGGAATGGAGGGAGGATTTTAATTAATTTCCATCCTTATTAAGTATGCCAGCGTTCAGAGAAATAATGCAATTGGCTTCCAATTACAACAAACATCAGGGAGAACAAAAGGCATGACCGCTGTTTACAGCACAGGGCACTTTGCTCAGAGCTCATCTGACCTAAGTGGACTCATTCCTGCTGCTCTGTAATTTTATCAGCAATTTAAAAGCTCTGTTTCATGGCATCAGCTCTACTGCTGGTTTCTCTTTATTGCCTCCTGCCATGCAGAACTTTCTGTATTTATACAGTCTACTGTTAAACCAGGTACTCATCCCACCTTGTGTTCCCTTCTCCTCCTGCCAGCTGCCAGGAGCACCAGCTTGGATGCTGTGCCATGGCTCTCCTAGTCCCAGTCCCAGGCTGCTCTGCACCCACCCATTGCAGGAGCCTGGAACGTAAATGAGAGAGGAACCAAGGAGCCAGAAATAATCGTCCACTAAACCAGCTCTTGTTTTTAAGACTTTCTTTAGGACTCTGATCCTATTCACAGAACTGAATTTTCTGTTTTCTTAATGTACATCCAGAAACAAACCTCAAGCCGTTCTGTTCTGTGCTGTTGATACTGAAATAATTTGAATGTGGCTTTTCACTCAAACTTTGACCCAAAACTGGAAGCTTCAACAGCAGAATGTCTGGGGGGGAGCCCCTCCTCCCTTCAGAGAGGCCATGAAACCTCCCGCAAGAAAAGCTTTCTGGCTTTCTGATACCTCCAGTTTCTAAAGGATGGTGGAAGTAAAAGCTGTGTAACAGCAGAAAGATAATGAGGAAAAGGCTATGGATTCTTATGAGCTTTCACAAAGGCTCTTGCCAATTATACAGTGACAAACTGAAGTTTATTCTTAATTGTCTGTGCCAGGGAAAGCTCTTTCTTGTCAGGCACAGAGCGGGAGGAGGGCACGCGTGACCCTCCAGCTCCCACAGGAGTTTAAGGGGGGGTACTGGGTGAAGCCACATCAAATGCTCGCTCGTCCTCCTGCCTCTGCCCTCGCACAGGTTAATTAAGTGTCATTAGCGCCCACCTCGGGGAGCTCTAATTGAGCAGAAGGAAAGCAGCAGGCCAGGGGCAGGGCAGAGCGCTCTCCCTCCAGCCCAGCAGCCACAGCTCCAGGCAAAGTCTGCAGCTGCGCTGCCTCCTCTGTCTCTCTCATCAATGCCTTGCAATGAATTTAGCCCTTTGCAGCTCCCTAACAGCATCTGCTCTGCTCATGGAAGGATGGATTAACTACTTCTAAGATTCACTGAGCAGTGACTCTGAGCTTGCTGCGATGCCCTCGAGCCCTTTACTGTGAAGACAAATCATGTTAATTAGGGACTACCAGGACACAAGACAGAATTCATCTTATTAGAAAGTTAGATGGGGATGCAGAGCAATTAGAGGTTATTCTACTGAACAAGGCAGCTGAAATGGCAGTGTAATAAATTGCACCAGCCTCCAAAATCACCCCAAAGTACAAGCTATCTTTTAAGGACTAGAGGAACGTAAAACAAAAGTGACATCAATGTTTGGCGACCTGCAGTGATAAGTGTGCAGGAGACTAACAAAAATACCTTTTCTTTTTTTTTCTTAATCGAGAAAACTCGGTACACGCGTTTTATGAGCCAAAGTGTCTCAGGCAGGGACAAACAGGACGTAAGAGAATTGCGCTCTGTAGCTAAGTGGTGTGGTGCTGTACCCAGGAGTGTGGAATATGATTTGTGAGACCAGAACTCCATCCTGGATTTACAGCTGCTTGCTAAGTAATTCGGAAGCTGTAACTCTACTCTTATAATGCCAAAGTAACATTATTAAGGTGTTAATTTAGATAGTCTGTCAGGAAATTTACTGTCTAGCCTGATGGGGCTATATCCTTGCTGTTCTGTTCAGTGCTACCATTAGTCAAATAGTGACCGGGTGTTGCTTTTCAAGGACACTTTTCATAAAACCACTATTCTTAGATGAAAGCTAAAGCACTTTACCTACTAAAGCCATTGCTGTTTTGCTCGTGTACACAGCATCCAAAATATTTAGGAGATGGTGCTTTACACTCTAAGTTTGGCTTTGGTACCTTCAGGTGATTCAGACGCTTTACAAACAAAAATCTCATTTCATGGTCGTTTACTTGATTGAGAATACCAAGATGTTTTATCCTATTCAGCAAAACCATTAGGGAACATTTTCAACAATACACACGCAGCTTTTGCATTCCTCCAGAGCGGGACTTCCCACATTGCCATCCCTGATCAGCAGACTCAAACGTGACAGGTTCCACAGAAGAGCAGTGTGGGATGAGGAGGACAAGGATCCACACAGAGCTGGGCTGCAGCAACCCACGGCCTCTTTGGTGAGGGTGCTGTAATTCTAGAGGTGAAGCACAAACCCAGAGTGAGCCTCTACACGTGACCAGTCTTGCTCCTGTGGACAAGCTCTGGAGTCTTCCAGAGCCATTTTGGCTCCCCTTGGAAAGGCCCCATGCAGACCATCAAAAGCAAGTCTCTTCTGGAAGCGGAGAAATGAGCTGTGGTACCTCGTGCCTGACATCATCCCAGCCCAGGATCCGTAAATAGTGCAGGCTGCAGTGACCCCTGACTCTACAGATTCTGTGACTATGAGCACCAGCCAAGACAAACGAATCCATCCCAGACAGAACAGCTTTCTAAAAGGAAGATTTCTTACTAGGATGGAGAAAATGTGGCTGTTACGGAGGCTAGTGCATGTGTCAGCATCAGCAGGTGTCCCGTGACGTTGTGGATGAGGACCTGAGCAACCTGCTCTACTTTAACCCACCCGGAGGAAGGACTGTGACCTCCAGAAGCCCCTTCCAGTCCCAGCTATTCTGTGGTATTTCTGTAACTCCAACTACTCCACACAAGGCTAAGCTGATCTCTCTGATTCTTTTCCCAGAGCCTTGTCCTTCTGCCACCACGCGTTTGACAGCTCTTGAACACAGGCCTCTTCATGATTTCTCAGTTTGTTTTTGAAAAGCCGTGCTGGTTCTAAAATGTCAAGTACAATTACTCTCACAGCAGTCAGAAAGCTTGCTGGTGAGTTGCTGTTCACACCAAAGCAGGTGAACTTCAAGTCGCTCCCCTGAGCTGTGCATGCTGCTGTCAGACAGCTCAGCCAGCCTCTCAGGGGAGATGCTTTTGTACTAAAGGGAAATACTGCTCTGTGCAGAAGCAGGGTCCTTCTTTAGAAGAAATATTTACATGGATAAGATCACCGTTTCTGCAGGGACCAGTCCTCTTCTGTCTGAGAGCAAAGCTAAAGGAAATGCCACAGCTTAGTTGAGCAGGTCACAAACACAGATGAGTACCGGCTCACGTTCAGGTGCCAGGTTATCCACAAACAGTTAATGCTCCTTGGCCAGCTGGGATGCGGCCAGCAAGGCCTGCAGAGGCACAGCCCAGTAAATGTGCTTGTGAGATTTCATGCGTGGTCTTTTCATCTGAATGCTCCCCTCTTCCCCCCATCACTAGGAGTTCTTGTGTTCCCAGGTTGCAGGAAATAGCATTTGATTTACACGTATTTCTGTCAAAGGACAGATTTTCCCTTTACCAAATACTTTCCAATATCTGCCAACTAGCTACTGGTCAGCATTAGACAAAAATTCATGTGTATTTTTTTGTAGACATCACAAAGCACTGAGCTCCCAGCGGCACAATAGAGCACATAATGATTTTGAGTAAAATATGGAAAGTAATACCTCTAATGTACAATGACTCAAGGACCTCATTTTTCAGAGGCTAGAGGAGACTTATCTGGGGTGAGGTGTACCAGGAAAAAGTGTTATATAGGGAAACTTGAAATTACTATGGTTTCATCCTGCTCTTTTTTTTTTTAATTCTGATGTGGAAATAGGTTACAACGAGGTTGGGGACAATGGTAGCATGGTACAACACTCCTGTGGTAGGGCTGCTGGAAAGCACTTACCTCACTGTCAAAAGGTGCAGCTGAGATTCAGACTTTTAAATGTCCTTTCCTGCCTTGCTGAGAAGCCACACCAGGGGCAGCAGACCAACCATAACACCTGACACTGAGATTGCAACGCAAGACTTCACAACCTAGACAAAGCTGATGTTTCTCTGCTTCTCTAGGTCCTCCAGTTATACTAACTGGAATTCACTAGGCTCAGGTTTTTATGGTCTTTTCTAAGCAAGGCTTAGGTTTTTTGGGGAGTACCAGTCCTGCAGAGGAAAGGGAATTCCATTTGCCACTTTTGTGCCAGCCAGGATGGACCTTCAAGCGGGAGGCAGTGTTTGCACCCCACAAGACCCTCCCTGTGCCAAAGAGCTCTTTCCGCAGTTCTTGAACATCCCCAATGCTACTCCTCCCGTATTTTCTTGGGAACTGGGAACTGTGTCTCTCAAGAGCCTGTGGCTCCCTGGAGCAGCTCAAAAAGCTTCATAACCTCCCACTCACCAAGGACTGCCTTTTGCACCTTGCATGGCTCCCCCAGTCCAGGACTCTGGAGCAAGCAGCAGGGAAGGCTGAGGAATGCATTTCTGTGGAAAGAAGGAGCGGGCATAGAAGGAAAACACTTCTTTCAAGAAGGCCAGGGACAACTGAGGGCCCATCCATCTAACCTTTATTCATTCCTCTGTTGTTTTACTTTTCCTTCTGCCAAAAAATACATCTATGTTGGACCCAGACTCATCCCTGACATAAATCCACTGACTGCCAGAGTTACACCGAGGATTAATTTGGCTCACCAGGTCTAACCTGATCTTGCCAGCAATTCTGAAGTGCAAACTGCAGAAGGACAGTACTTTTAAATAAGAGTACCAGGCCATGGCAAACAGCACGTGACAGCTGCTTGGTATGAGGTTGATAAGTCAAATTCAAACATGGCTAACATGAATAGCATGAATACATCCTTAAGAAGAATTAGAAATTGTAGAAAATCGATTCTATATGCATACATGTACTTTCCTAACTTTTTAGCAAGTCTGTTGAGCTGTATGAGGACCAGGCTCTGCTCAGCAGATGGTGTTGCTCTCCTTGCTCCCCAGCTGAGCAGGACCACGGTGCCTGGTGATCGTGGCAGGCTCTTTGGGCTTGCCTTGTGCCCAGAAGCTGTACATCTGGGAGACTCATTATCCAGCTCCTGTGACTCTCCAGCTTCTAATGGCCAGCTGTGGTTTCAGCTCATTATCCCACCTGGATTCACTGTATCAGCATTCACACTTTAACATGGGTTCAGTTTATGGGACTGCACAGCTGAAACTAAGGGAAGATCTACACTTTACCCCACTACAGAAAAAGGTCTCCTGCAAGTCTCCTACCTCAGCAGAGCTGTGTCAGTTATGCAGTTTCACTTGTCTCCCCAGCTCCCCTAACCAACTTCCTTCCTCCCTTGCTTTATCTTGGAAATGCTGCAACATTACCTCCGTTTCCCTTCTTTCACAAATGAGGTTTCTGTCCTCTCTGCTGAAATAGTTCTCACCAGGGTCTGCAAAGAGTCTGGATGAGTGTCAGGACCTGTGCAGTGTTTCTGGTTCCCAGCTCTGGCCTGCACAAGGGCTCTCCGCTCTTTGGCATCTCGCCATCTGCCTCACTTCTCTCTCCTACCGTGTCCTCAGCATCTCTCGCTCTTTGTTACCATCCTTCTCTTCCTGTTTCACAGGGGCACTGACTCAGCCTCTGCAATTCCCTTCCCCCTGTTTTCTGCTCCCTCCATACCGTGCCTTCTTTAAACTTCATCTGCACTCAAGCCTTCGTGTGCCATCTCCATTTCTATGCCAGTGACTCAACTCCTGCATCTCTTTAGGACACTTCTCCCACATCCTGCCCACTCCTGATTTCTCTGCTTGGACATCCTCTCCTCTTAATGAAGATGGCAAAGTCAAACTCCATTTCTTTGCACAGTGAATGGTTCTTACTGATGACACCACCAACCACCTTTCCATCAATCTGGCTTGCAAGTGAATAGAAAAGGAGGATAATTATGTATTTAATTCCTCCCTCTCCTTTTCCCATGCACTCAGGTCGCTCCAACTACTATTTCTTTTCCCCCTCTCTCATAAAATTAAATGTTTTTTCCTTCCTTATGTTCACCTACTCTATAGCCAGAGTTCCCTTTCTCATGCCACATCAAATGCTTTTCCCTCTAAGACTTCGCTTTCAAGAGTCTGGTGAAAACTTGTTACTGTTTTCATTTACAGACATCCTGCAACACAAACCCCCTACCTTGAATCAGGGATTTGTTCTGGATCCTGTGTGACACGAGGTAACTGGCTGTAACAATTTATTTCTGTAGTTAACCAGTGTCCCAGTCCATATTAGGAATCTATAAAGGCTTAATCAGTTAAACCATGCTTGGGTCATTTTGGTTTTTATTTATTTAAGACTAATCAATAGGTCAGATGCTTTTCTTGCACACGTAGGTACCTGCAGCTCTAACTACCAAAGAGACAGGCAGCAATACTTTCTCCTGCCCAAAATTCAGTAACAGTGCTCCTTCCCACACCCCTCCTCAAAGCACGGGCTCCTGGGTGCTCTGAAAGCACGGACCACTGATGTGCCGCTGCACACCTCAGTGTTCTCCTCCTGCTTAGGAATTCCTTACTCTTCTATGCTAATCCCTACAGGTGTCTGAAGTGTATTTCTACAGTCATTATAACTTCCTACACTTAAGCATTAAATTACCCCACGTTTCTAGCTAAAATAATTCACTTTTCTTTTAATTTTAGTGATTAAAAATGTAGCACTTCTTCTTCCCTCACAAAACGAGATTTCTAGTACAGCACTGTACAAAAGCAACAATCCGACACATTAGAGCTATTCTGCCATCTTTTATTGTGCCTGCAATAAAAAAAAAAAATAAGCATGTATTTTTAGCTGTGCTACACGGAACAATCTGATAGCAGAAGCCTGTTATTGTCATTCACAGGAGCATTCGTTTAACCAGATACACTCATGAAAAATTATCTTAAATTTTACAATTGGTATTTTGCAGAGAAAAATGTCTGTTCCATGCAAAATCCAAAGACACTGATGCACTAAGACCACATCACAGAGCAGCTGCATCTTACTCCTTTCCTTGGAGACGGATTGGAACAGCAAATTCTGGACTCTGGGACATCAGAGTCATCCACAGCAAGCCACACCTCCCTGTGTCTCTTATCTCAGACTCAGGGAAGGAATTAAGACAGTGCAATACTCTGAGGAGAAGGGTTTACTGTAGGATCTCACATCCTTAATGATCCTTACACTGTGCACTACAAATGGAGCCACTGTCCTACAGCAGCTCCTTGCAGGGAAAAGCTACAACAAGTTGGTTCACAGGACAGCAGGGGAGAAGGGAAGTTTAAGTTCAGAATGAGCAGATCGAACTCCTGAATGAGAAGTTGTTAAGGGTTGTGCAGACCACTGTAGTTCTCACCCAGAAAATGCTCCTCAAGTAGAAAAGGAATGTCAGCACACAGTAAAAGCACTAGGTGGGCCTAGGGTGTAGGGGGAACAAACCAGGCTAAATGTGTGATTCGTGAAGGGTCACAAAGCACAGGGAGCTCCAGGCTGCAGTGCTCCCCTGGCAGTTCCTACTGTGTTACCTGAAAGAACTAGAGGTAGCCCCAGGACTTTTTAGAAATCTTTGCATTCACCTTTGCAGTTTGCTCTGTATTCTTCTCAACTGTTGTATCTGACAGAAAGCAAGCCCAGATTCAGGGTGGGAAGAGGATTGGATGGAGTGAAAGTTGTGATAAATTCCCCTCCGTACTCACTGGACTAATACTGAGCAAAACACACACAGACGAAAGGTCAGTCAAAGACTACAACAATACAGGGGTGCAATTACAACTCACGAGGTAGGAAATTCCCTGAATCTCAGGATACCTTGAGGAAGAAAGGAGTATCTGGAGAAGGTGCTGCTGCATTGGCTGACACGTTGGCTGGCTGCACAAAGCAGAGCCTGTCTGTTGCTGTGGGAAAGTTCAGTCTCACCACTGCCAGACGAGTGACAAATCATACGAGGCAGGTGCAGTCTGATCATCCATGGGATCCATGTCAAACATCCCATTTCTAGATCTGGGATCAAGGCAACACAAGTCTATCGGAAAAGTGCTTTTTATTTTCCAGTCAGTGAAAATTAACAGCTGAGCCAAACTGCTCAGCAGGGAGAGAACACAAACATAATTCTTACCCTTCTCAAACGTCTGGTCCTATACTATTTATAATCCTTCAAAATTTTTTTTTACCATATGCAAGTAACTGCATCTATTTTTCTACTTACTCTGTTTTAAACATGCTGTCTCTTCTCTCCTAATGTCCACACTGACCAAGAGCAGCACTTGATCTAGTTCTCTTTATTTTAGCATCTCATAAGTACTAATGATACCCCAGAGTATGTCTGTGTAATTACACATGGCAGTGTTCTCTTCCTTCTGTTGAAGAATGATAGAAGGAAGGTGGAGAAACCAGAGCATGGACCTTTGAAAACACTTAGGCACCAAATTCCCACTGAAATCAAGGAATTCCAGGCTAAATCATGCCTCAGGCCATAGTGAAAGAGCCATCAGGTTGCTCAAATTCTGGCTTTCCTAGTTAAGCCTCGCTGCCCTCCATGGGTTTTGGCTACAGTGGAATATACAGATTAGGATTATGAGTATGGACCAGAAAATAAGTACATTACAGGATATTAAGGAATGTTCATCTGAAATGTCTTTCCCATGCTGTCTTAATTTATATTTCTTCCTGTTTAAGCAATGCTAATGACATTTTATGAGGATTTTTATGACTTGAGGAGAGCAGAGCTGATCCAATAGCGTCCTATCAAGTGTTTACGCTGTGCAGCTATATTAGAACTTTATAGGCTGAAGACGAACAGTGGCCAGGCAATTAATCTCTTCTTAGTATAGGTTATAAACCTGTCCCAGAGTCAAAAGAAGGGAATGTGTATCTGTGCCACAGCAGGTTCGGTGCAAAGTCTTTCCAGAGCTCCCCTAAACTTAAACTTGGCTTTAACCGTGGCTTTGCACTGAGTTTTCAGTAGATGGTTTTCTGCTTTTCCTTGATGTGAGGTGCTGTCACCTCCAGCCAAGATCAAGGGACAGATACTGTTTGTAGAAGTGCTACAATCAAGCCTCTGATGGAGATGTCAATGTCCCAGGGGTCAGGAGAGTGAGAGAGGAAACCTTTCCGCACCAGTCACAACCAGAGGTTACAGCCAGGCACCATCCTGGCTGGCTGGGGTGAAGTGAGGAGAGGCAGTAGCCAGTTCTCAAGAGTCCCCTGGGTTCACCTGTCAGCCCCACGGGTAAATACAGCAGCTCTCTGGTAAGGAGCATGCAAGGACGTCCCTCATGTTTTCTATCCCTTAGATAATGCATGAAAGAAAGAAACATTGTGGACATCCAGCACATCCTTCAAGGCATCACCATGAGCAGTGCTGAGAGAACACGTGCTCAAGGTGTTCCACAGTCAGCAAAGCCCTCAGGATTTTCAGGCTGTGCTAAGGAGGGATTCTATGGAAGAGCAGGACAGACACTGATGATGTGCTGTGGTGAGCTGCCCATGGCTGGCTGCCAGACACCCACTCAGCCACTCTTTCATGCCCCTTCCCCTCCAAAGGGCAGAGAGGAAAAATAAGATTTAAAAAGTTTGTGGCTCAAGATAAAGAACAGCAGGATCACTTACCAATTATTGTCAAAGGTGAAACAGACTGGACTTGGGGAAAATCAATTTACTGCCAATTAAAATAGGTTTGGATAGTGAGAAACAAAACATGATCCTTGCCCCTTAATCTTCCCTCCACCCCCAGGTTCAATTTCACTCTTTCATTCCCAATTCCTCTTCCTCTGCCCCACTCTGAACAGTGCAGGATGGATGGGGAGTGACAGAGGATTTGTGGTCAGTTTACAGGATTTCCCCTCTGCCACTCCTTCCTCTTGATGCTTTTCCCCTGTTCCGGTGCCGATTGTTCCACAGGCTGCAGTCCTCTGGGATAAATCTGCCCTACCATGCAATCTCTACAAGCTGCAGGTCCTGCCAGGAGTACCTGAAAGCAGGGGCTCTCCATGCATGTCTCTCTGGGATATTCTCACAGATGTGTCCCCCCTACCTCCCTCCCTCCCTCCCTCTCAATATCACACGCTTTGGAAAAGAGCTACCAAAGAGCTGCACTCTGTAATGATGGGAATTATAGAAATTACAGGGTTTTATGTTGAGCACCCATAAGAAAGAGAGGAGGTCTGAGCTTCAAAAATGCACAAATTCCACGAGACACAGCAGATGCGTACGCATTAGGAGACAGCACAGAGGTCAGCACTACTTCAGTTCTTGTAAGGACGAGACGAGATCCAGAAAGATGTGTGGGCAATGCCTGATGTATTTTGAAACTACTGAAGCAAATGCCTTATTTTGCAAGCCAGATAATGGGTAGCTTTCATCTGACCAAACTTCAGATATCTGCAAGGGAGGTGTCTTTATCTGAGCCACTTACCCTTTGGAGGCAAAAAAAAATAAAAACCAAAAAGAGATGGAGGCCCCCAGAGGGTGTGATTCACTTAACCTAATTTAAAGGGATGAGTCACATGCTGGTAGTACCTAATTCCTCCCCACACATTATAAAGGCAACCAACTCAGCTGCACAGGTTACATGAGCCCCATCTAACATGCCCAATAAAAACATTTGCCACGAAGCTATTTTGATTAAATAATACTAATAAAAATTCTCCTGCTTTGGCGTATCAGCCAGCTAATCAACTCCTTCAGGAGGAGCTCTTCCTACAGGCCAGTAGGATTTAACTCTGCTCATTACAGATCTTCCTCTGAAACTTCTGGTACTGACAGTGTGGGGCACAAGAGAGCAAGGACTTTGTTCTGCAGGACTCCCATGCCCTCAGTGTGGAATACAGCCCTGTTACTACGGATACAGGAGCGTGGCAGGACCTAAACTGTGGTTTATGGTAATACCAATGCACCTAGCTTTAAATAATATTTTTACTGCTCGTCCCTGTTGGTAAAGAGCAGTAAAGACGAGTTCTTTGTTCTGATCATTACAGTTTATCAAAATGACCTTGTTGTTGCCTGAAGGCTTTTCAATGCTGATGAAATGCTCCTGCAACAGCAGGAAGACATCTAAATTTGATGTTTCTAGCTCTTTTCATACTGTTTTTTTTCTGGAGGGTATCTTTTTCCAACATGACAGTGTTTGCAGGGCTCAGATGAGCCCTGTTGCTAAGAAACAAGTCCCAACTGTGCCTTTAAAACTCTGCCTTTAAACATACAACTCAAGGAAATGTTTTTCTTTTCATTACACTGTATTGTGTGTTTTTATTATGACTTCTTTTAACTTGGATCTGACTCTTGAGGTTACATTTCTATCACAGTCTTCTGGGAAAGGACTTTTCCCATTGTCTGTACAGTGCCATGGTCACCTACATAGTTGCATAAATAATATATTTTAAAATTGTATCATTTAAAGGTCACAGTAAGGCCCCATTTTGCGCACAACTGTGGTGCAAACAAGAAGGAATACAGAGCCTACTTACTGCAAATATTGGTTAATACTGAACTACAAAGCACAGTATAAATCAGTGTTCTTGCAAATGGCAAGCTGAGCTGCACCTGTGCTTGCCTTTGGGTTTTGCTGTGGGTTTTCTTTCTTGCCACATGCTAACTAAAACATGCTGAAGCCCCTCACGTGTGTGCAAGATAGCTTGTGGCTCTCACAGGCATAAAGCAGATCACAGAAATGTGTCAGGGAGTAACCCGCACATCCAAACTAAAAACTGCTTTGTCCATCCTCCCTGTTTACTGTGTTTCCATTAATGCATGGCACAGATAACAACTTGCTTGAACACAAAGTCCAAGAGTGATGGAGGTAGTTCATTAATAACAGTTTTCCTGAACGAGATTAATGGAAACTGAAGTTTGGCTGCATCACTTGAGGCACTAAATTGCAAGAAGTCCGTGTAGATTCTCTTGCCAGTTCTGCCACCAACTTCCTGGACAATCTGGATATTTCCCCTGAATTCCCCACTCAGATTGCAGACAAGTGTGTGACAACTCCTCCTTCATATCATAGCATTCCCTTCTGGATCAGAATAGGACTTGAGTGCAGTCTGCACCTCACAATGCTGCTGAAATAATAATGCCGTGTGTATGTGGCACTTAGGGACGCTATTTAGGGGTGGCTGTGATGGGTTAATGATTGGACTCGATGATCTTAAAGGTCTTCTTAAGCCTAAATGATGCTATGATTCTATGAAAACACTGCTTGACTACCTACTTGGCACTTCTGACACCAGTAAATAGTGAACTTCTCAGGAAAGACTTAAATCACAGTCACTGGAGTAAGTTATGTCATTTAAGTATCGTTCCTTTGACAAAATGTACTGAAGAACATCTACTAGTGTGTGATGAAGTGTCATAAATATTTAAAACAAACCCACATTCGTAAGGGAGAAAGCAGATTGTTTTATGATGCAGCATAAACCAGATTTTCAGCTTTGGCTGCTGGCTAATTTGGGGAATACAATTCTCAGTGAGTGTCCAGCTTGGTACTGCAACTTGGGAGGAGTCTTCCCTGGTTTAAAGGGCAAAGAGCTCAGCTCTGCAATTCTTCTTTACAGTAAATAATACAGGCGTAAACTCAAGGGGCCAGCTCCATGGTACTAGAAGCAAAAGAGGTGAGCAGGGGTGACAAAACAGTTCTCAAGGCTCAACACCACACTGCCCTGTAAGCTGGGGATTCTCAGCTCTGACAAGTGAGTTAAGCTTGCAGTAGGAACCTTTTGTACCTGTTTTGCACTGGTTCACATGATGGGTTGGTGTTCCAAGCAGTGTGACCTGGAACCTACAGAGCAACTGGAAAGGGGACACCCTCTCCGTGCAGTTCTGCCTTGGCACACGGAGTGAATGAGCACTCAAAGAACATCTGGTGGCTTGAAAGCACTGATGTGAGACCAGAACACAGACACACACGTATTGTACCAAAACCACCGTGTTTTAGTTGATACACAGAAGAAAAACCGTTTATTATTTGTGTCAGTACAACTAAGGGTGGGCTGTTACCTTCTAATCATCACAGCCTCAGTAAGAGGAGGATTCCCTGTGCAACTGCTGAGCAAGAGTGGTTCCCGGGAGCTAATGCTTGGTCTAAACTCCATCCCCAGCTCCACCACGGGTTTCTTCTAAGTATCAGCTGCACACAGCACAAGGAGACAGATACTCCTTTGAACTGCACTGCCTGAATTTACCACCCAAAGTGGAAACACTGAGGCTGAGCACTGACGGAAACGAGCGTTCGCTCATCGGCGCTGTGGTGCGCGAGGCGTTCTTTGGGCCAGGACGGGCCGGTGCCACGGACTGGCTGGACCCAGAATCCCCCCATTCTGCTCTCCAGACCCATGGCTTGCTTCAAGCCCTGCTCTGCACACGTGCAGCTGTCCACGCCTCCGCGGGGTGGGTGCAAAAACACACGGATTTTTTCGTGGCAATACGTGATGTAAGGGGCCGGCTCTCCGGGCGCGAGGATCAGCTCACCAGGTACAGCTGACCAAGGAAACAAGAACCAAGTTAGGTCACCTCAGGGAGTCAGGAGACTCTATTTCCACATTGTTTCTGTGGGATGTGTGGGGGACCAAGTGAAATAAGTACTCAGATGCAAGTCAATGTACAAAATTACATTCTGACTTTTAAGAGAGGAAAACAAGAGACTGTTTTTATGCTCTCAACTGACAATGATTGTAGTCCCTGTGCTCTTTTCTCTCTTTTACACGAGACAAGAAACCATCCCACCAGCTCTCTGCAGCCACAATGAAATTTCAGTAGGAGGGAAAAAAAAAAAATCCCGTGATGCTGAGTCTAAAATATTGTTTTTAAAAAAGTTTAGTTCTTGTTTTGTCAAAACCTTGCTAAAACTTCCCCGGCATTGATCGGTTTGTCGGATGCAGAGCTAAAGCAGAAAGACATGCAGCAAAAAAAGCTGCAGCAGTTATCAGCTTTGGACTACAGACAGGAAGATTTGGCAATGCTTTCACAATTAAACAGATCAAGAGAGGTAATTTAATGGCCCAGTCCAGAGAATCCACACTCATCAAATTGTCTAGCTACACTGGAGAAAATGTTCCAAGTGTTTCAGTGGATTTCTCAGGAACTAGTCTGGTGCAAATCAATTTGGAAACGAGTCTGCTTTGTTGCAATCATTTCAAAAAGAAGGAAAGTACGGGGAACCATGCTGATCCCTCAGCCAGGGAGGGATTTTTTTTCTGGCTACACCTCACAAATGTCTCAATTTCTGACCATTCCTTTCTCACCATCCCAAATCCTTTGTGAACCCCTTCCAGTAAGACAGCAATTCCAGAGTGTGTTGCAGGGCAATGAGAGTTGTGTGTCCTTACAGCTGCTTTGTGTGTGTAGATCCAAAAAGGTCCAGCCGTACTTTTAGCCAGAATTTAGTCTTCACATTCTTGGAACCAATTTTCAGTGGAACCTTGAAGTCGCCTCACTCCAAAACAGTGTTCACAAGAAGACACGAAAAAAAAATCTAATTTACAGGGAATATAAAAATATATAACTCAATCCAAGAGCTTTATTTTTTTTCTTACTATAATGAACTTGTCCTGACCACTATCAGTGAGAGGTCTGACTCTGTGGGCCTCTCTGCATTGTGATTCCTGTGGGGCCAAGTTGCCATCTCCTTCCCTCACACGGCATAGCAAATACAATGTTGGATAGTCACATCCAAAATATCATGTTTATGGAAATCAAATCGTCATGGCAACGGAAGAGGTCTTGCAAGTATTTTAAAAATAGCAAATTAACAAAACCAATTTATGAAATACAAAATCCATTCTTTCATGAATGCTCTTAAACAGATAAAACAAATGGCTTTCTGCCTACAGAAGGCTTTCCTTTAATGCCATGGTCTCACTTCACCACAGTGGCATATGGAATAGGTATGCATGCAAGTGAATACACATTTTAAACTTAAACCAGCAAAACTATTTCAGTTGGACAGTATCATACTAATGTGATCATTTAGCTTATTTCAGGTAAAATATTTTCATAAAAACATTATGATTCATGCTTTACAAAATTACTGAACTTTTTAACATAGTAAACTTGTAACAATGGCTCATTATAATCTATTTATTAGTCTTTAATAAATCTCAGTTTTTCAAAGGCTTATTAACACTGGCGCTTAGTAAAAATGAACAAACACTTTTTTAAAACAACATTCTTGTTTGGTCCAATTGAATTTTTTTCTCCTAACACAATCACAAGATTAATTTGACCATTTAGCCCTTTTGCATTCTTTACAAACTTATTTGTGTTTTAACCAAAATAAAATTACTATCCACAATCTCAAAGCATTTTTAAGTTTTGTGTGGATATTCACCGATGCTTGTGGCCAACTGAGAGCTCAGCTCAGATAAACAACAACCTGGTGAGAGGCTGGATAATGATCTGTCACGTTTAAATTCATGTTCCCAAAGATGGCCTTAGTCCCCTGCACAGTTCCTTGTTTCAGCATTATTTCTGAAGTTGGAAATGCAGCACAGGATGAACCCCTGCAGAGAATGCCATTATATTTCCAAGAGTTCCACTACTGATTGTATTCACCATTTCCTGTAACAAGATTTGACCATGATCCACTCCAGGCATATCCTCTGGGTATGTTTACACTGGGATTTTTAAT
This sequence comes from Gymnorhina tibicen, assembly GCA_013399875.1. Classification (NCBI taxonomy): domain Eukaryota; kingdom Metazoa; phylum Chordata; class Aves; order Passeriformes; family Artamidae; genus Gymnorhina; species Gymnorhina tibicen. Next base: position 324,333 of record VXAZ01002668.1, on the reverse strand, counting down.
TTAAGTTAGTGTATTGCTCATCCGTTTTTACCAACCACCTCATTTATATTTACTTTATTTCATGATCATATGCTGAAAGACATGGATGGCCATGGTTTTGTCTAACGTGGCAGAGCTGTAAATTAGTTAGTAATGTATCCTCTTCTTTAAATTTAAAAGCTCAGTATAATATTGCCATCCTTCAGTGCTGAAAAACCATGACTCAGATTCTCCAAAACTGAGAATTAAAAAAAAAAAAAAAAAAAAAAATGGATTCTC
>VXAZ01002668.1:309914-324057 GCA_013399875.1 Gymnorhina tibicen | reverse complement strand
AAAAAAAAAAAAAGCAATTCATTCTTTTCTTCCCACAGCCTCCATTTATTTTTTCTTTTGAGACAGGCTCATTATCTTCAAATCCTGCTCCACAGCCATAAGAGTTACATTTTTTTCTTTTCCTGAAAGCGAAGATTCTCATCTAATCAAGAGCCTCGGGGGACAAGGTTCTAAGGAAACACCAAATATTGTGCGAGCCGGGGTTGCATTGCAAGGCCTTTCGAGGAGCTGTCAAGTAGTTAAAAGAGAAATTGTTTGGTCTGTAACTCCTTTGGAATGGAAACACTGGGTCTGAACTGCCTTTATTACAAGGCCGACATTGCTGAAGGAAGGAGGGTTGGGAGCAGCTTCTAAGTGGTAAGATGGAGAGAGAACAAACTGAGGAAATGAGTATTTTAAACCAAATATTCGAGTTCTGTCCACTTATTTTTTTCCTTGACTCTACACAGAATGAAACCTAAGTTTATAACATCAGAAATCAACGCGTGAAATACAGCTAGATTGAATGGCATGTGATTTTTTTCTCAAGTTCTTACAGTGTTTTCATCTTGGGCCTCCCTAGATAACATAAATGCTCAAAAACCCTGGGAAGGGGAAGAGGGATTAACTTCTTCCCTTAATGAAAAAACTCCTTATCTTCAGCAGAACCAGGGAAACTCAGGTTTCACACTCCTGCAATCTCTAAAGCAAGGCCAACGACACAAACTTTTATTTCTCCTGGGAGGCTGGGCCCTAAGCCTGCCAGTGTTTAAAAGCCATTTGGACAACAGCATTAATAATATGCTTTAACTTAGTCAGCCCTGAATTGGGCAGGCAGCTGGACAAGATGGTAATCGTAGGTCACTCCCAAATGAAATCGTCTTTTCTGTTTTGTCTTTGCTCAGCATCTTTGCACAGTGCTGCCACCAAGCCTGTGCACACCCACTGTGGTGCTGCAGCTGTGCCACTTGGAAGTGGTAAAGTCCTACAACGAAGACCAGTGCTAAGACAGGAGAAAGAATGTTATACCTTAGATTGTCTTTATCCTGCAGAAAATAAGAAAAGCAAGCTCTTTTCATTTTCTCCTTTCCAGGTTACCTCTGAACATAAGTTTTCACAAATAATAGCAAACTCCAGTCCCTTTTACAAACCTTAGGACTAGTTGAGAATCCCTTTGCCATCCAATCACTTGCTTCTCCACAAAACTCAAAACTGGACACAGACTCTAAAATTCACCTTTGTGCCAGCCACTGCCAACTGCAGCCGTGTTTGTGTTCAGGGCCCTGCACACGGTTTGATGGGTAAGGAGGAGCCTGAGGAACCTGGTTTCTGCTTCCTGCTCCTCCCTTTACGATCCTGAACAGCTACAGAAACTCTCAAAGTTCTCTTCATGGTGGAGAGGTGAAATGGCAGCAAGATGCTGCAGGCAATGGTGCTTTATCAGGCTTTGTAAATCTCTCCAACACCCACTGATTCAGAGCAGGAGAAAATTCACTTCCTTCCTGCTATCCAGACTAGGAAAAATTCACCTGTCAAAAGCACTCTCCTCGTCCAAGTTACTTTTACCTTCAAATCCTTTCACTCATTTTCTCCCTTGCTGCAAGAAGTTCCAGTTCTTTTGCCTTCTCACTGAATCTCTGCAAATGTACTTTTCTCCTTCTGGACTTGATTCTCTGTTTCTCTCCACGTCACACCCTTTGTCTGGAACAGCTTTCTAGCCACCTTAAAATTCAGCTGGTTTACTTGGCCACTTAACAGCTCTTCTCTGCTTCTCTTCCACCTTCACTCTTAATTTTCAAGTACATCTGTCCGAACGGCATTAAATGACAAACAAGATTACAAGATGCTGAGCAAACCCCGTCTCCTTACGTGCTCATTAAGTAATGAATATCTCCACAGAGCTGCTTCAACAACAGCAGTGAACAAAAACCACTGAACAAAAACGTCCCTGGCCATTTCTTTTGTCTTCTATTTTGGTGGAAACAGAAGGCATGAGGGAGGCAGAGAAACTTGTTTGCATTTTAGCTGGTCTGGCACTGACAGCAATTCAAAGGCTGCAGCGCTGGGTTAGTGCACAGCTTGACAGCAAAATGAACCAAAAAGTCATTTTTTAAATGCAAGCAGAGCTCAACAGATGACTTCTACCAACTGTAACAAGTGAAGAGCAAAAACTAACCTAAGGACAGAAACAGTACTAAATATTTGGACCAAGGAGCTACAAACTTGAAATACTTTTGCATTTATTCAGATCACTAATTATCTGTGAACCTCTTTCGAGTTTTCCAAGACTGTTTGTCATTCTAGGTGGTCCAGACACTTCATGGCACAAAAATATTCCGGACTACCCAGTGGTGGTAAGACTGTGGAATGACTGTTCAATACCATCAACCAAATAAGTTATATAATACAATTAGATTTCTCACTTACATCTCTGTTATAAAAACAAAAGAAAATAAAATAAGAGAGGGAGTTAATGGTCTTCTACTTCCTGGAAAGAACAAAGACCTGCAGGTGCAGAAACCTGAGATTCAGCTGTTCTTATGCCCAACCTTTACCTCCCTGTGAGGATGATCTACAGCTGGTACCTCTGGTACCAGTAATGGAGCAGTAACCTGGATGCACATATTTTACTGCAGGTTTCATTTCCCACCTTGCACAAGCACAAGAACAAATCACTGTGAAGAACTCCTTGACCTTTTCAGTGGAAAACACAAAAGCTGGCAGACTGAAGTCTACTGGCAATAGGTTTGCTGTGTGTAATTATGCTCCCATGAACAAACAGCTTGTTTCTGCAGACTACCAGCATCACAGGCTGAAAGGCAAGGTTAGCTACAAAACTGCAGCAGTAAAGTTCACAAACACAAATTCACACAAGCACTTGAGAAAACTTTTGTTTTCCACAAATGAGCTTGTAAATCACAGATTCACTAGTTTGCACGTGTATAAGAAAAAAAAAATTGAAAAGCATCATCAATACCAAAATTAGTTTTAGATTTTAATGCACAGATGTCTGAAAGCCCAAATTTCTTTTTTGCAATGTTTGCTCTACTGTAGATAAGAAAATGTGTTTTTCCTTGAAATTCTTTATTTCAATAATGAAGGCAATGGATGCTTGCTTGAGGCATCTATTTGCCATTTCAACCACAAAAATAAAATGGATATTAGTAATTTTATGCAGATCTTATCCCTTCAACTTTCTCGAGTGTTGCGTTCTGTACTTCTGCTCATCTCTTTGGAGAGCTCATTCCACTCAGGAGAGCCTTGGTTTCTAATGAGAAGATGCTCGGCTTCTATAAACCAAATATTAAAGCCACATTCACACAGCTGAAGGCACGGTGCTTGAACCCCGTCAAGACTGACTAAACGGACGGCAGAATTCTCGTGACACGGAGCTGACACGCCCGGGAACGGGAGAGCTGCACCGTGGAGCCGCGGCAGAAAAAAGTTCAGTGGGCTGGGAATCGCCCCTTCTTCCTGTAGCTGCTGGGAGAGGCTGTCACTCCTGAACTCCTCCACGGGCTATTTCGTGGCACACGGGTGGCTGCTCTCCCATCCTGCGCTAACATAATTTCATGCTACGTATTTCAATTACTCCCTGCATAAAAATAGTGCACATGTATCATGCAGGCTGTGATCCAAAAGTCCACCCCCTTCCTGACAGGAGCGATTAATCTTGGAGAATACCTCAGACTTTCAGATAATTTCACTCACTTCTCACATTTCCCTTGAGTTCCCCCCCTTCGTTTACCCCCTCCCACACACGTGATGTCGAGAGAAGGAAGAGCAGAGAGGAAGGAGGGCAAGATTCCTGTGTATCAGCTCCGGGAATGACAAGGAGCCAGATCTTCTCCCACGCTGACTGGCACACGGCAGCTCCAAGAGAACACAGTCTGCCAGCTAAAGGGCACGGCCAGCCCTTCTCCCATTTGCCATCTGCAGCGCGTACGGGCTGGAGGTGCCCACTGCTCAATCCTGCGGGAACGGGAGAACGGGATCCACCTCTACCTCTGCTGACAGCATCATCTTCCATTCTCCAGAGCTCATCACTGCGTGACTTGGCCCTGATGCCTCAGAGCCTGCTTCAGAAACCCAGAGCCACAGCACAGGTTGCGATGCCTGTGGCAGAGCTGGAGCACTGGTAGCCAAGGCGCGATGGCTTTTGCCACAGCACCCACTGACTCCTCCCTCTTCTTCCTCTCTTTTTACCCACTCTTTTTATGAACCTGAGCTTGGGACACCTTCACTACAGCTCAGCCCTACAGCCCCATTAGACACAGACAATTCCATGCATTGGGCCATGGAAAACTGATCCAAAACATTTCCAAGTGGTTGCGCCTGTCGCAGCGAATGGAAGGAATATGCACTTTCAAGGCTATTCTGCAAAACAGATTACAAGTAAATGGGCTAATCAAGATATTTTTTACACTGCATTTGGTCTGAATTTTAAGTTTTAGGCAAGGCAAAAGTTAACATACCCCCTGGGTATGAAAAAATTCCTATGAACTACCTCTTTTGTAACATGTATGGAAAGAGTAGTTAAAACCCAATTTACAATGCATCTTAAAACCTGCAGTTCTGGGTTATTACATGAAACTCTGAAAATTAACCAACTGAAAAAAATAAACTGACTGTAAACAAAGAGAAAGTGTTACTTCTCCTGTCCAAACAGAGTACTACTGCAGAACATAAATAGCACAAAGGAAAAATAAACCAGATATTTAAAATTCTCAGATTTCACCCTCACACGTGACTTCCATAACACAGGAAAGATAATTTAACTAAAAAAATAGAGGCTTTCAGATGCTGAGAGACTGCCCAAGGATTTGGTAGCCTGCATCAGAGTGCAATTTCTATGTGGATATCACTGCTCTGAGGCACGGGGCACTAATGAAAACCTCAAATGCACCAGTCTCCAAGCAGTGGAAAACTTGATTTATTCAATGTTGCCCATTTTCTTGTCTACTCCGGTGGTTTCTGACCCTTCTTTGCAATTGCACTGCAGAGTCTACACATGAATGACAACTACATGCAAAACAGATGAGTGATGAATTTAGGGACTGAGAAATAGAGGACTTCCATTAACACCTAAACACAGTCACGCTCTCCAACTAAGCAGGCAGAAATACACAGCAAGCCTGTGAAACATCATTTTAACGTGTTATAAATCCGGACTACAAGAATTGATGGGAATTTTGCCATTTACTTTGCGGGGAACAGGCTCACATCCTTGATGTGAGTACTTCACACCACTGCAGATCTTATCTATTTTACAAGTGTTGCTCAGCTCATTGAGATGGCTGAAGTGCAACAATGACACAAAATCTCTTTTTACCTTGAACATTCCTGCCAGTAGATTCGTGATCCTCCCGTTTCCCCTCGTGTGTGGGCTATGTGATACATGACAGGATGTGGCTGAGATTGTAAATAGCTGTATTCTAGTCAGGTGTATCACCTCAGAGTAAGTTTTCTCTCAAAATGCATGCGAAATTAGCAGCTTCATGAACAGAACGGTTCATTTATGTACAAACTAAGTGCCATACAGAGCTTGGGATGCATCTCCAAAACACTGCATTTCGCCAGTCTGTGGGGATGCCATAGGGAAGAATTTGTTTTGATTTGTAGTTTGTTTGTTTTGTTGCTTTTGCAACAGGGTACCAGGAGAAACAGTGGTACAGGCAGCCAGATCGTACTGCTGAAATCAGCGCATCAAAGGGAAAACAAGTTTTAAAAAAATTCTCCGCCTGCTTAAAAAAAACCCAAATAGAATTAAAACCATTTTGTGCTGGTCCAGCCTGTCAGTGGTTACACAACCAACATGGCTGCATAGTCCAGATTCAACTCCCAAGCTTTCAACCAGCAGGGACTGGGAGCCCCCGAACACTCACCTTTAGGAAGGAAGCGCTGTCTGCTGTCCTTCTTTGGGCACCTTCCGTGTGAGGGAAGGCACAACACTGGCTACCCCCAGCAGCAGCCAAAGAAAAACTCCGGGCAGAGGACCACACTTCAAGCCAGTTTCAGCATGAGGATGGCTTACGGGGATCTATGCTACTGGGATGAAGGGAGAACACTGAGGGTTTTCTAGTGTGCTGTGAAAAGCAGCACAGTGTGAAGCGTCAGATCATTCGGATGAGGAAAAGGGCATGGTAAGTCAGGCTTTTTTCCTGTACATCTACAGTGAAGATGTGGTGTCTTCTATGCCAACAGAAAACACTCACTTTGAAAACTCCGGTTTTGAACTTCTCTCTCTGAAGTGGGAAACTGAGCCCCAGGAAACCTAAAACCACATGACAGCACTCAACTCCAGAGTTTGTCTTTGATTCATCACTCCAGGTTCTTCAGGTGGCTGCACACAAGGGATGTGCAAACAACACACCCGAGCACAATGCACTGCATCTGGAAGCACACATACCAGTTCTTCCACAGGAAAACTTTGAGGTATTTCAAAAAGGTGCAAGTTTTCCCTCTGGAATACATCCACAAGTTCACAGCAAGCACGCTGGAATAGCAATGGCTCGTACATGTTGCACACACTATCCCACCCACACTTAGGTAGTACTTTAATCAGAACTTCAAGAATTTCAGATTTGTTAAAGAATTAAGCCACCTGAAACACATGAAGCAATTAAAGGCAGGCAGTAGCTCTTTAAAAGCAGGGCTAGGTGGAGGATACTCCTATCAAGGAAGGCTTCTGCAGTGGCCACGGTAGCAGAAACAGCAGCCAGAAATGGACTATGAGAGACTTGAGGTATGGGTTAATGAGTCATGGATTATTTTGTTTGGTTTTGGGTTTTTTTATTAATGTGGTTACTTTGCTTTCAGCTAGAGTATTTTTCTTTAGCCTTTTGATCCAGGGGCTTTTGTAGTGTTCACACTCTAGGCTCCTGTTGCAGTAAGCAATTCCTAATTAAAGAGGAGGAAAGGGAAGCATAGAAAGGATGCAGCCCTTCTAAGGGATGTGTTACCTGAGCTCACTAGAGACTTTGTATTGAGAAACTGTGAATCTCCAGTTTCTCTGGACACGGTTCTAACATCTTCCAGGGGTCTCCATAGGAAACCCGGGACGGTGGGCTCTGAAAGCTCGCCTTAGCTAGCGAGTGACGTGGTCACCGTGAGCTTTGGTCCTCTGACTAAAATTACAGTTCGCGAGAGCCCGAACAGCTGAATCCCTTCTAAACCGCACGATCTCCTCGTGGCGAGAACGGAGGGGTCGGAAGGCGCGGGGGATGCTCTGTCCCCGGGTCCGGGGACCGGCCGTACCCCGCAGAGGGGTGGAGCGGGGTCGGGCCGGTGCCCCAGCCCCGGTCCCCGCTGCCGTGCGAGGGAAACGCGACCCTCGCCCGCTCCTCCCGCTGGGGTGCGGGCGCTGCCCCGCGGCTCCCCGGGGACCCCGGAGGGCGCTGCCCCGGCCCCCGACGCGAAACTTTGCGGAGGGGCTCCCCCTCCTTTCCTCCATCCCTCCCCGCGGTGCCGTCGGGCAAAGTTGCCGTCGCGGCGGGGTCCGGCAGCCCGGGTGGCCCCGCTGGGGCGAAGCAGCCGCAGGTGGGGAGAGGGACCCCGCGCCCTGGCCGCCTTCCCTCCCTCCCGCAGCATCCTTACCCAGCCCCGGCACGAAGGTGTTGAGGAAGAGGCAGATGACGGCCACGGGGAACGGCATGTAGGGGATGGCGGCGCGCAGGGGGCCCTTCTTCTCCCGGACCTGCACCACCACCCCGCTGGAAGGGGCCGTGCCGCCCCGGCTGGGCTCCGCGGCCGCCGCGCTCTCGCCGTCTTTGGGCGAGGGCTCCATGGCCGGCGCGGCCGTNCCCGCCCGCATCCCGCCCGATTCCCGAGCCCCTCGCCAGCCGCGCCGCTTCCCGAGCCGCCGGCGCCCGCAGCCGTGCGCCCCTCGCCTCCTCCCGCCTGGGCAGCGAGAGCCAGGGCAAAGCGCTGTCCCGTTCCCCCGCTGGAACGGGGAAAGACAACTCCGTGTGAGGGAGCGCAGAAGAGGAGGAAAGATCGTGCCCCGTGCGCCCTTAAAAATAGAAGGTGTAAGAAAAGGTGTAAATTAAACCCACACGCGTTTATTGTTTGAAAATCCATGCGGTAAGGAGGAAAAGGGAGGAGAGCCGCAAGAAATGGAAGGCAATGAAAAAATATGTCCCTGGAGAGCTAATCGCAGCTTGGGACAGTGTGGAAATGTGTCTTCATTCCTCGGTGCCAAGAGACGAAACGTGGTTTTGTAGGGCTGGTAATTATTGTTCAGCACAGAATTCAGTGGGTGAAAAGGGAACAAAACTTGAGCGTGTCTAGGTAAAAAAAAAAAAAGCAAAGACAATAATTGTCACTGCAGATGGGATTCAGCATAGAAAATGGGGAAAATATTAAAGGCATTAATCTTGATATAAAATGTAAGTGTGACACGGATCTTTGCATGAGAAGGAGGGTAGTCTGTGTCTTACTATGTATTTTGGAGCTGTGTTTTTGCCGAGGAGTTCCTGCTAAGAATTTAGATTCCAAGAGAAACCTTGAACTACTTTATTTATGCCACTTGAATACCACCTGACAAATGCATTATTCAACAGTTTAATTGATTAGAGTACAAATTAGCACAACAAAAAAGTTGGGTAAACTAAATGAGAGAAATGCATAATCTTCTTCCTAGGTTGCATTATCTTATTTTTCTACTAACTGGGCTTGAAACCACCAAAACATGGACAACCCATGTAAAATCTCTCATCTTTAACGAGTTTTCTTTGCTTGTCTTCTTCTTTGCTATCTTCTTATTTCCTTATTCTCTTTGTGTATCTTTTGGCTTATCTTCTGAGTGCATTTCATCCAAAAACTTTTGTGACCTTTTAAAATTAAGCACAAAGGACTTTTTTTGTTTAAGCACAAAGTTTAGACACGTTTCTGAAACATATTAACCAATCCTGCTTTTTTTTTTTTTTTAATGGTGACGTTTATTTCTATCAAAATAGCTCATGACAGCCTATACCCCATATTGCCTAGACACAAAGCTGTTGGAGAGCTGCACCTTTCTCTTGAAAAGATCTGATGTAACTGATACAGACTCTGTCTTTCTCTGCTGGTTGATCAAGCCAGAGTCAGATGAGACATCCTTATGGCATGAATATGGATTAATTAGAGCTGTACAAAGCAGAATCCAAGTTGGAACACAACCAATAACTTGCAGTGACATAATTCTCTATAGGTTATGGAAATTGTGTGTGTGGGTGAGCCCACATTACTTACAATAAAAGCAAGCAAAAGGCCATTGTGAGAGTAGCCCAAACAGAAAATCAAAGACAAAGATTAATTAAAACAATATTTTGTCAGCAATACTTAATAACAAGCCGGCTTTTATGGAGCATTTCCTTGGAATATCTCGGAGCGTGTGACAAATGTGAGTTAATTCATTTACTTCTCCAAGATTAGCTGGCAGTATGCAAGGCTCCCTCTACCCACCATTAAAATGCCACCCCTCCTAGACTGAGCTGCATCATTAATTTTGCGCTGCCGGTGCTCGTGGAAGTTCTCGGGCGCCTGAGGCAGGAGTTATGACTGCCTCCCGGGTATATTAAGGATACCATCGTGTAACAAGTGGTGACATTTCCGAGCTTTTCTAAACAAGCGGCCTGGTGGCAACATTACTCTGCTGAGGCTGCTCCTCGCTCCCCGAGCGGTGCGTGACAGCCATGCAGAGCATCTCGTGCTGAGCGCCCGCGTGCCGCCTGCTTCGCTCTGGCTCAGGAGACGGGAGGCTGTGCTGGAGAGCTGAAACCATTCCTGAAAGGCAGGAATCCATGGAAGGGTGTGCTGGGACCTAAGCAAGGAAATGCGGCCCAGGGCTGAATTTTTTTTTTTTTTAATGAAAATAAGGTTATCATTTATAAAAAGCACTGATATTTGTGCGTACTAAGAATACTCAGATTTCTTTAGATTTGGTATTCTAAATGTTCATTTTGCTTCCCAGCATGAAAACACCTCACAGAACTTATATATATATATGTGTTATTTTTCTGCAGTTGAGATGAAAAATAGTTCAAAAAAACCAACAAACAAACCCAACCTGAATTCCAAGTGGTGTTTCAGACCACGGAACTCCCTTGGCACACCAGCGTAGCACCAGCATATTGACACACAGGGCTGGGGACACATCCTCCTCTGGAGAAGTGCTGCAGGATGTGCTGTAAAGCTGGAGACAAATAGTGCTGCTGTGTCAAGGGCAGGCACAAAAGAAGCTGAGATACCTTAATCTCCTGGATGTCTGGGGAAAGGGTAGGTGGTGCTGGCCCAGGTGGTAACAAGGGCCTCCTGCAGGTGGCTGGGCCTTCCACACTCTTCTAGCCCTTAAAACCAGAGGCCTCTGGCTTCCTATATTCTTCCAAAGAGTACCTGTAGTTGTCTGCTCCTTGATAAGCAGGCGTGAACAGAGAACCTGTGTATGAAATAGCCTCGTCTCAGTGCTGACAAGACCTAAGCTGGACCTTCTGATTGACAGTGGTGGCCCTATTGCTAAGGCTTTGTGGTGAGTTACGCTGCTGTGGGTGCTGCTGTGGGAAGGAGATGCTGGGGCTTTGATCAGTATCCCGGGAGTTTCACATCCATCAGGCCTGAGGGACTCCAGCATGCGGCTCGTGGCCACCAAACACCCAGTCAGAGGAGGCGAATGTCCTCGCTGAGAGCAGGAGAAGGGATTTGCTGTGGTCACTAGCTGACTTTCAAGGAGCTGTCATTGGAGATTTTATGATGGGAACTTTTCCCTTTGTTTTCCACAGAATTTAAATAAGCTGTACTTCAAACGTTTTGCAGGTATGGACATTTTGAGTTGTACACTGAAGGGTGAGGGAAATGTTGTCAGGCCAAAGGGAATTAAGATCAGCTAGTTGTATTAGTTTACTCTGTGGCTGTAGAATGACTTTTTCTTCTTTCCCTGCTTGTCCTAGTATTTGAGTTGTTCTTATGGAGAACAAGTTGTTCAATGGGGAATTAGAGATCCTGCAAAAGGAAGGGATGGTTGTTCTGTCTTACAGTGCTCTGAGGACTGGGCACACCACAGTCTGCCTCTGACTTTGGAAAGGGGGAAAAAACCTCCTGAAAACTGAATGAATACCGATGACATGCCTACAGCAACCAGGGGTTCATCTGTTTTGAATACACTCCACCCCACAAGCCAAGAGCTTGGCTTCTTTCCAAAGCAGTCTTGAGTACCTTAGAAGTATGTTAAGAGATACAAAAATAGATGCAAACACAAACCCTTAGAAGTGTTATTAACAAAGACAGTAAGGAGCCAAGCAGAGCTGCTGCTCACTAACAGTCCCTGAGGGACAGGAGGAGCCCTGCAGTCTGCACTCCAGAGCCCTGGTGTAAATCCTGCATGGCTCCATACGCTGTGACTGAAAGCAGAGTGGCTCAAGGAGTACAGCGTTCTCCTAACAGAAGAGATCAATTAATGTCGTTCATGCGCAGGAGGTTAGAGTTAATGTCTGCCACTAGAAAATCCATTGCACCAGCTGAAGTTGGGGCTGGCAGAGCCCTGTGTCCTCACAGAGACAAGCGTACCTCTGTGCAGAGGAATGATTTATTTAAGTGCCGCTTGTGGCCCATGTTAGAACAGAGTCTTGGGGCTGTCATGACACTGAGACCTCATGAATTGCTTTCGTCTGACAAGTGTCAGACACTCACATGGGGCTAAGTTTGTGACTCAGTGGGCTTTTCCTGGTGCAAATGAGAGCTACACTTATTGCTGACACAGTACATGGGTATATCCTGCACACACAAGACTTCCCACTAGTTAAAAAAAGAAAAAAGGATTCTTTGTGTTCAATCTGGTGGAAATCCTGCATTGATTCCACTGGGAAAAATAGCAGCTTCACATTTATTAATTCATCTTCTGTTCCATGAGTGTCAAAACAACAGGAAATCTTGGTTCCCATAAATTTCTATTAGCTTAAGACTTTTAATGGTGGCATTCGCAGCTGTGTCCTGCTATGTCTTGAAAACACGTGATGCTACCAAGATCACCAAGAAATGCTTAGGACTCCAGGACAAATCTGTTCCCCTGGCTCCTGCCTTCCTTTCCAGGCTTCAGTTAAAGCATCCCTTCATCCTTACAGCCTGTGCAAAATGAATTGCACTAATTTCTGGGAAACACGAGGATCTCGTCACAACAGTCTTCATGTTTTAATGTATGTAGCTGGTTTTCTTTCTTCTCAGCTCAGTGTTCTTGCAGTTGTTCTTCCTCCAAACAGCTTTGGATACTTATGTGTTGACCTCATGTGTCTGTGCCAGGCTCTGTAACATCCCCTAAACTCACCCAGCGTGAACTGTGGAGCTCAGAGAGAGAAAATCCACAGTAAGTAAATTGTCCCAATAGAGAAACTGGGAGAATAGTCAGGAAAATCTGTACTTATTGTAACAACAACAAGATAGGTGAGGAAAGAGGACAGGCACTAGAGAAACATTCTGGACAGGCCCAAAGCAATTCTGCAAGCACGAACTTCCCTTGCCCCGTTTTGAGTTGTTCATGCTTGCCCTGAAAGTAGTGCAGATACCCCAGTCTGTAGTTTTTTGTCTTCCCGCACTCAGAGTTTTCCAAGAAATGTGAGATATGAGTGAAAATCTGAAGCTCAATCTATTGATCACTGCATCACAGCTTTAGGTTTGGGTCTGTCTCCAGTTCAGTTGTGGGTTGCTGTTTTAGAGTAGTGTGGCTTAAGCTTAATGTCTTCATCTGTCCAAATGATTTGGCCACACCTCTAGAATGATCTCTAGAGATTCAGAGATTAATTCTGGAATTTACCTGTGACTGTCACAGGTTAACAAAGGTATTAACCTGTACTGAAACCTTCAATAGTGTCAGGCAGCTGCATCATGTAAGATAAAGAAAGCAACCTGACTAGAATTAATTTCTACCCTGCTTGTCCACTAACACCAGCTGCTTCACCAATGGAAGTCCTTTACTCTGAATTGTATCCTGTTGATAATTTTCTCCACTGAAATAATGTTCTTTGTCTTAATCTTGCCTTTGTTCTTCCCTATCATTGAGTCTTTTGGATGGAAATGGACACAAATGACAAAATTTAGAGGCAGATCCTAATTTATCTTCAAACACTCACAAAAATCTTTAAGAAAGAAAGGGAGATCCTTGCTCTATTAATTCTACGCTACCTGTATTTTTTCCCTTCATTCCTTTTCTGCCATTGAAACAAACATACTTATGGAAAACATCAGGAAGGCTATACACTATGAACACCAGCTGCCAGTGTCACAGGGGGTGATCTTGTGGCACTGGCCATTTGTTTTGCTGCCAGTTAATTTTTAACAATGTCTCTATCCCCATCTGAGCTTATGGAGATTCTCTTATACTATTGAAAAGTTCCTTTTTCTTCTTTTTCTTGTTGTGACCTCATTACCCCCTTTTACAGCACCTTTCTCTGTGGAACTTTCTACCTTGCAACATGGCATAACACTTTGTTATTGATTTAGCATTCTGTGCACTTCCATCATGTTCTTTGATTTGAGCAATCCTCCCCAGCACAAACTAATTATTGATCACAGGCATTATGTGGTGCCCCTGGGCATTCACTTTTTGTAAGTCTGGGCAGCACAAAGTTTCTAAGTGTTAACTCTTGTGGCGTTTAGTATTCTGGGTTATTCAGTCCTCTTATACCACGGTTCAGTAGATCAGTTACTGTGCTCAGAAATGCCCAAGGCTTTCTGGTTTAAACTGTTTGTGTTTTCCAAGTTTTTTCCTGCACCTCACAAAACACAGTCTCCTTTTCTCCCCCTTCTTTTCTGCTGAGAGGAATCTCCTTGTCAAACCCAGTGTCTCCTGTCTTGGGGTGACTGTATGCTGTTGTATCCCCTACCACCGCTCTATGCCCAGACATGATTCCTGAGCCTTTCTATGCCTTTAAAACTGGATGCAAGAGACAGAGAAAAAAAACTGAGCGAACTTTTCAAAACGGTTTGTGCTTCAAGGACACAGAGATTAGCTACTTCTGCGGCGGGCAGAGGAAGCACTTTTCTTTTTCTGGCTTTTCGGTCAGTTTCTTCGGCTCTGTTTCTTCGGAGAGGGACGGAGAGTTGAGGTTTTTTTCCTCTTGGGACTTCGGGTTTTTTTTCCCTTCTTCTCTTCTGGACTTGTTCGGAACACCAGAACATCAGAACCCCACTGGGGGAC
>VXAZ01002668.1:228216-309821 GCA_013399875.1 Gymnorhina tibicen | reverse complement strand
TGGTTTGTAACCTGCCTTCCTTTGAGGAGACGTTCCTTTTGGACGTTTCCCTGAATTTGGCCTAAACCGCCACACCTCCACATGCTGATCCCTTTTTCTCTTTCAGCCTTGCCCTGTAGCTTCTGGTACCAGCTTTGTTCCAATACTGCCAAATTGCTGCTGAAGGCCAAGATGAGACCCTGTTCCTTCAAGAACTTTTAACCTCACCCAAAAAATCCAGTTTCCTTAACACAGATATGTAAGTTCTGTGTTGCAGCTGGTGGAGAGGCAGATTCTTCAGTCTTCCAGGAATGATCAACTGTGCTTAAGTTGAGTGCTTGTTTCTGTGGCTAAGTTTAGGGGAAACCTGTAAGAAAAATTAGGTATCTTCATCCATTTGGCATCCTTTCTGCTTTTCCCTTTTTGGAGGACAAGCATCTAATGGTTTAGTACACTTTGTGCAGAGTAGAACCAAGCATCTGTGTGTTTGGTTTCCTGAGTGAGTGTATTTTGCCAGAGACTGTTGTTTAAAAGCTGAATACTGTTACCACCATGCTCTGGTCATGGCTGCTCTGAGGGGCATAGGAAGGATGCAAAAGCCTAAAGTAAATCCCAGCAGAACTGCAGGTGAGAGAGAGACACCACAATTTGTAGAGGAGCACTAATGAGCAGCAGCAGGCAACTGAAATTACGTGACAGAGAATTAATGTGTCTGTGTAGTGAATCACCTTTAAATTTAGGCACCTGAAAGACTAAACAGTCCTGAAAGGTAAGCGGGAATGGATCACCGGGTGGATCTAGTGGCTTTAGGATTCTGAGTTACGACTCAAGGCAGTGTTTGGACAGATGAGATTCCCTTCATTTTACACTTGGATTGGCCCCCTTAAGGTCATTCTTGGACATGTTTTCTAGTACGACTGTGAGATGAGATGGGAGCTTTTTGCACACAGTCTGTTTCTCTCAGATTAAGTCTGAGGGAGGCAAATTATGTTCTGTGGCCAGAGAACCACAGCAGTCTATCAGGTAAACTACTGCAAAGCTGTCACGCTCTGCCTTAAATGAAATTGCTCCTTAGATCAAATTTTTTGTCTCTCATATAGTACTTTTTACTTCTCAATAAAAGCCGGTTCAGACAGGATTAAATGTTATGTATTGCAAGACAGCCCTTTCAGAAAGCTGTGAAACAGAGAAGCATATGCTGCTCCCCTTTCTTGGGATTTGCTTGGAGCGTGATGCCGACAGAGGCTGGTTTGCCAGCACACATAAATTTAGATCCTGGAGAAAGGTACCCATCTATTTGACAGCTGTGAGGAATCAAATTTACCAACACAGGAACAGTGGAAACGAGTTCTCTTCCTCGTACTCTTCTACCCCTTATCTGGAGGGACCAGTAACAAAAATCAGTTAAAGGTCCAGAAGCGTGAGTCATTCCGTCTGTGTTTCTCTGCCGCCGCTGCCCAGAACTCTGCAGTCTCAGCTGGGTGGAAATCAGCAGCTCCTGTGCCACAGGTCACGTCAGATGAGGTGTAAGCCATAAGCACTGCTGGGTAGCTCAGGGGTTTCCAGTGGGATGGGGAGCGTTATGCGTGGAATAGAAGGTGTTTTACATTCTCTTAAGCGTGGCTGCCTGCGCTCTGGTCCATGCTGAAGGTTTCGTGCAGCCCTTTGTGGGACAGCAGTAGGTCTCTGGTCTGTTCCAAGGTGTAGAATATCCTCAGCAGGAGTTTAATAGCTTCAAGCAGACTTGCTGAGAACAGATGAAGGGTTTTGCCTGAGGAATGCCTTCTTGAGATCACTGTGATGGTCTGTGATCTCAGGGGGTTTCAGGATATTTCTGGGGGTTTTATGATATAACCCAGTGGACTTCAAGCTTTCCAGTGGGGATGGGACTCAGTGAGAGGGCATCCTGTGCTCCAAAGGGGAGGCCTCTTGTTATGTTCAGGAGGGAGAAGTTTTAGATATGCACTGTCAAGTATTCATTGCAACATGAACTTTCTCTGCTGCCAATTCTTTCTCTCTCTTACGAGCAAGTAGGGGACTTAATTTTCTGAGACTGTACTCGCTCGTTTTGCAAATGCTGCACTGACATACAACAGATTGTAGCAATGTTCTATAGCTATTAGGAATTAAAATAGGAGGAAAATGGTATTTTCAAGCTTGTTCAGCAAAAGAAGAAATTGCAAATCTTCACTTGAAGCTTAATGCACCCAACTAGTGTTGGCAAGAGTTGTGAATGTAAAAGTGAAGGTTGTCATAATCAGGAAGGCAGTAATGGCAGAAGCTGCTGCTCAGGCGATGGGAGCTGACATGAGCAGTGTGCAGAGGGACTGAAAGTCCTGTTGTCAGTGGACTCAAGCAAGGACACGCGGGAAGGAAGGCTGGTTCGTTTGTTTTAGCAATTCATCCAGCTGCAAAAGACTTCTTGTGCTGTCAATGCACTATCAGTCTAAACCACTGCCTGCTAAGCTACATTTATTTTCTTCCTGAGATCCATCTACTTCTTTTTTATGTCTCCTGCCAGAGCTGGAAGATTACTTTAAATTGCTTTTTGGCAAAGAAGAACACCTGCTTAAATTCCTTTTAATCTAGAATGGGATTAATGTTGCATTTGCTGATCTTGTGAATTATTCTCGCCCACAAGAAGCCTATACCTGGTACATTGATTTAAAGAGATGAGTCAAGTGCAATGGGGACTGGGCAGGAAGTATTCCCTAAACCCTGAAAGGGGTGTTTATGGTGGAAATTATTCCATTTCTGGATTTCTTGGGCAAAAAGGGGTAGCAGCTGGATAGATGCTGGATAGAGGACTATGGTGAGCTCAGGGAAAGACTACTGTAACTGCTTTTGGTTTTCAAAGGCTGAGGGAGTGAGGACAGCCTGCAGTTTTCCACCCTTGAATAAAACTGCCTGATTTAATCTGAACCACTTTATTTCAGGGAGATTGCAGTTTTCAGTGGTGCTTTCCATCCCAAAGTGATTGTCTGTGCTGGAGGAGGCCTAGGGGTCTACGCTGAGGAAATATGCACTGGGCTCTGTGTCACAAATAGCTGGCAAAAATTTCACTGCAGTGTCTGATTCTCCTGGGCTCTGTAGGAATGCTGGCTGAGGCAGCTGGGATATTTATTAATGATGTGGTTGTAGGGAACTGTCCAGTCGTGTCACCAGAGATTCAATTACATGATCTCACCCTAAGCGTTCTAGTGCCTTATCTGCAAGGCCAGTGCACATTCCTCCTGTGGAAAACTTACTCTGGTTGCTTGGGAAGCTTTGCCCCAGTGTGCTTCTGCACTGAGCAGACTTCTCTGTTAGATTTCACTGCATTTAAAAGAGCATTTCAAATGTCCAATTAAACTGGAAAATTGATGCTCAACAGATTTAAGTGTGAGTCTCCATTTAGTCATTATCATTAATGAAGTCATAACTTCCTGAGTTGTTCCTCTAACACCTCTGTTCTGTGTCCACCCCCTCGCTGTGGAAGTGAATCTGTGGGGTTTTTTCCTGTGTTTTGGATCCCTCATAGACCTCATCATGCACCAGCACCTCCCCAGCCCACCAGGTCCAGTTCACTTCTGGTCTCTCTGGTTGCTTTTTAACACTCTTGTCCCGGAGACAGTGTCCACATCCCTCTTACTCAGCAGCAACACAAAGTGCAGTGGACAGCAGCTTTCCCCAAAGGTGCTTGCTGCCTTTTGAGATGGACACCTTGCAAGTGGCTGCAGCTGAGTGAAGTTTTTTCCCTGTAAAAAGCTGTATTCTCAGGAGTTTTACCTTCCTGTGGCACATTCAGCGTGGCTTTTACTGAGCTCAGGCAGGGCTTATTTCACTCGGTTGTCCATATGAAATTGGCCGGGGTGAAGCCTGATGGACCTCACTCCTTGGATTCATATGCTGCTGTATTTTTTTGTACTTTTGGTTTGGTTTTTTGGGTTTTTTTTTTTAGTTAATTGCTTGATTTTTCTGAGACAGATCCCATCTGGCCCTGATGTTTTGTCAGTCTTGTGACATTCTAAAAAATTTTATAACTATTTCTGGCATTATCTCAATTTCTGACTATTTCTGCTTTCTTCCCGAAAATGTATGGCTGTTCTTGGCATCTTCTCCACATTCCCCATTCCTTATAAACATTGCACAGAAAACTTGTTTTATCTGCGGCTGCTTCTTCTGTGTATAATTTACCTTTCTACTCTGCTGAGGAGCTGTCCCCTCAAACACGCCATGTTCTCAGCTATCTGTAATTCTTCTTTGTCAGAGGGAGCAGTAGTTCTGCCAGCCTCCACTTGCTGCTTTGCCCATCAGCTTCCTGTGCACTTCTGATTTTTGTCTCTCTTCAGAGGTTTCTGCTCACCTCAGGTAGTCTGCCTGGGATTTTTGATCCCAAATCGCCTTCCAGCACGCAGAAAAGGAATACCTGTGATTGTAAACTTTGCAGTGTTCTTTTTATTTCCAAACCAGATTGATTTAATACTAGAAATCCTTAAAATCACTTCCAAATTGTGGTGGAAGTGTGGAAAACATGCCCTCATGGGAAGATTGACAGAAGATCTGATCACTTTGCATAAATACCTCCACGAAGAGAGGTGATCTGAGTATGAGTAAGGCTTTTCAGCCCTGTTGACAAAGGCACAAGCAGATGGCTCATTTCCAATCTAGTTTTGCCTTTCTTAGGGTGACATGTTGGATGTCTGTCTGTCTTGCTTATGAATGGAAAGTTAAACTTGCAAAAGTGGAACAGAAGAACCAGGTCCCTACAGACTGGTCCCAAATCTCTTTGCTCCCTTTATTAAGCATTCCCATGGGTACTTCTGAAGTTGTTTGCTGCTGTAGCCAAAGCTCTACTGTCCCTAAAATTAATCTGGAGGTCTTTGGCCAGTTCATAACCTTGAATTTTTTTTTTTTTTTGAGATAGTCTTCTCTCTGTCCCCATGATCTGTTGTCCTTATGCCTCCTGTTCAGCTGGGGAAGCTTTCCAGCCTGAGCTGTTTCTGTGCACATACAAAGGACATCACCCACTCACACATTTCCATGGTTTTGGTGTGGTGACTGAACTCTCTCCATGCACACTCAACAGCAACCCCAATTTGGTGGAGAACTAAGAATCCAGCAAGTTGCAGGTGGTGTGCCTGAAAGACACGGGCAGCAAACAGGCCTTGCAATTGTGAACTATTATGAGTCTGCAAAAGTCTGTCACTACTGTCAGGGACTGAAGTGGTGTGATAGCTCTGTCAGCCTAGCAGCATGAAAATACTTCAGGAGAGTTTCGAAAACTTCCCCCATATTTTTCCCTTGTCAATAGATTTGTTATTATTTGGTGTTTGCTGGCCTTTCTATAGGCTTGAGAAAGACTCCTGCCAGAAATATTGTCAGAGTAAACTCCCCTGCATTCTGGGCGGTGAGGGGGGAAATCAATCTGAACACTGAAATAAAATCTTAATTAGTAACATTAGGAGGGACTTTATGCAGTAGCAGAAATCTGTCCAGTCCAGTGCTGTGCCAGTTGCTGTGACCTCTAATGGCCCACTTTTAGCTTGGCTTTCCAAGGGTATTTTTTGTGAACCTGTCTTGATCTACATGTGCCTTTTAGATCTAGGCAAGGTCTGTGACTTCTTCTGGCCTCACTGGTTTCCCACAAGAGTGGTTTGCATCTGCATCTGTGCTAATTCCCTAATGACATGCTATCTACTGTAGTATCATATTTTGGGACTTTCTCAGTAGCGCTGGTCATGGGGAGAAAACATCCCATAAAACCCATATGGATCTGTTGGATCCCAAGGTTGCATCAACGGTATCTCAGTAGGGCTGGAGAGTAGCAATAGGAGGAATATTGGGATTTGTAGGGGAAACTGAGTGGGCAGGATCTCTCTCTCTCAGTCTCTTAGCAACAGCAGGCCCAACGGGTATGGCACTGCTTGCTGGGGGTGTGCAGTCCCCTTTGTCAGAGAAGAAGAGCAGAACTTTAGCACAGAGGAGATGGGGAAATGAGGGGAGGAAGTAAGAGAATGAACCATATCCCCCTGGGGGGGGAAATGATAAAAGGCAGCTGACATGGTACACAGCCATCAGTGAAGAGGTTATTCTTTTAGCAGCAATGGCATGGCAGTGAGGAAAAGGTGTCCTAGGCTCTCACAAGGCACGTGGGCAGCCTTGGGCTTCATTTATATCCCTTCCTGTTAACGCTCCCCGCCGGGGCTTCTGACACGGGTGGGTATCACTAGTGAGTGTCTGAGCTGGGCAGCTCGCCTGCTGTCTTTGCCTGACCCCAGACACTGCCTGGCTCACCTGTGCCTTGCCTGCAGCTCAGCAGTGTGACCCCAAGACCCCCTCCTCAGTCCATCCTGCCCCCACACCGCGCTGCAGTGGGAGCACAGGCCGGTGCTGAACTTGGGTACATCTGCCACTCAGATGCCCGAGCCCCAGGTTTTTCCTCTGAATTACAAACTCTTGCAGAGCTGGTTTCTGAGGGTCTGTCCCAATGTATTTCTTGGGCCTGGAGAGTTCAGTGTGCAACACTGTGCCTGGAGGCTGTGTTTTGCAGCTAGATCTGTGATCCTCTGTGCTAACTGTGTTCGCTGTAGCGATGACTGTGGTAATGCCAATATGCATATGGGAACACAAGACTGAATCACACATGATAAGTCATTTCCCACATTATTGCTCTTCTGAAATATGGGGTATGTTTGCTATCTAGCAGGTAGGCTGTGTTTTTTCCTTTATGTAAATAGTGGGCTTTTTGTATATAAAATACCCTAAGTCATCGTGGGAAAGGAGAGGTGAAGAAAGGAGGATGGGACATGAATACCAATGTTCTGCTTAAACTTCTTCCTCCTTCTGAAAAAGTATCAATGCATTTTTTTTTCTCTGGAATGGTGCCATTTGGTTCTTTATACCTGCAGAGGCACTGTGCTAAATCGATTTTGAAACATTATGGGTGGCAGTGGCAGCATAATGGCAGCTTCCAAAAACCCTCTTTTTCACAGCTGCCAGGTTGATGCTGAATTAAAATGCCTTCAGAATGGCAGTATTATTTCTTTCTTACCTTTATACCTTTCCTTGTTTTTCTTTTCTTTTCTTTTTTAATGCCACATTAACACATAAAACAGAAAAGGAAAAAGGATTCTCATTTTTGCTGGAAACCTTCTCTTTGTGGCTGTTAATGGCATTGGGAATGATGACATGCAAAGTATTCCATGAGGCAAAATCAGAACTCGAAGTCAGAGTTGTAGTCTCAGCTGTCTATCCTGGCACTGGCTGTTGTAGTTGGATCTCAGCTTCTCTGCAAACACAGACCCTGAATTCTCTTCAAAGCTTATCCAGATCCAGCTCTGAGCACTGTGACAAACCTCACACCGCAGATCTCCTGTTCAGCATGTTGACATTTACTTATGACTGCAGAAGGTGTATCTGCCTCCACTCTCCTTCCAAAATATCCCCAAAATGTAAGTTTTTAAGGTGACTGGTATGATGTTGTAAGGGGAAATTCTTCATTGCTGGCAGCCTGAGAGACTGTCTTCCATATCTGATTTCTCTTGAGGGAGAGAATTATGCATCCACAGCATATCTGAAACTACCACTGATTCTAGACATAACTGAGGGTGCACTGAATTGTGAAGATGCCTGATCCTTGGCACCTCTAATTCAGACTGTCCTATGGTCACCTGAAGGGTGTGTTCCTGTATAAATTTATCTGTGTAATAGCTACAGGTGAGTAGTCTTTTACAGTTCTCCTTACGCTGCAAGTCACCGTAATATCTGTTCTAATACTGGATGTAGGTTGTCCTGTGTTGTTGCTGCCATGTCTGACTGTGCTGTGAATCAGGCAGCAACAGAGAGCAAACAGAGCTGGTGCCATTGGCCCATCAGGTGTTAAAAGGAGAACTTTACAAAAATGAATGTACTGGAAAGGAGAGAAGGGATGTATGTGTGTGCACCTTCAAAAGAAATGCTCTTAATCTGTGATCAGTAGTGATCTGTGTGTGGTAAGAAGCTGATGTGTCAAAGGAGATACTGGAAAAACCTGGTAAAGGAACTGAAAACCAAACTGTATTTGTCAAAAACTTCTGAAAGCATGTAGTCAACTGGCAGGTCTGCTAGGGCTCCACAAGCTTCTTTAATAAAATCAGTAACTACTTCCAAAAAGCAGCCAGCTGGATCCCCATACTGAAAGGTGCTAGGTGGGATCCTGACAGCCTTTTGTCAGGCTGGGGTTTCCTCCAGAGAGCAGGGAAATCTGTTTAAATGCTAACTAAAAATAATTCTGTAAGAAGCCTATAAGAAAATAATAGATAAAAATCAGCAGGACTCTTTTAAAAAGAGGATGATGTCCTGTAGTATATATAAATTGATGCCATTTAAATCTACATTAGTGAGAAATTTGGCTCCATAGCCCTGACATTTGTCTTTTAAGCTTGAAAAATTGAGGGCTTACTCTGACAAACGTTGAGTAGAAGGAGTATAGAAGCTCACCATTACTTTTGAAGCATGACTGTGCTGTAACATTCACTTTGAAATCCCCGAGTCTGTATTGCAGCAGAGAACCTGACCCACAGACTCATCCTCTGCTGGAGAAACATGTTCTGTCTCTCACATCAGCCAAGCAAGAGAAAATCTACAAATAGTGCTGAGCTGACAGTTCTGCTGGTAGTGCCAGAGACAGGACAAAATCCAGCTCATTCCCCTGTGCTTGCTGCTTCATTAGTAAAGATAAGGTTTACAAAAGCACATAGAACAGATAAACTGAGTAAGAATCCCTTCTGTAAACTCAGAATTCTGACTTGCTTTTTAAGGTGTTTCCAGCAAACTCTGTTTCCAGAGTTCGGAGGAGATGCTGTCAAAACATTCCATGTTTATTGTATTGCTCAGGCAGTGTGGGGAAGGTGAGGCCAGTGTTTTCCACGGGGTTGTCACGAGCAAAGGGGAACGGCAGCATCATAACTGAATGTCTCAGTGAGGCTGACCTAAGGGAGGGTGAAAACTGACTCGCAGCTGATATTTGTATCAAGATGGAAAACATCCTCTCATTTCTTTTCAACATGTGTAAAGTCCCGTTCTGAAATCTGTACTCAGCCAGAAATCCTTGGGCAGTGAGAAGGAGGCTCACTGCAAGGAACAGAAAGATCTCTGCTGCAAGGCCTCTGTGTAGTGACCCACTTCTGACTGAGCAGCACTGGCAGGGGTTTGCTTTTCTCACTTGGATGCTCTGAAACAATTGAAGGCTTTTGCCCACTGTCGTGCTGAACATGTTTGAGATTGGAACTCTGGATCATGACTATGTGCACCTAGAAGCTGAATCCAAGTGTGAACTCTCCATCCAGGAACCTCCTCTAGGGCAGATTAGTTATTCTGATGACACAAAGTGAACTTCACAGGGTAACAGTGCGAGAGAGTGTTTCTTCAGCAGCACAGGTGGTGCAGTCACTGTCCCCGGAGGCCTTTAGGAAAAGGACTCAGGGCCATGGTCTAGGTGACAAGGTGGTGTTCGGTCATAGGCTGGACTCGGTCTCAGAGGTTTTTCCAACCTAATAGATCCCATGAAATGCTCTTCACCTTGGCCTTACAGATAACTCAGGAGCCAACAGGTCTCATTCTAACATGACTGAGAAATGTGAGCAGTCCTTTGCACATCAGGTTCCCCTTTGTATGCATCAGTGCACGAGCTATGCTGTCTCTGCCACATTCCTGAGTTTTATTTACCTCTCTACTCTTACTCTCCTCCAAGTCCCACCTTTTCTAAATGACCAACTGAATGAAGCATTTGAATTTCCTCCTCTTTCAAATTCAGCAACTCCACTTGACCCTCTGAAGTACAGATACTGAAGTGTTTAAACTAAATGCCATTTCTAAGCAAACACCCACAAAGTTATTAGGCATTTGCTCAGCAGAGTACATCCAAGTTACATTAAAAGGACCAAGCTGAGACCCATCTGCTTTTTAAATATTAATTGGCTCAGTCCCCAAAACCAAAAGTGCTAATAATTATATCTTTTTTTTTTTTTTTAATTGGGGGTTGTGATTGTCTTCTGAGAGATTTTACAAGAGAAGATTAATTTATCTCTCTAGCAGTACTTGGCATGACCCACAGCTGCTCCTAATGTGACTGCCTGGCTAGGAGAATGTGTTTTTACAAGTACTCTAAAGTGCAGTTAGTAGTAATGCAGAGAGGATTATGCTCGCTTTTTCAGGATCAGGTTTGCCCTCCTAATGGAAGGGGAAAAAAAGCTCTGCTCAAATCTTCATCTTCATTGGGTAAACTTGGGAAATGATATGGCTTTCTGTGGGGAGGGCCTTACACAGAAGCCAAATAAAACTTGAAAAATGGTCAGTGTTTTTAAAGCAAAGAAGAAATCGAACAGCTCCAAAATGAAAACTGCCCTGTGACATTTTCATATTAGCAAGATTTTTTTGTTTTGAAAAAGTGTGACGATGGTTCATTTTTCACATTATCAGCTGGGTTTTCATTTTAAAAATGGTCATTAGTAGCTTATATTTTAGAGTTAGAAAATCAAATGCTATTCTAAAAGTATCTTTACAAAGGCCTCCTCCAAACCACAACACTGTTAAAAGCTTTACATTTTTTCACCTAGAAAGCAATGAACTCTGCTGAACAATCCTGAGAAAAATACTTGAGGAGTACCTGTGTTTAGGTGAAAAGAGCAGAGGTGAATTCAATAATTTAGTGCCTGCATCTTTGTAAAGGAAAACAAAACTGCAGTATTATAAAACAATACATTTTACTTGGACAATGAAATGTTATTCTCTTTGGAGCTAATGATGGTTTTGCTCTTACCACAGTAAACCCAGTATTCTTTTTAAGAGGTGTGCAAGAACTTTTCAGAGGCAAAAGAAAGGTCCAGTAATTTGGACTAAAATATATATATATTTTAATAACCTTTCATTTTGGATGAACCTTCAGAACTAATCCAAACTCGGCCAACATAGGAAAGATGGGTCCACGTCACTGAAATGTGTCCAAGTTGCAAGACATCAAATGTAAGGACACATTTCAATCAAAGGTCATGCAACCAGTTCTCCTTAAAGGATCTATATCCACAAACACAAACAAATTTGTCATTTATCCCTCAGATAAGGTGTTCTCTGAGCAATCCCAGCACACAGCTCACTCAGTAAGCTCCAGCGTGGGTTTCTCACCCGTTGATCTGAGGCCAAAGGACCAGCAGCTGTTGAGTCATTCACTGCAAGGAACGTGATTCAGAGGTGCATTTTCAGCTGAAAGAGCAGAGCACTGGTGCATTGCATGGAGCTGAGTGTCAGGCCCAAGGTTTTGACACCCAGTCACTGCTGTGACTTTCAAAGCCAACTTCCTTCCCTGCTTGTCCTCAGTGCCAACACAGATGATCCATTTGGTGCCACGGCCACCAGTGGGAGCTCAGTTACCCACGGCCTTTGTGTTCGCTTCTATCGAGTGTCGGTGCTGAAGCTGTAATTTAATGTTGTCCCACCCGCTTATGAAATTAATGGACCCAGAGATGAGAGGGAGGACTAAAAAAAATATTTTTACTATTCCTTAAAGTGGACAGCCTGCTGTCTGCCTTGTGTTATCCCGTGCTGTGACCCATCACATTCCCAAGCAGGTAATTCTTAGTCTGTTCTGAACTTGGGTAGGTGTCCTTGTGAGGTACCTGGCATTTATTGCTTATTTTCTTTCAAAGCAATAATGAGGATGTAACTTTGGATGGTTTTCCTCAAAAAAGTGACAGAAAAATCCACAAAAATCTTGCAAAAGATGTCGTAAAGATTGAAACTACTGGTGCTCAAGTGGCAGCTTTTAATTGTACAGGACTCTTCTGGGAAAAAAAGTTTACCAACAATGTTCAACCATTGTAGACGTGCTTCTCTGTGGTTTGACACGCTCATGGAGTTCTCAGAGAAAGACAAACTATCATGCTCCCAATAAGCCTGTACAATCCAAGGAAAGCAGCTGATCAGGCTGTTCTCCAAGCTCTTCACAGAGGTTGGTAGGAACTGTTCTTTCTCATGACTCTTTATTGCAATATCAGTTTACCTTTTCTTGTGGTTTTAATCTCAAAAACTAGAAGAGAATCAGAAAATTTAGAAGCAATAGCTGATGAAGGAGCTAGTAAATAGCACATCTCTGAGTACTTTTGCTTTTATTGAGAATTGTTTTCATTACAGAACGAGAAGTATGTACCAGGACTTGAAAGGATGGAGATAATGGATATTAAACTGATGTTTTTGTCAGCAATAAATTAAAAAATTTTACTGCTTTTTGTAAGTGCCAGTTTGTCATACTTTACACGGGAACATCAGAAAGGCCACATTTGCTCAGAGTAAAGGTCCATCTGGCTCAGCATCCTGTCTCTGGGTAGTGGCCAAGAAATTATGCCTAGGGGTGAGTATGAGAACACAGAAAATCAATAGTGATTCTTCAGGATACATCTCCAGCCATGAGCTGCCAGTGACTCGTGAACTTCCAGTCTTTCTGTCTCAGTGCATTTTCCAAGGCTAACAGAATCCAGTGTTGCATCTGAGGGAAAGAAAAGGGTAGATTTCGTAGAGCCCGAGCTGTGTCTGTTGTTAGTGATACCCATGGGGCGTGGAGTGCTCAAAGGAGAGGAGCTGCTCGTGTTCCCTAGCCAGTCTGTGTGACTCAAGGACAGCAGTGGTTGCTGTTCATTCTTTATCTTATCTCTTTCCGCAGTTTATGACTTATCTCTTCCTGGTCATGTACGAGCCGCCTCTCCGTTCAGAAAGAGGATACATTGCCAGTTTTTCTTATTCTTCCCTCACCATCCCTTGGCTCTCTTCTGTTATCTACTCTCTCATCAGGCAAAGATGAGCCATTTCCCCACTGCACATACCTCTAGGCTGGTTGTAATATGTGACAAGGGAGGATAAAACCAGCTGCCCTCACAGTATTTCCACCAAGGACAGGTCCAGGGACCTCTGCACAGGCCTGCTGATCTCCTCAAGGCTGGAAGACTGGAGCTGGGAGCCTTATCTGCCCGTGAAATTAGTCCAGGGAAAAGTATCTGTGTTTGTGAGCACACCTCTCAGCACAGAGTTTTCCTGTAAAGCCTTTGACTGCATGAAGTCTGTGCTGAAATCTGAGCCAGCTTGATCCAGGACACTGCATCCAGCAAGATTAGTGGCAATCAAACCCTTGTAGGTGAGAACACTCAATCAAATATGAAGTAACTCATCTGGAAGGCATATCCTGTGGTGTAGTTTTAAATTAACAGCCTTTTTTTCAGTTTGCTGTAGACAGCAGACTGGTGAAGCTCTGAATGCAGACCCCTGTATGATCTAAGATTTGCAGGTGCACTGTCTTTCTAAAGTGAAATTGAAACATTTCAAAAGTTGATGCAGCTTACAGATGCAGCAAAGGAACATGTAACTGGAGTGAGAGAATGCATCCAGCAGAAAAATTCTCATCTGTGGTGTTAATAGGTTGTTAGAATGGGAATAATAGATTAGAGAGCTTTCCCTGTTAGTGCCTTGTCATGGGTGTAATTAAAGGGGTGTAACACACATCAGTGGGGGCCTGGAACAATCTGCTCTGTGGCTCGAGTTTGATCCAAATTACTGTAATGCTCTTCCTTGTGTCAGCAGGACATGGGGATTCAGGCAGTTTAAAATTGAATTTGCCCCTCCAAGGAGAGGGACTTGGACGTATATGTGCAAGAGCAATGGTGTAGGCAGTGCTGGTGTTGAGTCTTGCCTTCTCCACACAGCTGAGTGCACATGGGTCAGCACACCCTCAGTGGGCATGGATGCTGCCGATAGACATCTGCTAAGAACTGGACTGAGATCCTCCAACCTTCCCATAGCAATTGCTGAACAGATGGTGAGCCATCATCCTTGTTATTTTTTTGTTCCAGGCTCACGGAGAGATGTGAGCTGGTAATTTCTTTTTCTCAGCTTGGGACCAACAGATCTTTAGAAGTCAAAACATTATTATTATCCCATTAATTTCTAGGGAACCGTTAAGATTTGGGTGCCTCGTTCCAAGTACATAGACAGGATAGAGGCTAGTAAGAGTTCCCAAACTCTTTAAGTCAGTACGGATCTAATTTTGGCTTGAATCTGCAAGGCATACCTAAATTTCCTTTGTGCCAATCCCCAGACCACATTTTGCTGAAAGGGGCGTCGTTTGGGTGCGACCACGTGGATGAAAAGTTACTATCCCTGCTCCCAGCTTCTTCTGGCAATAACTGTTCACAATAATACACTCCTGGTTTTTGTAGTGCCCTGCCGAAAGTGCCTTACCTGTACTCATTTTCTGTCATGTTGGCACAGAGTGTCTGCGTGCATGCAGCTGCTCACTGTTGGTTGCAGCGCAGTGGGCACCTCTGGTTCAGGCTCGGTGACTTTTAAACCCCTTTAGTGTGATATCAAGCATTCATCTGATGACAGCGTTCAAGTCAGATGGGTACAAAAGTAAATAAAAAGATCTTGGTGAGCAATTTATAGTGCCAAATCTGAGCTGAGAAGCTAAAACCACGAGCATTGTCTCTGTTAGACAGCACGGCAACAGAAGTTACAACAAACCATTCTTACATAACTAAGCAATTATGTTTTCTCAGTCTCACAAGTTTTTGACAACACAGCTTTCTCAGGCTTTTCACTGATAACACTTTGGGGCTCTTCAGGGAAAGTATGATAAATAAACAGTCACTATTCCAAGCGTGGTTTTGATCATCAATTTTTACTGAAGAAATATCTGGTTTTACATCTATGCTGATACGCTGTCACACCTGAAAAAGGTCACGTAGCTGTCACTGAGGGAAGTTGCAAGTCAATCCCTTATGGAATTAGAAACCAAACAAAACAAAAAAACCATTTTATCTATGGAGGGAAGCAAGAAACGTGGGTTAACATTCATGGTTAGAAAGAGAACTAAGTAATGAAGCTGTCATAGAATTTCTACAAGCCGTTTTTTATCCTAATCTTCCTGAAATATTAAATTACATGAGCTGCAGTAGCAGGCTCCCCAGACAAAACTGTACCACACATACAAATTAAAATTAAAATAGAAATGTCTCTGTACAGGAAAATGTAATTCTTCCCATCAAAGCATTGAATGGACTGTGGAGAACATGTCTCTTGGGGCTTATAGAAACACCTAGAGAAGGCTACCATTCGTTGTTCTAAAGCAATAAAAATTAATATTTGTGGCTGAATTTTGCATTAATCTTTGCAATGCAACAAAGGCACCTAGGACTATTTAAGCTAATAATGTGGAAAAATAAAGATGATTCCTAAACCCGGATTCCGGGTGCAAAAGGGGGTTGCGTGGGTGTTTTTGAGATCCAGACATGAAATTGCACATGCTGTAATTTGGCAGCTCAAGCACACCTCTGTGCTAAGAGCAGGGGCCCCAAGGACTCAGCCCATTTTCAGAATGCATCATGTCTTCAACCCCTGGGAATGCCAGGAATGTGTGCAGAGAGCCCAAGCACTGGATGCATCAGCCCCCCTTTAGGTGTGCAAGCGTGGATTTCCGAAGGCACGTTCTCCTGGTCTTAATTGCTCTCGGAGGGGGAGAAGGAGCTCGTAGTGTTCTGCAGTGCTCAGCTGCATCCAGAGCTCACACTCCTTTGGGGCCAGATTCAGAGGTATGTCGAGCACCTGCAGCTCCCTTCCACGTTCTCTAGAAACTCCAGGAGGCTGCTGGATGGGTCAGCATTTGGTTGTCTCATAAGAGTGGTTATTCCCAAGCGCCTGGGCAAAATAAATGCTGTAGGTTTGGTATTGTTGCAGGCAGACAAAAGGACAAAATTACTGAAGCCAAGTGAAATTGCTGGCAGGGTTTTCTAAGATAAAGCACAGCCTGCTACCTGTGAAAAATACCTGTACATGTAGTTTTATTCTTTGTGGGGTAATAATTCTGAGCTCTTTAATGCCCACAGATGGTAAGCACTCCCTGTGAATGTATTTTGGATCGTAGTAACTATAATAACTCTCGTCAAAGAACCCCAGCCACCTAGCTGAACTCCTGCTGTAGTAATGACTCAGGGGCAAGAGCGATGATTCAGAAGGTGAAATATTACCTCACATGGCATGTGGGTGTTTTTCTAAGGTTTCCATCCAAGGATCGACCTTGTTTGGTTTATGAGATCTGACAAGACCTCACAGTCCTTGTTAGCAGATTGTAATACAAAGCACTGCACTAACTCAGAGGTGTCAGATCTGCCACCTGAGACAAAATACACAGGTACCATTCAAATTTCTTATTAAGCCCTCAGCCTTTTCTGTAGGAGTAATTTAAATAGGCAAAGGGAGAATAAATTCAAGTTACATATGGAAAATGCTGTTGAAAATAGCCTAGGAAAAATAATGTTAGTAAATAGCAATGTGAAGTACTATGTGAAGGCCTATTAAAATAATCAAATTTACACATATATCACATTTAGTCTCAAACTGCCTCGTAAACATATAGAAGTATAGCACCTATTCCTCTGTTTTATAGAGCTATTGCAGGCTTCCAAGGAAGAGATCATACATTCAGAAAGCAGCAAAGAACTGGCTGTGACCCTGGAGTCTTGGTGGACTTTATCCCTCCGGAAAAGGTTAGGACTCCTTTGCTACTCAATTTACTCAAGTAGGGAAAACAGACAGAAAGGTCGTATCAGAGCAGCTCTGCAACAAGTGTGGTTCTTACCCCAGCTACATCCCATAGCCACCACAGAGAATGAACAGACTGCTGGGAAATTCCCCTTTCCCAAGAACAGGAGGAGCCTGTTTGCATGTTGCTGAAGACTCCAGCCACGTGGCCATCACAGTGTCACCTTGCAGTGTAACCCCCTGGCAGGCTGTGGTTGTTCCCTCCCTGTGATCGTGTCCCTGAAACAAGGGATGGGTGCCCGGTGGCTGGATGAGGAGCCTGGCAGGTGGCTGGGGTAGGTTGGCTGCTCCTCCTGAAGAACGTGCTGCAGAGACCTGAATTATTTCTTTCAGACACTAGAATATGGCCATCATCATGTTAGGGAACATCCATGAACAAGTAGCCTTTTAATCTTACCAAAAAATCACCCCGGGTCATCAGGTACAAGGGCATAAATTCGTAACTAGGGCTGAGCACATAAAGAACACGGGGAGATGGACTTGGAAGAGCATCATTAAAGACCTGTACAGGTAACTGGTTTTTTCAGCTGGGAAGCTGCTTGGAGTCAGCTGAGCCCAATTCCTGGCTAAGGTAGTTGAGTAGGGCCCTGGAAGGAGGGAAGGGTAGGAACATGCAGAGGGCACTTCAGAGTGCAGTTTCCCATCAGTGATCTAACAGCTGCCAGGCAGGGAAGGGAATGTTCTTCCCTCAACACCTGCATGGTCCTGTGGCTTTCCTTTTACCGGCTCTGGCATTTATTTGGCCACAGAGAAATTAAGTTCAGGTAGCAAAGCTGGCAGAGACTCCAGCTCCACAGAAGAGGAGGAACAGATTTTCACCAGTTCACAGTGGCAATAGGCTGGGAAAAGGAATGGAGCAAGACGAGCTCTGAGCTGAGACCAGTTGTGAGAGAGGCTGTGATTTCAGTTCCCCTCGGGATTCTCTTTGGATTTTACTTTATTTTGGTTTTGGAGGTTTTTTTCCTTCATTTCTTTTTCTAATCAAAAATATTTTATGTGACTCAAATCGTCAAACCCTTTGCTTTAACAGAAGTGAATGTCACGTCCTGTGAGTAACTACTGACTTTTACTTCCCCTAGCAACTCTCTGGTTAAAGAGAGCCGTGCTGGAAATATGCCTTGAAAATTCATTTTCAGGAGATTAAAGTCTGATGGAAACACGCAGCTCTTGGATGACCGTCCTTTTGTTGCGCTAAGATTGCCTACAGAAACGCTCGCAGAAAATCTTCAACTACCACCGTGTTTTTAGGGAAGGAACAATTTAATTGCAATAATAACAAGGTGATTCTGAAAGAATAAATCGTGCCTGCAGCAAGCCGTGCCTTAAGTGTAGATCATTGTTGCAGTGACATCTCCAAACAAATACCCATCACAGGAGAAGTCAGTTAGCATGCACTAGGGAGCTCAGTGACCCAGCAGCAGGGACGTGCTGGGAACAGTTTTCCTGTTGCATTTCCTACCCTGACCTTTTCCCAGCAGTGAGGGAGAAATGATGCTGTGGAAGCTGAGATTATTTGCATGAGGTTATCACAAGCAAAATGGCCTTTTAAGGATGAGCTGGATAACTCTTGGGGAAAGGGGAGAACCTAACTAAATAACTGTTATGTGTGACTGGGAATGGGACTCGAGTTCTCTTGCTGACAGACTGCCAGCTTGGAGCAGGAGCCACTGCAACCCTTTATCTTCTGAGACCTAAGAGGTGGCTTTGGGAAAGTGAGTCTGAGCCTCCTCAATCAGCATAATGACAAGCTGGGAAAAGAAAATGGAGACATAAATATGGAAGTGTTCACCCTCTTCATAGGTGCTCTGGGGGCAAGTGAAATGAGGCATTCATTTACCTTTTTTTTTTGAACTGGACATGTAATTAAAACAAATAATGCAAACTGCACTTGAATGCAATGGTAACACGTATTTCTGGAAAGAGTTATTAACTTCTGGGAAGTATAGGACAAAGCTGTACAAATCAGGAAAGATTTCATTTTGTAGCTTGGTATAATTATACAGTTGGTGTCTTATTAAGGCAAATCTCACCTTTTACATAAGCCTAGCTTTTTCTTCCTGCCTATGACTGATTGATTGATTTTATTAATTTCTTTATTATTACTGTATATTTGTGTGAATATTCTCCTAGTATGATTCTTGATCACCTGGTGGTTCGTCAGCTCTGATTTTCAGAGGGGCCAGAGTCCATAGGACATGGTGGTCCAAGGGTAGAATCATAGAACTGGAAAGGCTGGAAAAGACCTCTAGGATCAAGTCCAACTGCTAACCCGGCACCACCATCACGTTCACCACCAAACCATTTTATCAAGTGCCATAGCCACACATTTTTTGAACACTTCCAAAGATGGTAACTCCACCACTTCTCTAGGTAGCCTGTTTCAATGCTTTCTGTGAATAGTTTTTTCTTAATATCCAATCTAAACCTCCCCTGGCACAATTTGAGGCCATCTCACTCATCCTGTCACTTGTTAGCTGGGAGAAGAGACCGACCCCACCTGGTTACCCCCTCCTTTCAGGCAGTTGTAGAGAGTAATAAGGGGTCCCCTGAGCCTCCTTTGCTCCAGGCTAAACAACCCCAGCTCCCTCAGACACTCCTCTTAAGACTTGTTCTCTTTCACCAGCTTTGCTGCCCTTCTCTGGACACGCTCCAGTGTGCCAATGTCTTTCTTGTAGTGAGGGGTCCAAAACTGAGCCCAGCATTCCAGGTATGGCCTCACCAATGCTGAATACAGGGGTGATTCTGTTCCATTTATGTTGATCACAGAATTCACATATTTTCCCTGGGTCTGATTCACATGGATGAGTTAATTTAAAACCTATTGTGCCTGTGCAAGTATATACAAGATAATCTCAAAATTTCATTTTCTTGAACACTGAGAAGTGAATGAAGAATGAATGAACAAAGCTGAAGTCATTCACTTCTTCATTCAAGCAAATACCCAGGTAGTATAATTGAGCAAATGACTAAACTAAGCATGTATCTGGGGACTAATAATCATAGATTCTGCTCTTACTCTGCCAGGTGCATAGCGCAGTATATATACTCTGAATAACCAACAGGGACATGTATTACGTGTACTGAAATGAAACAGAGTTGCAATCATGCTGCTTCCATCAGCTGCTGCAGCCGCAGCTTATTTACATAAAGGGAGGAAACCTCTGGAAGCTATTTCCTCTCCTACTGGAACCGAGAGGACCAGCTCTTTCTAAAACGCTGGAATAGATCAGCCAGTTCAAATAAACCAAAGCAGGCCTGAAATTCTGTATTTGGATTCACATCTGACCCTGACCTTGGACCCCTCTTGGTTAAGCCAGCCAGCATAAAGTCACCGACTTGGAGAGCCGGGGAGTTCAACACTGAGTTATTACAGTAGAATGCAGACTGGATCCTGCTGTTTTCTTCCCTTACAGTGATGAGGAGAAATTTTTTTTTGGTTTTTTTTGCAGTTCCGAGTACTACTTTGCCATGAGTTTAACCTGGTGGGAATCAGAATGCAAAATGCAAAGAGCCCCTTGTCTCTCTACACCATGGTTCCTTGGGGGCCCTTGGAATGGAGAGCAGCACAGTCTGCCCTCACTGAGAAGTTGTGAGGATAAGGGAATTAAGTCATGGAGGGACTACATTAGCTGGTGACGGACAGTTGCCTGAGACAGATATCAAAATATAGCTTCCTTTTCTCTCATCTCTTCTAGTTACATGAACCATTTGAAAGAGCTTTATTATTCTGTGTATCACGCTGGAATATAATTTATTGCATTTGTCAGTAGAAAGTGACAGAGAAGCCACCACAGCAACTTCAGGCTGCTGAAGGAAAGTTTGACCCTTTTTTTTGTGTGTGTTATTTAGCAAGAAATACAAAGACTTTTTTCTCACATTTATTCCTGCTGATTTCCTTCTATGTTGGATCCACTGCTTTTCCACTCAAATATTAGTTTTTTAGACATGCTTCAGTTAAACAGACATCCAGAAAGGTATCA
This sequence comes from Gymnorhina tibicen, assembly GCA_013399875.1. Lineage (NCBI taxonomy): Eukaryota > Metazoa > Chordata > Aves > Passeriformes > Artamidae > Gymnorhina > Gymnorhina tibicen. The sequence continues at coordinate 289,263 of VXAZ01002668.1, read as the reverse complement.
GGTTAATTTACTGCCCTAAAGATATTCATCCCCACGAACACATGCTAAAGCAAAGATGGAGCCTGTCACTGTGCAGCAGAGGCCTCTGCATGCCCAGTATTTTGAAAGATGAGACATCTAAAACTCCACCTCAAATCATGTGTTTTCTTTTCCTCATACTGTGTTAAGACCGTGTTTCTAATAAAACAAGATGTTCTGCCCTGACAAGCCTTTCACTTGCAGCACTTGGGTGAGCTCTGTCAGTGTGAGCTGGGGCACCGTGACTTGGCCGGATGATGGCGTTGCCTCTCAGACACACAGATCTCATCTTCAGTCTCTTTTCATTTTGTGATTATGTCTTGCTGCTCTGTGCTCTTGCTTTGATAATTCAGAAGGAAATATTTTCATCAAGTGTCCGAAGTGTGGCCAAAGGATGGTGTAGGGTTTTCTGTGGCAGCATTTTTTCCTTTCAATTCAAACTTCATTCTCCTTCTCTTTTGCAAGACCATGGGTGAAGGTGTGCAATGGCCCAGATTCATTCCCAATTACTTAACTGGGAGTGTGCCTGCTAATCAAATGTGGGTCTTTCTCTACCTATTGCAATTCCTTCTGCTTTTTTTTCCACGCATACACACCACCTTTCTTCCCCTCAATTTCTCTGCAACTCTATTCACTTCTGAGCCATTCCTCTGTTTTATGGCTGCTCCTGGTGTAGCCCCTGGGATCCAAGAGCAGTTACAGGACTTGACACCAAAGAAGGCAGAATGAAAGCACTTCCTCCAACGCAGATGTGTTCTGTCACACCTGCATCAGTGACGTGAGAGGGCACTATAAAAACACGAAGCTGGATCCAGACTGAAAGGCCTGACACTTTTGTGATTCTCAAAGCTCAGCTGCCTGGGAAGACTTTAGTAGTTGCTGTGAGGTTCACAAGGAAGACTTTAGTCAGGTTAAGCACCTAAAATTCAGTGCAGAAACTATCTATGCAGCCCTTAGTCCACGCGCCGGCCTCCTACGGGAGGGATGTGCCAGCCTTTTGTAGATCTTTGAGGCCTCTTCAGTCCTTCAGAGTGGCACAAGTGTGCCACCTGGTCCCTTCCGCAGAGACAAGGGAGTTGGTGAATGAGCTCTCAGGTTTAATCTGAGCCATCAGCTTTAATGGAAATCAATGTTAATTAAAGAAAACTCATCCTTGTTCAGGATGAAGCAAATGCTGGTTAATTTGGAGGATTAATCACTCCGGGGCAGACTGGCATTTCCCCTTCTCTCTTGGCATGGGTGGAAACCACCTACATGTTTGTAACTTCCAACTCCCTCCTGCTGTGTGATGGCACAGAGGGGCAGATTCGTCACCCTCTGGGGACCAACCATATGAAACAGTTTTATTTGCTCAGTCGTTTGCAGAGGGTGTGGGGAGCAGAGCTGCATGGCTGGTTTGTGCCTGGGAAAGCCAGCTGGTATGGATGGCTGCTCTAACAATTAGGAGAGTGCTGTTACTGCTGTCTCCGGGGGAGTAATCCATCAAAGACAGTAAACATCTCTTCACCCACCACAAATGACCATCCCCATGTGCAAGGAGCTAGGAAAACCTTCCCAGCTCACTGAAAAAGAAGTCAGGGCCAGTGCAAGGAGCTAAAAAACCCCAAATACTGATTCTTCTGGGGAGCACCAAGGGTGGAGGCAACAGAAACTGAAGCCTCAAAGGGCTTTTCCTTTCCCTTGTGATAAATTACTAAATGCTAACCTTGATTACAGCATCAGTCTAAAACCCCTGTGTCCAGAAACCCTTCAATTAGCAGTTCTCCAGCTCTCCCAGTGGTACCACCTTTGAGCCTCAGGCCCCAGCAAAGACAGTCCTGGCCCCCATTTTCCTCTTGCTCACCCCATCCCCTTGGGCTCGGATTTAATGTTACGTTCTCCACGCCGCTGCCAAAGAAAGCTGGTCTCAACAGGGATGAGAGAGAGGGAAGAGGTGCGAACAGGAGCTGAATTCCCTGAGGCTGCTTCAGCCCGGATGGGACTTGATAAACTCCTGTCACGCCTGTGTACAGCAATACCTAAGTGGGTAAGTTTGGTGTCCATCCAGGAAAAAGAGCAGCTGGCAGCTGTGAGAGAGAGAAGCCCTGTGGGGAAGGAAGATTTGTCGCTGTCTACTGACAAGTGGTGGAAAATAACTCACAAGGGCAGGTCTTTTCAAGTACAGGGAAGTTTGGGGCATTTTGTCAGCTAGTGAAGGGAAATAGCCACACTGACAAAGCTTCAGCTGTAAGGGACCCTAAAAAAAACCCCCATCGGTCTCCTGATCTGGGAGGGCTCATCATCTGGGCACCAAGCTGAAATGTTACTGCTGTCCTGTAAACAGTGAAGGGTAACACTGTTCAAGCTTTTCCCTACAGTGCTTGAACCCTGACCCCATCAGAGCCTTCCAGGAGGGCTCCAGGTGCAAGTCTAGGTGCATTCACCAAACAAAATATTTCCCCTTCCTGCAGAGATTGTAGCTTAATCAATACAGCCTAAACACAGAGCAGCCTACAGCTGCTTTCCATGCTGCTGGCTTTGGCCAGGAGCAGAACAGCTCTCTATTATAAACCCTGTGGTGCCACGAGCCTGGCAGGGGAAAGAAAATAAAATCCAAGTGCAGACACAGCAGGGAAGCGAGGCCTGCTGAAAGAACAGAGCACAAAGCACAGGCAGTGCAACTGAAGGTACTGCAGGGCTTACTTCTGATCCAGTGGATAGTTTGGAACAGAATACATAGTGTCCAGTGGCCTAGCCTTGGCTTCTTCTCAAAGAGAGATTGATTACCGTAGGAGTGGTGGTGAGCCACGGGCATTTGAGAATCCCCACATGTTAGAACTTCATGTCAGCTTTCAGCCAGGTCTAATCAGAATCTGATTTATGGTTCAAGACTTTTTTAGGCTATGCCTGGTCATGCTCAAGTTTTATTTGACCTTTAAGTGTCCTTTTCCAAGTTACGTGTTCCTTTGGCCATTTTCCTACCAGCCCAAACACAAAAGGTCTCGCCAGCTGGACGGAAGAGTCAGGGTATTTTCTACATGTCTGGCTTGCAGCCTCCTCTGTCTTGTAGTAAAGGCAACTTTCCCTTTTATGCTCCTGACAACAGATGGATAAATGAGACTTGCTTTTGCCCATTTGCTGGCAACTGTACTGTGAGATCTCAAGCACTTGATATTAACTGAATTATTATCAGTTAATAACAGCTTTCTGTGCAGTGTAAACGGATATGCTAGGGAAGAGTGTGCCTACTAGTCAAGCATTTTCTAGATTACTCTTCCACTTACGAAAAGCAAGCATTTGCTAAAAAAAACCCAAAAAGACAGATTTCATCTTGCTGTGCAAGATGTGCAATTCAACAGCTGCAGGTTTCTCAGAAGGCTTTTTGGAGTTAATCGGCAAAAGGGCAAAGGGTAGGCAAAATCTGGGCCAGGAGATTTTCTTGGCAGATTTTCAAGTCCATTAATAACAACTCAGTCACTGGCAGGGTGGGGAAGCAGATGAGGTGTGGAGGTAAAGCCAGAAGTGCTGAGCTGCTGGAAAGAGTGCTGTGCTGCACTGTGATGGCTGAGAGGGCAGAGCAGTCCAGCTTCCTGACTGGCAAAACCACAGCACCAATATGCGGCACAAAGCACTGAGCAGGCACTGGAGGGGGACAGTGTTCAGTTGTATGCATTTCTGTGCCTCACCATGGAATCAGGGCCTGTGACATGTGTCCAGCCCCAGGCATGACAGCAGGGACCTGCTTCAAGAGCCACTCTCTCGCCCAGGACTGCTGCCTCCTTGTTGCCCTGGCTTCTCACTCCGTCTTAGCACGGGCTGTGAGGTTTCTGTGCATCGTTTTTATGTTCGCTTTGCTGCCTCTCAGAGAAACAGGGCGCTTGGACCTTTGCTTCTCTCACCACAGCTGGCTGGGGGGATCGATGGGTGCCTGTGCCAGCAGGAGAGGTACATGTTGCTGCCGAATGGTCCTTGGGAGAGGTTTCCCGACCTATTCACGGCACAACATCTGTGTCATCAGACACATCATCTGGGAATGGCACGGAGAGAAGCTCCTCTGTATCCCTGTGTCCTGGCACAACAGGCGTGTGCTGGGACCAGCCCCTGCCCTGCAACTCCCACTCCCTTCAGTTGGCTGCTGCTCTCAAGTCCTGTCACAGAGTCATGAGGTCTGTGCTTCGCTCTTGCTCTGCTGCTTGTGTTGTCAGAGGAATCTGGGAAGACTTTCTGATGCCAGAGTGCATGCATGCACTCTGGATGTCACTCCAGTTTGACTCTTTTTCTCTTCCATGGGTCAGGAAGCCTCTCCTTTGTGGTTAGCAGGGCTGGCACCCATATGCCTGTATTCCATCCCTCGCTACCTCCCTTTTGCTCTGTGTTGCTGGCAGGGGCTGGGAGGATGTTTTCCTAATTTTGCAGCACCAAAGCACGAGGAGCAGATGGGCTGAGCCTGTGGCTGAGTCTGCAGCATATTTGGCAAAGGGGAGGAGATGCTGGAAGCTTGGTCTCTTGCTGGACTTCCGTTGGGGCATAAGGTTGGTGCTTGCTGCAGTTCCACAGCCGAGTTTGCAGGGTGGGCTCAGCCCCATGGATCACACTGAGGCACAGCGTGAGAGCGTGCAGAGTTACACAAATCTGGTTCTGACTCCTGGGGATGTGTTTGTTGGGGTGAGATCCCTCCTTTCTTGCCCACACCACTGCCCACAGGGGTTATAGGCATAAACCAGCCATGCTACAACAGCTTAGGTGAGCAAGCAGGGTTTTGAGGCACCCTGGGGTGATCCCACATGGACAAAATTGCTCTCAGAGGTAAGCTGAGCCTTTCAATTGACAAGAGGAGGAGCCTAGTGATATTAGCCTTCACCTGAAATACTTCAGTTGGATGTCTTGCATGGGACGAATGCACACGGAGAACCTTACACCAAGCATGTGCTCTCCAAAGCACCTTTCCCCAGCAGCGATTTCCATGGTGGTCCTTGAGCCACCCTGCAAGCGCTTGGTTTGCCCTGCCCACAGCATCCCTGCTCACAGCCTTTACCTGGCCCTGCAGCACCCACTCTGGCTGCTGTTTAAGGATTGTGCCCTCCAGCTCGTTGAAGCCCTCCCTGGGCACCATACAGTTCCTGTGGGCCAGCGTGGAGACAGGGTTAAAACGAGCATCAAATCGCACAGTACTATAGCTAAGGTGCACTTCACGAGGCTTGTAGGGGATGAATTTCATAGAGAAGTAATGGGCACCTGTCCAGACAGATTTACAACCTGTAGCATCCCTAACCAACAGCTGTGCGTCCTGACAGACTAAGCAGGGAGTTGAGGAGGCTGCAGCAAAGTGCCCAGGCTCAGGTGGTCTGAGACAGGGTGGAGGGTCTGGATGCCTGTTAGGGTATTTCTTTTATTCTTCTGGTCGTCCAGTGAACGAGAGAAATTAAATACATTTTTGTGGTCCCACAGCTGGTCTAGATGTTATTAACGTTCCATGCCTGTCAGATTCAGGCAGTTTGTTAAAATTAGAGATGATAGATTTATGGCCCGGAAGGGATTGCTGCAGCACGCAGCAGGCCAGACTTCCCTCTCTGATTTGAGCTTTTCTAGTCCTCTTCTACTCTCTCGGTGTTCTCCCCTCCAGGGACAGGACTTTCAGGCACAAATCCTAACATAAACAAAGAGGAGCAGTAGCCCAAAGGCTACTGTTTTGTGCAGGCTTGGCCACGGCCACTGTGACAACAGTAGTCCCCGGGTGCTATTCCCTTCTGGCCCAGGGATCTGCCTCAGCACTTTCCCTTCTCTCCATGTCTGTGGCTCGGGACAGGAAAACAAATATTTGAAGGTTTGAGAGGAAAATGAGGACAGGGACAGAGATCTTCGCTGTTCTTTCAAAGAAGACAATGGCTCATGACTTTGACCTCTAGCATCAAGGGTTTTTCTGGTGTGTCAAACTGGGATCAGAACATCATTCCTACAGCCCATTTCCAGCACACTTTCTTTTCTTCTTGGACAGAGTCTGGCTTTTGTCACTTCCCTTGGCAAAATGTGTGTCTGAGCATGTTATCTCCCCTTGCCACAGCTCTTTTCCAGGCTTTCCTGCTTTACTTTGCACTCAAGCTGCTGTCACTTTTTAATTGCAGTCCTAGTACTTGACTCAGCTCTTGTCCAGAGGGGTGAGATGAGGTATCAGGCAGTAGCTGTGGTGTTTGAAGTGGACATGCTGTCACATAAGTGTAGCTCCTCTGCAGGTTACACAGCCCCTAATTGCTGTGCGTCTACTTTTTTTTTAAGCAATGTTTCTACCATAGTTCCATGGGGTAAAAAAACTGATTAAAATGTACCAAATGTATCATCTTTAGTGCTTTGAAAAATCCCTGCAGCTGGTGGGTGGCTGTGGGGGAGGGAGTGATTGATGCAAAATGTCCCCTCTCCCCAGGAGATCTTTCTCCCCCACACCCAGAATCCTACTACTCCATACTTATATAATGTTGCCATCTCCTATAGCACATAGGCAACTCATTTGTCACCCAGGAGGAAGCTCAGCCAGAAGCTGGATCAAGGGTCAGAGACTTGGGGGGTCCTGACTTTCGTCAGTGGGCTCTTGGCTTCGGTTTTGCTCTCAGCAAAGGAGATCCTATTGATTTTTTTGCCTTGCTCGGCTGATGTGAGATGAAGTACATGTTGACAGAAATGTTTTGAGATCCTTTGATGGGATGTGTTAATTTATTAATGGAATCTTCTCTAATCATCACATTTCTTTCAATTAACTAACGAAAGCCCTCTGTGAGGGCGTAGTGTGCTGTTCAGCAAGCAAAACAAACGCCCTGATCCTCAGAGAGCTCCCCCAGCCATGTGGAGAGAGGCAATGTTGGAGTCCTAAAGGGTGGCAGGACCAGAGCTCTTGCTGGTGCTGCACACTGCCAGGCTGCACTGGGGCTCAGAAGCCTGCAGCACGTGGGATGGGCTTGGAAAGGGTGGGTATTTTTAGGGAGAAGGGATTAGGCAATACGGACAAAACGAATCTCAGCTGAGGGGAAACACTGAGAGATGCTTAATGTGTACGTGCGTGATGCATGTGTGTTATTTTAGGAGAAAGCTCATCTGCCTGTCCCCTAAAGCACATGACAGTGCTGGGACAGTGCTCTTGAGCTCTGTCAGCCCCCATCTGAATTGGGAGAGTTTTATTCAGTCCCAAACACCATAAATGTGCCCGTACTCTTGGCTCAGGGGGGCTAAGGGAGCTGGTCAGCCCAAACACATTTATAAAGGGTTTTGCATCTATGTGGCAGCAATGGGAGTGTTAAATTCTTGGCACCACTGCCATGTGTCTGGGATATGACCAGAAAAGGAAAGGCTGCTACCCTGCCAGAGTGTGGAAGGGGCAGTAGGGGAGGGAGAGAGTGTGAGCAGTCACTGTGCAACAATGGGGGGGCAGAGTTAATTTTTGCCAGCTATACAATTTCAGTGTAACGCCACTGAATTAATCTCCTGAGCTTTAATATTTAAATCTTGGTATTTTTGCATGTTAAATCGGGAGAAGCAGTTCTTGAGGCAGGAGCAGGGATTGTTTGTGCTCTTGCAGCATGCAGGTTGGGCGGCTGCTGTATTCAGCTAGCAGCAACAAGTATCATTAGGTTTAATTAGTGATCAATATGTCATTTCAACTAATGTGAGAAAGTTTACCACGAAGAGTGCATTGGATTTTCTGGGAACAACACAAGGAGTAGGAATATTTCAAGAATCCTTATAATAAGCAGATACTGCTGCTAGGCCAGGCTCAGCCTCACAGTGTGGAAGAATGTTGTGCCTACAACACTGGAGCTCAGCCTTTGCACAGGGTCGGAGGGGAGCCCTTGGTCCCTGGCTCCCAGAGCCCTTTTGCTACTGCTCAGCAAACTCCCTTGTGAGCTTGCTGACTTCCTTCTTGAATTATTAGGGTTTCTGACTTTGAAATATATGCTGTTTGTCTGTCCTCTGAAGTTTAGCCCATCGCCGTTAGAAACATGGTCTCTCTAAAACTTTAGCCAGCTTTTTAGCAGAAATTCCTCCCCAGGAAGGCTCCCTGCTGTGTCAGAGCCATTCCTCCTCTGGTCCTGCACCCAAGGCATGCACTGCACGTGGTCCCCACGGTGGGATGTCTGGGTGGGCAGCAGGAGCAGCTGCAGCTGGCCACAGCCCCAGCACTGAGAGCACATCCTTTGCTCAGAAAGTTCCGACAGGCAATTCCAGCGAGTGGCTGTGCAGCAGTGTGTCACATCATCACAGCCAGTCTGAGCTTTAGTGAGTCTGGTTTCTTTCTGGCTTCGGGTTCATCAACAGCAGCCTTTTTTTATTCCTTTCCCTCTATCCGAACCTTGGATCTGGTCTTTATTTATAAGACAGTATCTCTTAAAATGGCTTTTTTTTGTCCCATAAAACATGAGTGCTCGGCTGGAACTTGTACTGAATAGAAGATAAGGAATTCCTTTCTTGGTTCATGTAGCGTGGATGTTTTGTAAATTGTTTCTTTCTCTTCTCCTAAGGCTTTATTCTCTAGTGAGATGCTGGGTTGTGATGATACCAAATTTACAGATACACCTGGCAAAAACAGTGAAAATAAGAAAACACCAGATGGGGGGATAAAAAAAAATTACACTTCAGTTTTGAAGGCCACGCTATTCCTTTGAGCCACTGAGTTTTTTGGTCTGTCTGGGGCTTTTGCTCTTTGTTAGGTCCCACCAAGCACTTTCCACGCACTTTTGGGAAACAGCACAAGCTGGGGGAAACAACTCCCAGCCTGTGCTTCACACTGAGAATCCAGAGTCAGTTACATCTTTCTGCCTACAATTCTGTACTTCTCAGAGGCAGCAAAGCAAAATTAAATCTAATTAACAGCCTCTGGGGCCTGGTACATTTTGTGTCTCTTTGGCTGGCAAATTGGAGCAGCCAAGGATGATTTAGGAGTAACTTCAGAAACAGGATTTGATGCTGAAACACAGCTACATAATGAGTTTGGATTTAAAAAGACAGCACTCGGACTTTTTGCATGAGTTCCATCATCCTAAGTAGCAGAGTAGTAAGTAAGCAGCTTTTTTCAAATGCTTCTTTCTAATGTTGGTTGAAAATTGCATGCCCCCAACACTTCTTTCTACCCAAAAAATAGTGATCTTTTGATTTTAGATAGAAACGGAGGTATTGTTTAGAAAATTAACAGTCTATCCTCTAAAATCAAAAAACCTTCCACATATTTATTAAACTTTATTATAATCCAAATGTCCCCCACAAAAATGTCGGTCGTTGGTTTGTCACAGCCTTTTTCCCTTACCAGAGGAGAACACCCAGCCCAGAGAGATCACCGGCTGCCTGGACTTCTCAGCATACCTGATTTGCTGCTCTTCCTCATCAGCAGACGCCAGCAAGCCATCAGCCTGTCATTTTTCTGGCTTCAGATCCCCAGGCTTGCACACCAAAGGAACCAGAAGGTTCCCACCTAATAAGTAACATTTTGCTCCCTGCAGCCTGGTGTTAGAACCAGGGAATGGTTTGGGCTGGAAGGGACCGTAAAGATCATCTAGGTCCAACCCCTCTGCCATGGGCAGGGACATCTCCCACTACACCAGGGTTGCTCAGTGCCCCATCCCACCTGGCCTGACAGTCAGGGATACGTCCTGAAACTGGGAATTATGTAGACCTGCAAAGAGGAAGCCCCAGGCACAAGGTGCATGGTTGCCACTTCAGTCTTGTTTTTAGACCTCGTAGCTCACCTGCTTCTGAGCTGTGGGACCCACGAGCCATGTCACGTGTTGGAGGAAATCCCAAGCAGGGACAAGGCAGTCCCACTCACTCTGGCAGCACGCACAGGCAGCAGCATGTCTGCTGAAGTCATACTCAAGCAGTATTTTTAACGTGGCTTGAAAGAACTGCCAGCTCCTCTGCTGCTGAAAATGGGGCTATTTTTAGCAATTAGCTGTATTCAAATGTTCCTTCCACGATCTGCACAGGCAGTAAATGGTTTAGTAGATTACCAGACAGGATCAGATATTCCCCTAGATAAAAGCAGTGTTTACTCTGTTAAAAAATGTCAACTCAAATGGAAATCTTTGCACTTCACAGTACCAATTCGCCCCGAGGCAGGGTTGGGAAAGGGGTATAACCTTGGGGCTTCCTGTTAACTTTTGTGTGCCCCCATTCTGAGAAAAACCTGACTATTCATCTGTGTTGCCTGGTTCCTGATAGTGCTTTGCATTACTATAGCTTCTTTCAGCTTACAGTCCCAGACCTTTCCCTCAAAAACATGGAGGTGGACAAGATAATTGGTAGGTGAGTGGGATCCATTCCCATCTGGCAAACTTTTGTTGTTGAATGTAGTCCTCGATAAAATCCATTTGAGTTTCCTGGCATGTGGCAGTCTGCGCCTTCCTATAAACTATATTGTGTTGTTAATAATAACCATCATGATGGTTAAGAATAATGTTTCTTAAACAGGTCTTGCATCAGCCATCAGGCTGCCATGGGGTGGTAGGAGATGGCTGGGATCTGGAGATTACATGGACTGTTACGGAATAAGAACAGTGCCTCAGATGGCCCTGATTCTGCAAATACTGGAATTGCTTTTTCTCAAAGCATATGCTTACACTTGAAGTCTGCAGTCGAGGAGTTTAAGCAGAGACACAAAATTAAACAAGTGTTCAACAGATTTGTTATAATTTTAAGTCCTCTGTTTGTTTCAGAGGGCCTGGCATTCAGTATTGCAATGCAATTTTAATGCCTCTTGCACGATCTGGGAAGCTGGGGAATTATTCAGCTGGGGAAAAATGGAAAACATTGATTGCATGCAGTTGGCCACTTTCCCTGACTTCTGGACAGGGGAGGGCTACAGGCCTGCCAGATTCAGAGTTTCTTTGGGTGGAGCATGAGAACGCTGGAGGTAGTGGGTGCTGGAGGCAGCTCTCCCAACACTCAGAGCCCTTCAGGAAGGACTGGATGGAAAAAGCTCCTTTCAGTCATAAAATCACCTATGCAATAGGTTAGCAGAGCTACACCAAGACAAATTCTTTCTTCTGCACGGTAGGGAAGGGAGGCATAGTCTGCCTTTTATTTCTCTTGATGAGAATCTCTGTGAGTCAGGATTTCCTTTGCAAGCCAATATGGAAACTTTAATGCCTGACATTAAATATTCTTTTTAAAGCTGTACTGAACTGAAAAAAAAAAGTTAATTAGAGCTTCTTGCAAAGGAAATAAAAAAGTATATTAGTTAAAGTAGTGACATTTCCTTTTGATAGAAAGCTGGTGTTTCCAAGAGTCTGAGATAAAGGCTAATAGGCAGGCTAATCAAAGAACATAGGAACGAGTCCTTATGCAATACCTCTCCCGTCTGTTCAGTACAAACCCATTTGATCTTTACCATTAAGCAATGGAATTTAGCTTCACGCCACAAAAGAGAAGAATCTCTGGGAGTACATGAGAAGAATTGTGTCCAGGCCACAAGCTTTCTGTCTGGGCTCACAGGCACCCTTCTCCACAGTCAAGCTGCAGTGAGATGTGGAACTTGTCTTGACCTACTGTAAAATCAGTCACCAGCCATAAACGTAGGTCTCAGATCTTGAGGAGATCTCAGAACTCAAGGAGGTACTAGAGCCTGAGCCCCAAACTCAAATTTTTATCTCTAAGATGTGGGGAAGGTGGTACTCTGCAGCCCAGCTCTGGATCTTACATTGTCCTTCATAGTTCTCTTTTTTCTGTGTTTCTATTTTGTTCCTTTTCACCCTCCTCCTAGTCATCCTCTTCCTTATCTGCTGATATGTTTCTCTGTAGCATCTTGCTCTTTCACTGTTTCACATTGCCAACACTAAAACCCCTATTTCTAGAAGTCAGAGGTGGTCATTTCTTACTCCAAAAAGCATTGCATCTAACATAGGAGGAATGCTGTGTTAGAACTCCATTTTGTGGACAGGATTCACTAGGTGGAGACATAGGAGCTCTTGTTTTGGTGCAGCCGGCGGTGCTTTGGTTACACACAGAGCACGGCATCCACAGGTAATTCATCAGGGCAGGGCTCAGGCTCCAAAGGGCAGAACCATGCTTTCTCCAAGTGTGGGGATTTTTTGTATCTTCTCAAAAGCTTAGAGCTCTGCTGCTTGTAAAGCAAGCTGAAGAAGCTGCCTTCAATGGGCTTTCCTCCTCACCCAAGAATGAGATGTCCCAACAAGCATTTGGAAACCTCTGGAGTTGTATCAGGCAGTCCAGTTCCTTCAGGCAATGCTGCTCTGGTTCTGAGTTCAGGCAATTTCTGTTTCAAATACAAGGTAGATTTTCTTTTCTAATTACGCTAATTAGCCTCAATCGAGAATAAAGAATCTGATGCTTCATCCTCTGGCACTGCATGTTCCTTGATGGAAAAGAGACAAGCTGGTGTTTGTGTCTTTCCCCGTGAAGAAGAAAAGCTTGAGTGGGTTTTGAAGCCCGGCATGAAGAAAGGTTTTGCTGCGAAAGTCACAGGAAGTCAGAAAGCCTTCCAGAACAGCTGAGGCCACCAGGGAGGGAAGTGAAGGGAAATGGCTGCATTTTCAGCCTCCCTTCAGAAAGCCACGATGTCACCTTTCTGCTAGGGCTTTCTGGTTTTAGCTATAAAAAGGGATGGGGTGAAGCACTTTGCACACATCTTTGTCAGACCCACCACAGCGTGTATGCTGAGCTTGGAAACTGAGGCACCCATCCCTGCTTGCATTCACTGAACCTGCTGGAAGGTTTGGCCATGCACAGTAGTGTGAAGACGATCCCATACTGATTCCCTTTCTTAAAAACTGATATTGCAAAATTGTGGACAGCCTCAAATTCCATTAAGCTCAATGCATGTGCTCAGCTGCTGATAGGATTTGGTCTCTAGGCTTATATGTGGTTTATGTCTCTTTCTCCTTGGAGGCATATCAAATGCCATATTACCTCCTCAGTTCTTCACCAGGAACACAAAAATTACTGCTCCATTAAAGAAAATGTGGAAATTGCTACTTTTTTTCCCCCATGTGCTGCTAACAGGCTTCCTAACAGAGTCACAGGCTGGGGTGAACAGAAAGGGACCACTGCTGGCCTCTGCTCAAATGTAGTCCAGCAACAGCAGGATGCTCAGGGCCTCATTTGGCTGAATTTTGAATTATCTCCAAGGATGGAGATCCCACAGCCTCTCTGTTCCATTGCTTCATCACACTCATGATAATCCTTTTTTCCTCCTGTCAAAACCACAACCTCTTTTTTGTTTCAAATCTATTGTCTTTCATCCCTCTGCAGTACACCTCTCCAAAGGGTCTGGCTCCATCTTCTCTAAGCACTACCAATTAATAGAGTTTGCGTCACATAAAAAAAAGATGGGCAGAGTTGCAGAATGCATATCCAGACTGAGCCTTCAGATACCATGACTCCAGCAGAGTTAGTCTGAGCTACCGGCTCAGATGATTGGTTCACTGAGGATCAAAAACGTGCAAAAATCATGTTTGATCTGAGAGTCAAACATCCCTCACAGCTTTGCACAGATCAAGGAATTCAGACCAGATTTGTCACTAAGAAGAGCCAAAAGGAAACCTCTCCAGACAAGTTTCCAAATCAATTGTCCAAATTTCTTTTGAAAAACCCTGTAAGGGCCCCAACACCTTGTGATGGTCATGTCTGAGATGTCCCTTTGTCCTCCCAGATGGATTTGATATGTGATGTTAAGAGCTGATCCCCTCAGGAATGCAGATCCCCTTTAAAACTGGCAGGTGTGATAAGCCAAAGCCAGAGTAAAAGGCTGCAATCCTGTCACTGTGCTCAAGGGCAGCTCTGGATTCTGCTTCCTGCATTGGTCACCTGAGGGCAATGGCAGCAATGTGGGATCATGAGAGTGATGTCTATGAACAGGAAACCTTAAGGAGCTGTGCGTAAGAAGTCTCTTGGGAACCATACTCCCAAGTATCCAAAGAGCTGAAGCCAGTCTCTTCTGCTGAAGCTCACGCTTCTGGGTGCTAGAGCCACCTTGATAGACAGTGTGTAATGCAAAGTTAGGAAGGAAATATGTGCTGGGTGTCAGGTTTAAGGATCCAACAGGCTTGTTAAGCATGTGTTTGACTCTAGACAGGCATAGAAGACTTGTGCACTTGAGTGAGCTCAGAAACATTGCTGCATCAGGACTAGGGCGGGCCTGTTTCAGCAGCAGGGCCAGGAAGCTGCGACCTCTGAGGTGTCAGGAGGCCAAAAATAGAGATGCACAATGAAAGCTACGCCATACGAAAGCGGGTGGAAACCAAAGTGCTGCTATACATTTATTTTCTTTTTCTTTTTTTTTTTTTTTTTTACTTCGTCCTGAGAAGCATACAGTGTTATACTCTGGCCTATTTAGATTCCTGGGGATGTGAATAGAAATATGACTCATGATAACTAATTAAGACTAGTTGCAGAACGATTAAGCTAAACAGTATTTTCCTTTGGGAGAACCACAGCTATTTCATGCCCTAGATAATTGATTTTGATATGCTTTCCCTTGGCTAGGAAATGCAAGTTCCTTGCTACACATCCCCTGCTGGTTTTGGTCACTGAATTCTTGATGTTTGAAAAGGAGATAATGAAAGTTATCACATCCCATTTATTCCTAGAGACTCTCAGTTCAGTGGGGGGTCTGAGCATTTCTTGCCATCAGGAGTAACAATAATGGGTCTCACTTAATGAGCAGCCATGGAGATAAGAACGCACAGGACAACAAATTAGCAGCTACATGTGCAGCCTTGATAGAAGGAAGACCACAGGACTCCAGGATCTCTCCCAGAGGTCATTGATTTGTCGGTCCTTTAGCAAAATGGATGATTACTGGTCCCTGCAGTTAGCTGACACTGTAAAGGAGGACGGCTCTTTCCAAAAGCAGTTTGTGAAATGTAACTGTAGACCGTGGGATCAGCAGAGGAGACGTGACCAGAGGAGGCTGAGAATAGCAATGAGGCCTCTGCTGAAGCTGACCCTGGGGCAGGTGGGAATAACTCCCTTATTCAGAGAGAACTAAAGCAGGGATGAGACAAAGTACCTGTAGATGAGGCCTGGTGAGCAAACTTGGAGCCTTCTGCTTTGGGAAATGCCAAAGGTGGTTTCTCTGCAGCACCAGCAGCAGCAGCAGCAGCCAGCACGTCAAAGAGAGCAAGAGCTGCTTGTCCTCTGCAGCACCCTCCACAGCACTGGACCATAGCCAGCAGTGCAGGGGGAAGTCAGGAACATTTAAGTCCCTGTAGGTAACTGGAAGTTGATTGTATCTAAAATTAGCTGCCAGCAGCTGAACGTGTGCTAAGCTGTCCCCGAGTGGGTATCCGATCTCAGCTCTCTCACAGGAGGGATGTTCCACCTCTCAGCACCCACGGCACAGCAGCTCTGGCTGCTGCAACCTCAGCAAAGGTGTGCATCCCCTCCTACCCCCACCAAGAGGTCAGTGTGCCCAGAAATAAGATGTATTAGTGGCAATACTGGCCTTGTACTGCCCTTGTGCAGTTTTTCTCTGGGTAAAAAGAGGACTCCATCTTCCAGCACTGCTAATCCTCTGTAAAGTTCACTTGGTAGCTGGAGAGATTGCTGCAGCTTTACTGAAAACAAACATCTTCCTCTGAGATGTGTTGCCTTTGGCCTGGCTGATGTGTTTATCAAGCAGTCACTTTCGTCATTGCTTGCTTTATTTTATGCCATCTATTACCAGTGCCCGGTGTGCTTCAGCTCTGTGGTGTGTTTTATGCACAGTTTGCCTACAAACAGTGCAAACAAAGTTAATCTGATTGTAGCTGGTTTGCTCTAATTAGAGCAACACTGGAGCGTGGGTCCTCAGTGATGACATTGATGAGGAGAGCAGACACCAGGACTCCTGGGTTCTGCTGCCAGCCTTTCCTCTCTGTGCTATCCATTGCGTAAACAGGATCTTTAGAATTAGAAACCTGAATAAATGCAAGCTACCTGGGGTTAGGGACTGAATATTTTGTATATTTGTGAATGCATCAGATACTCTCAAAAAGTGCATTTTTATTAGGACAAAGAAACCAATTATCCTTTAACCAGTATATCCCCCAAGAGTTACTAGTCACAATGGAAGACTAAGATTCCCTAACAAGAATATACAATTCAAAAGAAGACTGCCAAGATAAAATCCACACTTAGAGATACTTGTTGTCATGAAGCTGTGTGATTGTAATAGAGCTGAGAAATACTTCAGAAACTTTATTAGATAAATGGTCAGTGCTCCTCATTAGGGCATTTACCAGCAGTTCAGAGTTTTCTGAAAGCAATGGATTACAGAGGAGCTAGATTAACTTTTCTTTAGCAAGTTTTGACTCAGGCAGAAATATTTAACTCTTCCGAATAGCGTAACCATTGCTGAGCTCTTAGCTAAACCCAGGGCTCCATTGGCAAGAAGCACCTTGCACATTTTTTGCAGCTGAGGAAAAAGGACATTCACAGTTTCTGGGCCTGGACACATTTGTGTCTGAAGGCAACTGAGGATGAGAGAGAGCCTGTAAGGAGAGTGATGAGGACAGGTCTGACCAGTGTAACAGGAAACCTCATCAAGAGGCAAGGGAGATGAATTATGGGGTATTATAGCCTCCACTGTCACCACTCATTTGTTGTACTTAATGAATTACTGGAATCAATCACGTAATGGATGCTCAAAGACCAGAAGAAACATCCTGCTGCTCACCTGGGCAGAGCTGCAGAGCACCCAAACAAATGCCTCAGACCTTTGCCTGACAAAAGGAGCCAGCGTGGGTACAAGCAAAGAAAAGTCTGTCTTCAGCTGGGCTGGGAAAGCAAGGTCTCAGCTGTCTGCGTCCATCAAAATCAGATGGGATTTAGATTTTGGATAAATCATGGGGACTAGCTGGGTCACTAACTGGACATGTTTCAATTCCCTGTGCAGTTTCACTGCTCTTTAACAGAACGCTGTAAGAAATCCCCATTTCAAAGTGGATTTGTTTTAGAGGCTGGTGGTGTCTGTGCAAAGGGCCTGTGCAGCCTCAATCTACCACAGAGCACCTGCTGGACTGCAGAAATGTCATTTTCTTCTGTACCCCATTAGCACAATGCTACTGAGAGTTTCATTGGCTCCTCTGTCCCTTTTAGCCCTCTGGCTCTTCTGTTTTGCTTTTCTTTATTCATTTTCAAGGACCCAAACTGGGAACCATATGCAGACTCTCCAGCTGGTATCTTGTGCTGCCCAGTATGTATTTTGGCAGCTGTTCTGGGCCAGAGGATACCCAGACTTCTGGCGCAGGTAGGGCAGGTATCTGCCACCCCAGGGATGTGGCCATCTGCCCTGGGGTGCTCTAGTCAGGAGTCACAGCTTGGCTTCGAGCCTATCTGGAGACAACATGTATTTGGGATTAGAGCTTCAGATGGGGAAGCTGCCATCCTTAATTAAACTCCTCAGTAAGGCTGTACCTTGGGATTGGCACACACAGATCTCTGAGCATGATCTTTCCAAATCTCTCTTCTTGTTTCTGCTCTTGAACATTTTCAGTGCTGCAGCTGGTGCTCCCTTCCTTTGGCAGCAGAGCTTTTTACAAGTGGCATCCACACAGGCAGGATTCCTAACAGCCCCACTGCACTACAAAGGGGAAAGATGGTGCTTGGGAACTCAGGTGGGAGAACTCAGGTGGGAGAACTCAGGTGGGCAGCATCCACACGAAAAAGGTAGTGAGGTAGCCCATGAGGGAGTCTGCCATCATTTTTCATGAGCTCTGCCCAAGACTGACCGAATGGCTGTGGGATTAGCCCAGGACTTGGGAGACTCTGCTTTTTCCTTGGGTGTGATTTCTTAGTCTTGTTGGCAGGTAGCAGAAATCAAGAATGGACCACAGCTGCCCATTCAGCAAGTGCTCCTCTGTGTCCAGCTCACTGGGCTGAGCATTTCCAAGGAAGGACCCATGGTGAGACTGAAGATCATCTCTTTGCCATGTTATGTCTCCTCATGGTCATCATAAATTAGGTATGGACTTTATCTCCAAAGCTCACTGTTTTATGTCCCTTTAAACATTTGCAGTTAGGAGAACTCTAAATGTTTAAAGTTCAAGAACTCTAAACAAGCTGAACTCCGTTCAGCATTACTGTGCCACAACATCTGCCTTTGGCCGTAGGCTCTGGTTTAATTAACCTGCCATGAGAACAAATTTCCTTATACCCTTTTTTAATTTCCCACTCTCTAATTTCATCGCATAGTGATTTGTGTCTCGGTTGCCACATGGGGACAGTAAAACAGGGATAATGGCACGGTCTTTCCTATATGGGGATAATGTCAGAGTGAATAACCTCAAAGCCTGGCAAGCACCCAGGTACTAACTATGGCAAGTACTGTGGCTGCACTCAGCTCTGCCACTGGCTTCGGAATATTATCTTCCCCAGACTCAGGATATGTAAGTCACACCACTGAATTTACTGAAAGAAAGCTACTCAGTCATGTTCCCAGGCAGTCTGAAATGCTGTTTCTCCTCTATCAACCCCTCCTTCCTTGCCTCTTCCTACATCAGTTTTCCTGGGCATCTGGAATGCTGAAAAAACAGGTTTATTTAAAGGAGCTTTCTAAAGAACAGAGGTCTGTAATAAAAAATTGCTCAGAAGAGCTGAGGAGGAGGCCAGCTCTGGGCACCAAAACTTCACCTTTGCCCTGCAGGAACACTCTAAATTCAGCTAAAGAGATGGCATATGTTAATGATCATCCAGGAGAGGAGCCATGGGAAGTTATTAAGCTATTGAAAACATATTTTAGAACCCCCAGACAGGATGATAAGCCCTCTGATTTATT
Organism: Gymnorhina tibicen; assembly: GCA_013399875.1. NCBI lineage: Eukaryota > Metazoa > Chordata > Aves > Passeriformes > Artamidae > Gymnorhina > Gymnorhina tibicen. The sequence goes on along the minus strand of VXAZ01002668.1, from coordinate 270,515 downwards.
TCATGGCACGAAAAGACAGCAAGGTGCTCGGTTAGATGGGGGGGGCACACAGTCTCACATCCCTTTCCCACTGGTGTAGTCTCACGGATGTCAGTGGGATGATCACTTGCATAAGCAGGAAGGCACAGCTGAGCTACAGCAGGCGTTGCCTGTAGCCTCTTGCCTGGATGCAAACAGGGTCATCCTGGCCACACTTGATTATATGCAGTGGCATGAAAAAAGTGGGTCATCAATATAGACAGGACAACCTAGCACTGAAAGGGTTTTTGTTACAAAACTCTCAAGCTGTCTGATATCAAAGGCCAGTTAATACAAAGTCTCCTGCAGCAACAAATCCAGACTTGAGCAAGAACAGTTCTGACTCCCCTACAGGCTGTGAGCGATCGTGTTCCCTATATATTTCTCACCCTTTGTGAGATGCTTAGCAGGGTGGAAGTCTTGCAGGGAGACACCTCAAGCATGTGCCAGAAATGGAGCCCAAGGCAACACAGTCCGGGAGATTTAGTGCTCAGGGTTCTGTCAGCACAATCTGAGGGGAAGCATTTGGTCCTGTGACATCGAAGAGATGACTTATGTCTTCCTGGTACCAGGAGTCTGACCTACTTCCCTCTGCCTTTCAGAGGAATCGAATGCAAAATGGCCCAGAAAAGAAAACACAATTCTTTGTGGTGCCCTGAAGTCACAAGCCAGGCACCTGAATGCTTGGCGCTGAATTTCACAGTCTGAGACACTCAAAACTGCCAGAGCCGGGGTTTCTTGGGCCATTGTTTTCTTCTTTACTGTTTTTGTGGGGTTTGCCTCTGGATATCAGAAATTGCTGGGGGCATCCTAGAGGTGAGATTCCAGAAACAGAGGCTTTAAGAAAATTCCAAATATCCTGACATTCATGATGAAGCCTGCAAATCAGACCCTTTGATTATACCCCTTCCTCACCTAGGCTCCTGTCCGCAGCACAGTGAGCTATGGGAGCCCATGGGCACATGGGTGATATGGGTTGGTTGTCCTGGGAAGCACCAGCAGCCAGTTTGGCATCTCAGCGCCAGTATGTGGAGATAATCAAAACACCTCTAAGGATGGCCATGAGTTCTACTCTGGTAACTGAGCGGAAAAACAAACCATTGGTCTCACATGTTGGTGCAGCACTTGTCATCCAACAGGATCTCAAAAGCCATCAGTCCACTGAGATGGGAATGTTGTTAGAAAGGGATGTAGACAGCCTGTGAGGGATCATAAAAATGTTTCCCTCTTTAACTGCCCTTGCTCCTGCTGCATGCAGGCTCTGGTAAAACCCAGCAGCTAAACATGAGGGCTCTGGAAAAACTGGATTTACCTAAAGGGATGATTCCCCAGGAATGTGGCCACTTCTCCTAGCTGCTGCCAAAGCATTCCCTGTTCTGTAACAAAACGTTGGTATCCTCAGTGCTGTTTGTGTTAGCACTGACTCACTGGTACCCCACTGCCCCGGAATGTGCTGTGATCCACATGTCACACTTGGGAAGACAGAGTGAGGCAGCTCTGTTGAGATCAATAGATTTATAAAAGGGACTAACATTATTTGGCAGCTCTTGACACCAAAGAATCAGGACGACACTTTGCCTACAAAGGGAAATACCCTGCTATGAGAAGAACCATAACAATGTAATTCCTGCTGTGTAGATGTTCCTGTTTCGAAGCAATGGACTGGCTGTAGCCAAACTCCTGTGAAATTCTCAAAGTAAGGTTGAAAAGGTAAAGTGCCCAGAGCTTTAAGCCTGATCCTTTCAAGCAGTGTTCAAGCTCATTTGTACAGCAGAATCACCTACCCCTTTCAAAACAGAAAATCCACTAAACCCCATTTTGAGCAGTATTAATGTAGTATGCATTCATAACCAAAAAAAAAAAAAACGTTAAGCTTTGAACAGCCATTTGTTACAGTCACTTTCTTTGCTTGTTTTCATGCTTGCAAGCTTATGAACATCTGTGTATGGCTCTTCACGACATCTTACAGATCCTCTGCAAGTGTCTAGGCTGCAAGCTGTGGAGCAGCCTTCTGGTGTTTGGACAGGGCTGCCTTTCTTAGGAGTGAAAGTGGCCCCAGCTGGAGGAATCACCAACAAGCAGCCATTTCTCTTTTGCTCAAACACTATAAATAAATAACATATAAACAAAAGAGTTTCTTCAGAGAAACCGGACAAATCCTTGGAAGAAAAATTCCCCCCAGGATGATGGCATGCAGGAAATCCCTAAGCCACAGATCTCGTGAGGCTGGGAAATATTTGGGAGATCAAGTAGTGCTTGTTTGGCCTTTCTTATGTCAGCTCCTGGCAGAGGCAGGATCAGGGTTAAACAGGCCATTGACTTAGGACAACTCTTCCGAGTCAACCCTTAATTGTTTTCTATTTGCTTTCCTCTTGGATGCCCTTGGATGGAGCAGGGTGGCAGCAGTTTTGTTGAAATGGGTGAATGCCACTCCAGCTTCTCTGCTGGTCACCTTCAAACAGGGCAAACCCCTTGGCAAACATGCCAGGCAGTTTGAGAGGCAACCCATCAGGTCATCCAGATGGACTCTCCTCATTTTTCTCCTCATTTTTCCCCAGAGTGGGACCAAATGAACTGATCTGCCTCTGAACCACTGGTGTCTGGGCCAAGAACTCCTGGAAGAAGTAATTAGCAAGAGCAAAGAGCAAAGATTCCGTTGTATGGAGCACCTGGGTGTCTGACTGTGTGTTCGCAGCACCATCTAGTGCTGCGCAGGGATTTCTTTTCCTCTTTCCCCAAATCCCCAGTGATGTACCCAGGACCCATCCTTTCCACCCACTTCCACCCCTTTCCATCCTTTCCTCCGCTAGTCCGGAGGTTGTTGAGGGGCTCGCTGTGAAGGCAAACTCTGCGTTCGTGCACAGCAGACATGTGACAGCCTGGAGAAGGGCAGCACAGGATAAAAGGTGTGTCAGCATCTCAAGTTTGCTGAGGTGCCGGTGTGCAACCCTGAGTGACACCTGCGAGCTGCCTGAAGCCCACCCAGGGCTGCACATCCTACCTTAGTTGAACCCTGCTTTCAGAATCTCTATAAAATTAATGACAAGTACTTGGCAAGGGTTTGGAGTAACTTCAGTGCTCCCCTCTTCCTTTCTCCAGGGAAGCTGCAGAGCCAATGCTCTCTGCTGATAGTAGAGGATAATTATCTACTGTGAGGTAGAAAAAAAAAATCCAGATTTTTTTCTCGAATAGCTCTTCTTTGATTTTGTCAGCAGCCCCACTGTTATTTCCAGGGGCTGGAGGGAACAGAATCACAGAACTGTCAGGGTTGGAAGGGACCTCTGGAGATCACCCAGTGCAACCCCCTGCCGAGGCAGGGTCACCTGGAGCAGGTGACACAAGAACGGGTCCAGGTGGGGTTGAATGTCTCCAGAGAGGGACTCAACGACCTCCCTGGACAGGCTGTTTCAGTGCTCTGCCACCCTCATGTAAAGAAGTTCTTCCTCATGAAGGGTGGAACTTCTTGTGTTTTAATTTATGGCCATCGCTTCTCGTCCTGTCGCTGGGCACCACAGGAACGCCCGCCTGGAAGTGGCATCACGCGGCCAGTGTTTGTCTGCGGGAGGGCTGCTGAGCTCAGATTCTTCCCCCCGCACAGAGCGGGACTCCGCTCTGTGCGGGTACGGGACAGGGATGCGGGGGGATGCGGAGGGTGGCGGCGGGACCCGAACCGTTGTCCTTCAGGGCGCAGCGCGGCCCGGCACCAGGAGACGCGCCGCCGCGCCCGCCTCCCATTGATACACTGGAGGAACCTCCAGGCGCATCCAATCGATGCCCGAGCGGAAGATCCGCTCGGCCGGCGAGGCGGGGGTGCGCGCTCGGCGCTCGGCTGGCGCTGCCTCGGGCNCGCCTGGCGCTCATGGTGCAGGTACCGCGTGGCGGGGCCGCCGCGGGCGGGGGGCGGGCTGCGCTGGCCGCTCCGCTCGGTAGCGCCGGCGGCGGGGCCAGCCCGGGGCTCCGCTCCCTTCGCCCGCCGCGGTGCTCCGGAGCCGCTCGACCGCGCCTTTCGCTGCCGCGAGGGCGAACGCAGCCTATTTTTAGCAGAGGCGCCTTCGCTCGCTGCCGTGTCCGCAGCAGCGCCGGTGCCCGGGGCAGCCCTGCCCGCAGCGCTCCCCGGGGCGGGGGGAGTCGCTTCCCCCGCTCCCCCGGGCTGCAGGGGCGGCTGGAGGCGAAGCGGTGCAAAGTTCACCGTTCGGTGACATGGTGGGGCCGGGGGCGCGCACAGAGGCGCTTTGTTGCCGTCCCGAGGGCGAGGCGAGCTCCGCGGCTCGGCTTTTCCGTGCCCCGGGAGCCCCACGGCTTTTCCGTGCAGCGCTCGGCGTCGGGGCCGGGGAATCCCCGCTCGGTGGGCGCTTTGCATACGAGACAGAGGAACTGCGGCCCGGAAGGTGTGAGAGGTCTGGGGCAGCCCCGGCGGCCGCAGGATGAGCGGCCGGGCCCGGGTGGTCTCGCAGAGCTGGCTGGCACATGGCAGGCGTGAAACAGCTGAACCGCAGTGGGCGAACGGGCTGCGAAGGCACGGTTTGCTCTCCGCCGCCCTGACGCTGTTATTTGCCTTTTGGGGAGGAGACTGCTCGGCTTCCCTTTGGAACGAAGGGAAGAGCCCCTTCCTCTATTGGGGGCCTGGGAGCTGTGCACGGACCCGGCATCCCGCCCTGCTGCGGGAAGATGCGGAGGGAATCGCCGCTCTCCCGGGGGGGGCGTTACTTTATCCCCCCTGGCTGCAGCAGGACAGATGGGAAGGGGCACCTGCAGCGTGCTGGGGGCGGGCTGAGTTTGGGGGTGTTGCTGTGGAAGGTAAGCAAAGGCATATGCGTGAATCTACGGAAGGCGAGCAAGGACGTGGCGTGCGAACGCCAGCGCAAAGCCCTGCGGATGGATGGGTGCTGTGGCTCCCGGCCGCCCGAGCAGCCGGGGACGTACCTCGCTTGTGCCCCCGGGAGAGGCACCGCTTGTACGGGTGTACGGGGGGGAGGAAGGGCCCAGTCCCCCCTCGCCCGGGCTGCGGGGGCCTGCTTGCTGCCGGGCGGGGCTAGCAGGTCTGCCGGGGTTGGAGGCAAAGCTGCTGCCCCGGAGGGGAAATACCTGCCTCTGCCTTTGTTCCCCAGAGCCTCCTTCCCCTGGAAAAGATGTGGGACCGTGCAGTGCCAAGCTGCAGCGTTTGCTCGCACGTGTTCCTGCTGCCTCTCCTTTTGTCTCCCCGGCTGCCCTCAGCCGCTCGCTGGAGCTGCTCCTCCTCCCCTGCTCCGGCTGCTGCTCCTCGGCTTCCTCACGTTTGTTATCCCTTCCTGTCTTGCCCAGCAGTGGAGGCTGATGGCGAGGCGCATGGCCCTTCCTCAGCACGGGGGCCAGGAGTTGTGTTCTGGTTCCCTAGGGTTTGTTTTATGAAGCGATCTTCTGGGAACCTTGACTTTTCTCACAGAGCCACTGTTTTTCATTGCCAGACATCTCCCCAAAACTGCCGGTCTTACACCAAACACTTGTATTTTCATTTATTTCTCCCACAATCTCTTGAATTTGCTTGCTCTTTCCTCTGCCCACTGCCAGTTTTTGTACCAGCAGAGCACAGCCTGCTGCTGAGCATCACACTGTAAATGCATTAATTTCACCAGAGCACGCAGGCCTCTTGTTTTTTCCTGGGGAAATCCCCTGCAGAGCAGCCCCTGTGCCAGTGTCAGTGCATCGAGCGTTTCTGCAAATTGTGCTGGAGGAATTAAAGGGAGGCCCAGACCAAGTCCTTGGCTGTGTCTGCTGTAACCCCCCTCTTTTGTTTTGGTTCCTCAAGTGAAGAGCTCTGAATGATAGTGGGATTCTGGGTGCCTGGCACAGAGCAGGCACCCAGGCCCTGCAGGACCAGCACCAGCTTTGCCTTTTGCTTCCAGCTGGAGCTGAGTGGTTTCTGTTATCTGAATGTGCAATATGAAAGCGAATCGGTCTCTTTTTTTCGTAGTTTGTTTAGGAAACTATGGTCTAGAGATAGGTGAGCTGAGAGAAGTTGTGTAAACAAGGCCTAGCTTGCCTGGAGGTTTCATTTTCCACACAGAGAAAGGTCTAAAACTCCACGTGGAGGAGATTACTCACTGCTTGTATGGTTGTCTTAAAGATTGAGCCAGCTCTGCTCTTTTATACACCCCAGTACCTTGTGCCTCCAAAGCCTTTGTGTTGGGAACAGCCCTGAGGAGTCCTCCAGGAAAAGTCTAGATACAAGCCCAGAGGTGTCCAACTTTCAGTGCCAAAATTGCATGTGGCTTAGAGACACATTGAGAGCAACCGCGGGGTGGCTGCTGTGGTGCTGTGAGGGTAACTGGGTAATCCAAATCCTGGCTTGTGGGAAGAGTCCATCTGGATGTAAAAATGTCCTCTTACAGTTTGAGTAGATGGTTGGTTGTAGTTTGGGCTCCCAGCTCTCCTGGTTCCATGCTGTGGTCTTCAAAGCCCTTTCCTTTTTCTTCCTGCTCATGTACGAAACTCTGCGGTTGTTTTTGGCTCCCTCCTGTTAGTGAGTGACACATGGAAGGCTTTCCTAGGTCGTTAGTTCTGTATCATCAGTAATAATAATTGTACAGCACTGAGTATTATTAGTACAGCAGTCTTTTGTGTGTGTTATTTGGAGGGAGCCAAACCACTGTAAGTTTATTTTGCCTGGTGGGTAACTGGAGCGATGCCAGGATGGTACCTATTGTGTCTAAGTTTTAAACAAGAGGAGCACTTGGAAAACAAGTACTTGGTGTGGGGCAGGGCACTCTGGAGCTGCACTTCAAGGAGGACTTGGGAGATGCTTCTGTCCTAATCACAGAATCATGGAATAGTTTGGTCCTGAAGATCATCTACTTTCAACCCCCTGCCGTGGGCAGGGATGCCCCCCACTAGACCAGGTTGTTCAGAGCCCCATCCAACCTGGCCTTGAACACTTCCAGGGATGGGGCATCCACAGCTTCTCTGGGCAGCCTTTCCCAGTGCCTCACCACCCTCATCACCCTATCACACTACAAGTACTTGTGAAAACTCCCCTCTCCAGCTTTCTTGTAGGCCCTCTTCAGGTACTGGAAAGTCCTATAAGGTCTCCCTGAAGCCTTCTCTTCTCCAGGCTGAACATCCCAAAATCTCTCAGCCTGTCTTCACAGGAGAGGTTCTCCAACCCTCTGATCATCTTTGTGGCCTGCTCTCAACCTCTGACTTTATCTGGGCTCTGGTGTTTCCCTGGAATTTTGTCTCTACCTCCTGCAGACCACTCAGGAATTTCTTCAGGCTACAATCCTTGGAGCTGCCCTTATTATCTCGTGCCTGACATGGGTTCTCCAGGATATGGACAGTTTGCTTGAGAAGTGGCTCTCAAAGGGATTGTGGAGCGAGGCCAGCAGCCTCTTGTGCTGCACAGTCTCACAGGGGCTGTGTGAGGCTGTGACCTTTTTTTTTCAGTAAAACAGATGGGCTGAGCAGCAGGGTGATGAACTGGTTAAGCTAACTAAATTCTCCTTCCATGTCTATCCCCTTTGGGACATCTCTCCAGCAGCTTGCCTGTCTTATTAGATTTTCTTCTTAGACTTTGTCCTAAATAGTATCCTTCTCTTGATCTAAAGAAAAATAAAAAAGAAAAAGAAATCACGTGTGTTTACCCAGATACTCCTTTTTATCTTGGGCTTTGTTTTGTTTTTTTTTTACCCTTGATTCTGCTTGAATTATTTCATCTTGGCCTAATGTGCTTTTTTCCTAGTCACCCATGTTTGATGGCAAAGTCCCTCACTGGCACCACTACAGCTGCTTCTGGAAGCGGGCTCGAATTGTGTCCCACACGGACATTGATGGCTTTCCTGAGCTTCGGTGGGAAGATCAGGAGAAAATCAAGAAAGCCATTGAAACTGGAGGGCCTGGAGGAGGTGGGTGGAATTACTCGTGGTGTTTGGAGTTCAGCTGGAACTGTGCTCTCTTTTGTTGGACTGTTATTATGGTGATTTGATGTCCACGTCCCTTCAGCAAGTGATGTCAGAAGAATTGCTGAGGTGTCTCCACACTCCAGCGCTAGGATGCTGACAGTATCATCCAGAATGTTTAATCAGTGAGGGGAAAAAGCCAAGTCAGTTGGCAGATATATTGAAAAACATTTCTTGTTATCATGATTGGTGTATTGAGTTTTCAGTTCTTTAATGTTAACAGATGCTGTTGTAGTATGTTGTTTTAATGGTACCTTCAGTGCAGTGCATGGTTATATAAGGTGGCTCTTTGGTGCTTTTGAGCATGGATTGCTCGTCTTGCTCTGTATTCAGATTGTGGACAAATGAGTGGCTGGAACATCAGAGGTTTATTAATGCAGACTGCTAACAATCTGGGACAGAGAACAAGAAAATAAGGGAATGCATATTAAAGCAGAACTCTGTATTTGCTTTGTTCTCCAGGAAAAGGAGGGGAACAGGAAGGAGGTGGTAAGGCTGAGAAGAGCCTAAATGACTTTGCTGCAGAATATGCCAAGTCTAACAGAAGTACTTGCAAAGGCTGTGAGCAGAAGATAGAAAAGGTAAAAAAGTTCTCCATCTCATCTTTTCTCTCACCAGTTTTAATTCAAACAGTGGCTTTTATAATTGCTTCCTGTCTGCCCTGCATATGGAAAACACTTGCAGAGCTGCATTTCTCTGTTTGAGGAGCAGCTGTGTCCTGGACAGCTGACAGTGAAGACATCCCTCAGGCATGGTAGCCTGGGCTTCAAGCCTGGTGGTCCCTCCTTCACTTGGGTCTTAGAGCAGGCTGGGAACACTGCTCACCAGCATTTCTGTGGCAAGACAAACACCACTAACTGCATTGACTGCAAACCAACTGCTTGTTGGACATCTGAAAAGTAATTTGCAGTAAGACAGGGTAAAATCATATTAGCATTGATGTTTGAGTGGTAGGGACATAAAGTTAATTTTTAGATTTGCCTGTATGAGGCTTGTTCATATGAGTTTCACTTGGTAAAGCTTACCGGAAGTTGGAATAAAGACAACAGGATTACCCAGTTTGAGTGGATTTTGAACGGAAAACTACCTAAAAAGGTGACTTTTTCAACCTAGCAAGAGTACTGAAGAAAGCAGAGGAACTGTAATGAGAGGACTTGAATGAAAGTTGCAGACTTTGATAGAGAAACTGTTACTGTTTTACAGGTGTTTAGGAAGCATCATGTTGGTAACTTGTTAACATCCTGCTCCTTCCAGAATGGCCTAACAATTGCTCTTGTGTCACTTTAATCTACCTCAGGGCCAGATCCGGATCTCCAAGAAGATGGTGCATCCTGAAAAGCCGCAGCTGGGAATGATAGATAACTGGTACCACCCGGACTGCTTTGTGAGCCGCCGAGCAGAGCTGGGCTTCCTCCCGGCCTATGGGGCCACCCAGCTGCTGGGCTTCAGCATCTTGAAAGCTGAAGATAAAGAAACTCTGAAGAAGCAGCTTCCAGCTACCAAGAGTGAAGGGTAGGTGGTTAGTGTAAGAAATTGTGTTGTCTGGAGGAGCTGTTGCCTTTACATACACGCATGATAAATGTTATGGGACGTTGTTGTCTCTGTTAAAGGAATATTAGTCGTAGGAGGGTTTGGTCCTTCCTGTGACCTCAGGCAGATGATAACAGACATTCCCTGTCCCTGGGAACATGCAGTCCAGTCGCCCCCCGTGACTGCCTTTAGGAAATGCAGAGACCTGCAGCTGTGACTTGGAGGGCTAATGTAGGGCTTTCAACCATAAAATAATGCCTGCGTAGTACAAATGGATACTGGGCTCTGCATCTCCTTGTGTGATACTGTTATCAGGGATGGTTTCTCTGCTCAAACCACTTGTTAGGAATTGATTTGACATCTCTTATCTATGAGCTGCTGATCTGTGACAGGCACTGAATCTGATAATGGTGTTTATTGGCCATGTAGTGCTTACACTTGGATGCTTTTGTTTGCTGAATCTTTTATAGTATGTCTGAAATTTCATTGCCTTGCATTGAGATTTTCAGTGGAGGCTCTTGACAGAACTTGTACTGACAGAGAAGTGTTTCCAGGTGACTTGCCAGCTTTGTGAATCTCTTTGTTAATGAAGGCTTTTGTTACTTGTTCTTGAAATGACTTTGCCTAGAGTTATGCTTCATAACACAAACCAGTGTTGCATTGTCTTCGTGGAGGAAGGAACATAAGGTGTTTCTGGATCCTACAAATAAGAAAGATCTTGTTATTGGAAAACATTGGGCTTCTCTGTGTACATTTTAGACTGGATTCAGCTTTGCTTTTGCAAGGATTCACCATGAAAATGTCCAGTGAGGCTGATGTCTGTTCTGAGAAGCCATGGCCATGTCAAATCTGTGCAGTCTTTGTCAGTATTGGTCCTTCAGATGTGCAGCTGATGTGTGTGGTGTGCAGTTGCTTGGCAAGCCAGTGCTCCAGAAGCATTTGGCAGTGGTGTGGGTGCTGTGGGGAGGGTCCTGCAGTGCCACAGGATGGGGGCTGTGGCCAGAGCCCTGTCAGGTTCTGTTCTGTTCAGTTTAGCTGAACTGGCAGAGACCAAGAGGAGCTGTGTGCATCTGTTGGGCAGCCTGCTGTCTTTCCATGCAGGGATTTTACCTCTGTGTGCATTGCTTAGTGTAAGCAGAAGTGCGGTATTTTAATGCACTTAGAGCTTTTCAAGTAGTCCTTTGCTTTTTGTGCTGAGATGCAAATTCTGCTTTGTCCTAGAACAGTGAGTTTAATAGGGTTATTTGTAGTTTTCTCCCATGTCCTCAGCAAAGCTCTAGAGATTTGACTGTGTAAGTGCTTCTCTTGTCTGCCCTGACACTGCTTTTCTGGGCCACTTCTAGGATGCAAAATATGAAGGCTTTGTAAAGAAAGGCCACAGAGTAGTTTGCCAAGTCACTGTGTAAATAAAAGCCTAGAACTGCAGTGGAAAAAAGCTTACGCTGGTGATGTAGAGTAATGTGAACCAGGACCTCACACCAGAAAAGCAGCAGAATGTCTCATCTTTCCTGCTTTCTAAGCACTGCCTGAAGAAATCCCTCAACTGTGAAGGTGCTGGCTGGCTCTTATGCTCCCCTACCTTCTGCTGTTTGGGCTGTGTGCTAGAGCCAAGGGTGGTAAGGGTCATTTGGAAAAATAGTTGTCTGTCAAACAAACTGCATGAGCGAGAGTGTAAACGACAGCATGAGTGGAGAGGTGTGGTGTGCTAACTCTCTGGTGATTTTGCTGCCAAGAAAGCACAGGAGTTATGGAGAAGCCAAAAGAACACTCCAGAAACTTGAGTGAGATGCAGTTACCTCAGATAATTCACCTTGTGCATTCGATCAGATAACAGAAATGAACAACAGAAATTACAGCCTCCTGCAGAAATTATCTTAGTGTCTGTTGCAAGTGAGATTCTCAAAATGATCTTTAAAGATATTTCTAATTGTGCTATGTTCAAATTATATCTTGACTCAGAAGTCTGTGCAATTCAGATGTGACACATCCAAATTCAGGTGCTGCTACTGCATGTCCAGCCCATACGCCGAGGAAAATCTCAGACTTTGGGACTGCCCTCTGAGCCCTTTGTGTAAGAGTGGCATTGTGACGTGCCTTTTCCAGATGGGAGAGGTGAAGGGCTGAGCAGGGCTACCAAGAATAAGTTTGAAAATCCTCTCCTTGTGAAGGCCAAATATGGGAAGATTTACTGCAAGGATCCTGGCTCCTTTCCTCAGCCAGTTCTGGATGAGACATGCAACCCTCCCTTGGGCTATGGGCTGTCCTGTCTAAGCACCAGCACTCTGCAGACCTGGGAAGGGAGGATCTTGTGTCCTTGCCTGCAGCTTCTCTGTGGAGTGAATGCCTGTATGCTGGTGTAGGAAATGCAGTAGCAGCTTGCGAGCTCCTTTTGACAGTATTTCTTTGGCAGTGTGTGTTTTGCCCTCCTGCTCTGAGCTGTAATACTTCCTGTATTTTCTGCCTCGCTTGTTTAGAGGGAATTGCTGCCCAGGACAGGAGCAAAGTGTCGTTCTGGAGATGTCATGCAGCACTGGATTAGTTGCAGAGGTTGCCTGAGGCAAATGCTAAGTGCTCAGGTCACCAACAGTCTGGCAGTGCTTTGCAGGAAGGAGGTGAAAAGGGGAGTTCTTGTTCCTCCCTGCGTGGGCTGCTTGCTTTATCCAGGGTTGCTGTGTCTGTCCTTTCCACCTTTGCATTGTAGGGAGGGGAAGAGGGGAATGTGAAAAATAGAGTAGATGGTCAGGAAGGGCCAGCTAGAGTGGGACAGTTCACTTCCATCTTCATCTTCTCTGAAGCTGGAATAAATCTTGTGTGTCCTCCGTGGTGAGAAGTCCTTCCAGGCAAGCTATTGAGCTGTACCTGTCAGAGGTGTAAGACTGTCCCTTCCCCAGCAGGAGAAAGGGTGTACACAGTAGCACCCCACTGCTGTGAGCAACACACAGTACTGGGGCCCAAGGATGGAAGATCCTTGTGTGCATCTTCTTGATATGTGTCAGTACTTTACTGATTGTTCTAAAATGTGCTCTTTTGGGGAAGATGCAAGATGAATTCAGCTTTGCCATTCCCTTCTCCAGGTGATATAAAATGGTTAGTGTTTGCTTTAGTCTTGGGCATAGCCAGGCACAAAAGAGAAGGTGGTGACCAACAGCTTTATGCCTCCCTGCGGTTGGGATGATCCTTCCCACTCCGTGGTTCATTCCAGAGGCTGGAGCAGGTACAGTAATCACTCTGTCTTCGAGAGCAACTGCTGTCCCCTTGACTGTGAGGAGAAGCTGCCAAAAGCGTGAGTCGCTGCTGGAATTTGGATGCTTTCCCTGGGTCACAGGGCCTCTCAGCAGAGTGATCGCCTTCCAGCGGCTGCTGTGCTGGATTTGCTCCTTTTGGAGACCAGGAGATGAGTTACATTGTGGGAGTGAGTGCTGGCTTTGCTGGAGGCAGCCTGACTTGTCAGCAGACTCTGCAGATATGCAGGGCTGGGCACCCCCCCCTAAGCACTTGCATCATTAAACCCCTGGTTTGGGGAGGTGCAGCAGAACGCTTTGCACTCAGGCTGATAAGTTTTTCACAGATTCTGTTGTGTACCCCTGGCTCTGTTAAAACTTGGGGAGATCATTACCCTCTTGGTAGGGCTCAGTGGATGCTCTGGTCCTGCTCCCTGCAGGGGCTGCAGCCGAGGAGGAGAGAAGACCTGCTTGGCCTGGGGACTTTTGGAGGCACTGCTGTGTATGTGCTGGAGCCAGTCCTGCCACGTTGGTTGCCACTTGCCTGATTGAGAACATAGGATGGAGTTTTTCTCACGCAGTTGCTGTGGCAGCACAGTGTGTCTGTTTCCACGGGGTGGGGAGATGTACAGCATAGCCCCTGCTCACTGATGGCACCTGGCAGGGGCACAGCTGGAAGATGAGCTCTTCTGCAAAACCAGCCCCTCAAAAAGTCTTGCAAAGTACTCTGAACCGTGGTTTTTTTAGAGGTGCTGATGGTGGGCTGTTGTTTTTACTGCAAATAAAATGAGCAGTTAGCCCAATTTTAGGGCCAGGAGAGATACTAGAACGTACAGGTCTCATGTAGGAGTCTCTGGGAGGAGAGTACCTCTTGACATCCTCCTGCAGCAGCTTTATAGCTGTCGTACAGAGTTAGTCTTAATGAGAGCAAAGTCCTAGAAAGTGAACTGTTTAAAATTGTAAGGAGGAGAGCAATCGAGAATGTCAACTTCATGACTTAACCATCAGGCACAGCTTACAAAGTTGAGAGAGGCTTTCTTAAAAAGAAACCTGGCTGATGTTTCATAACAGAAAGCAGCTCTGTCAAAATGGAGCGTGAGATCCAAGCTGTGTTCATGCCTCGAGTTGCAGGCCCGTCCTACCTCAGCTGGGGCAAAATTTCCCTTGGTGTCCTCACAAGGAGAACACACTCCAGGCAGACAAAGGGGGTGACATGACTCTGGAAACATAAATGATCTTCCTCTGAGGTCCCTTGTCACTCTGAAGTCTGCCCAAATCCCCCAGTTTTTATTTGGCTTTCTTTTCCTAGTCTTTCTTGAGCAGTGTTTTCTGTAACTTCTCCCTTCAGCTCTAAGGCCTAGCAAATAGCAATAAATTTACACACACACATCTCCCAACAGTATGTCACAAAACCAGTGTGAGCCTGGAAGCATTTTCCAAGCAGAAACTTGCAGCTGTTTGATTTCAGAGGCCTGACTTAATTCCAGTCTGAAGAGAAACTAGATGGGAAATACCTAGTTTCCCAGTGTGTTAGTTCCTTAAAGTTACCATGTTTGCTGTCCTTTATTTCAGTATGGACTGTCTAAGCTGATCAAGCTGTTGATTCAGCTGAAAGGCACTGTGGTCTTTTAACCTGCATTGCTACACCTCCCCAGCTTGGAGGGCTGTTCAGTGATCCTTAGGTATGCCTTTGGTGTAACTAATACAGGTGTAGATGAATATGCCTGAGAATGTTGCAGTCTTTCACGTGCTCTTCTCCCACACCATATGGTTACCCCATGGAAAACCTCTTAAGTGCAACTGACCTGATTGAGGCAGCTCGCATTGCAGAGCCAAGTGCATGTCTATAATATAGCACTGAGGAATTTGAAAAATGGGTTTGCCTGCCAACACTGAGGATAGTCAAGCCTCTGCAGATATCGGCAGTCAGTAATCTGAGCTCTGGTAACTGCTGGACAGCCATTTCAATAACTTCCTTTCATGTGTGTGTGGTTTTGTTTTGTTTTTCTCTATTAGAAAGAGAAAAGGAGAAGAGGTAGATGGAACCGTGACTGCAAAAAAGAAGCAGAAAAAAGAAAAAGAGAAAGAATCAAAGCAGGAAAAACAGCTGAAGGTGAGTTTTAGCTGCTCACAACCTAAGGACTGCTTTGTTGGAAGAGTGCAGTGTCAGGCACCAGCTGAAGAGCTGTAGCCTCTAGAGAAGGCAGTACCTTCTACCCAGAGAGAGCGGTTGCAGCACAGACAGTCCTTGTGTCCTGGCACAGGAGGTGCCCTGTCACTGAGGCTTTGCTGAAGGCAATTCACCCTGCCCCTTTCTCTCGAAAGACAGGAAGGATGTTCTCTAGGACTTGTGCTTATTGGATTTAAATAGATTAGGTTAAATGCCTTTTTTCTGAGAGGCTGGTTCTGTGCTCCTTCCTGTGTCATCTGGCTGTGGTGGCTGGAGCTTGGAGCCCGAGCACCGTTGCAGAAAAGCTTGGAAAACAATAAATGGCTCATTGTAAAAATTCAAGTGCGCAACTAGATTATTGAAAAATCGTATCTTTTTCACCCTCTGGGAAGATGTGTTCAGTTCTTGGATAGAAATTATGATGGATCACAGCTTTCTACCTTTCACTTTCTGGAATATTGTGGGAAGAATTCCCAGTAGAGCTTCAGGAATTTTGTATTTATTGAAAGTTCCCAAGGAAAAAAACTAACAAGCTGCTTTTGCTGCAATTGAAGTCTTAATGGAACTGTAGAGAAACGGCATGTCTGGCTTTGAACAAAAGTTTTCTTTTTTGTTGTGTTGGCAGCATCTTAATTTTCAAAAATCCCAGCTGAGATGTTTTGAAGGTTTTGCTGCTGCAGTGCAGATGTTTAGGACAAATGGAGGCACTTTGTAAATCAGGATTAACTTTGGGTTCACTTTTTTTAACAGCATTTCATCAAGCATGATCATTAACACTGAAAATTAAAACATTTAACCCAGTCAACCAGTTCTTCCAGGGCAGACTACATTTTTGACTGTAGCCAGTGGATAACATTCAGAAACTATATGAGGTATTTTAGGATGCTTCTTTGCTTCTCAACCCTTTCAAGTTTTGTAGAAAGGCCCAGAAGAATGTGCATTCTCCTCCACACTGCTGCAGGTGTCTGATCTGGTAGAAATTCCTCTAATGCTTAGTTGTCTTAAAAAAAGAACAGTGGCAATCAGCATTTCTGATTTTTGTTTTTGATGGAAGGCTCAAATGGAGCTACATCCCCCCCGCTCTCAGTGTCAGCTAGGTAGGTGAAATTTGCAAAGAACGTTGAGAGCTTTCTAAGTAAGGGCACTGACATTTGAAGGATGTGACTTTAAGGGTCTGTTTTAGGTGTTTGGTAAAATGTGTGACTCTCCCTTTTGGTAAAGTTACTGGTTCTTGGAGCTCTTAATCTCACAATCTGTGTTTAAGATAACATGGACTTGCTAAAACCTTGTGCACATACTGCAGTTTTAGGAGTGTTCTGAGCTACTTGCAGTTGATTGCTTTCTAAGCTGTTGGGTTTTATCAACAGGAGCAGACAGAGCTGATCTGGGGCATCAAGGACGAGCTGAGGAAGGTCTGCTCCACTAATGACCTGAAAGAGCTGCTGATCGCCAACAAGCAGGAGGTCCCCTCTGGGGAGAATGCCGTGAGTTGGTTGTAGTTGCTCTGCGTGCGTGCGGGGTCTTGGAATTGGTGAAGCTGACCTGACCCAGTATTGCTGCAAGGTCCACGAGTCTGAAGAATGTTCCTAACATAACACTTAGGAAAGAAATTCGGTGCAAAGCCCAGTCCTTCTATCCCAGGACTCTGGTACTGCTGTTACACTTGCTTGTGAAGGGCGGTGTGGTGGTGAGTGATGCTGAATTCAGCACCCCACTTGTGGTGTAGTGCCTTTATTCTGCTATGCTCAAAGTGGTCCATATTTTTTTTGGTGCTGGCTCTTCATGAGCAGGTTAGTTAAGGCACTTCATATTGCCTCCCTCAACTGTTAAATTATGCAAAATGAAGCGAAAACTGTACAAATTCTTTCCTAGTTTCTTTTCTAAAACCAGTCCGTTTTGGTCTGCGTAACTTGTGAAAGTCTGCTCTCTTTCAGAGCCACATACTGCTTTAAGTATTTGTATTTATCAAGACTCTTTTAAGGAGTGTGGGCTGGGGTGTGGGAAGTGTCTAGACTCAAAATGGTCATGGAATACTCTTAGGCAGGAAAACCTGAACTTGTCTGAGCCTACATTCCCACCTACATACTCGTGTGCTCAGATGCAGTAGCTGGTCTCCTCCCTGGCTGTTCTGGCACGGCAGCCTGGTCAGGTGCTGTGTGGTAGGTATGTTCTCCTGAACCGTAGGATTATAGAATGGGTTGGATTGGAAGAGGCTCTAAAGATCATCTCGTTCCAATCTTCCTGCCATGGATCTAGGGGATGCCACCCCCTAGATCAGGTTGCTCAAAGCCCCATCCAGCCCAGTCTTGAACACTTCTAGGGATGGAGAATCCACAGTTCCTCTGGGAAACCTGTTCCAGTACCTCACTACCCTCAGAGTGAAAAATTTATTCCTAACATCCAATCAAAGTGTACATTCTTTCAGTTTAAAGCCCTTGTCCTGTCACTACATAGCCTTGTAAAGAGTGCCTCACTGCTCTCTTGTAGACCCCGTTTAGGTTCTGTAAGGTCCTACAAGGTCTCCCTGGGGCCTTCTTTTCTCCAGGCTGCACAATCCCATATCTCTCAGCTTGTCTTCATGGGAGAGGTGCTTAAACCTTCTGGTCATTTTTGTGGCCCTCCCCTGGCCTCACTTCTGTGGATCCATGTCCTTGTTCTGGTGGGAGCCCCAGATCTGGACGCAGGTCTTCAGGTGGAGTCTCATGAGAGTGGAGCAGAGTGGGAGCATCACCTCCCTCTTCCTGGAGAGGAGACTGAGCCAGGGGTGTGAGCAGGACAAACCTTGTGCCATGCCTCTGAGGCATCATATATCCATCAGTGCGGGTGGGAGGCTTGGTTTATGTTCAGAGGGTGTGTGACGTGCTGGAAATGTCTGTGCCTGCGTGCCAGCAGCCTGGCAGCTGTGTTCTTGTGCAGCCCAGGGTAACAGCGCGTGTGCTTCCAGCCTTTTCCTGCCATGACCTGCTCTGTGTTCTTTGTTGCTTTAGATCTTGGACCGAGTAGCAGATGGGATGGCATTTGGAGCTCTGCTGCCCTGCGAGGAGTGCAAGGGGCAGTTTGTGTTCAAGAGTGACGCTTATTACTGTTCAGGGGACATCACTGCCTGGACCAAGTGTGTTGCTAAAACACAGACTCCCAACAGGAAAGACTGGGTAATCCCAAAGGTGGGTGTTCACTGCATATTTGATGTTCTGAAGCACATTTCTGAACTGATTGAACAAGCAGCAGTCAGTGCTGGATACCAGAGAGCAGAGTGTGCTGCAGCGCTGAGCAGCTGTGACAGCGGGGAAGTCCTGTCACAGCCACATCCTTCCAGGAGCAGCCAGCTAATGCATAAATAAACCATATTTTTTCCAGCAACACTAAACTGAAAGAGATGTTGCTGATTTGATTTGAAACTCATCATATACCCTCTTCCAGCTTTGCTTTCCCAGTCAGTAGTATAGGATTTTGTCCATTTTAGTGTGAATGTCTCAAAAATCATGTCCAAGACAGGCAGTAAATGCCAACATCTGGCCAGTGTTTCATCTTGTAATAATATTTGTTGGTTTTAAACTCTGTTTATGCTTCCATCCCACAGGAGTTTCGGGAAATTCCTTACCTGAAGAAATTTAAATGTAAGAAGCAGGACAGGGTGTTCCCTCCAGATGCTGCGACTGCGAACTCGGCACCTCCTCCCTCCGTATCTGCTCCTTTGTCAGAGACCGTGTCTGCACCCAGAGGTAGGTGTCTGGCTGAGCATGGATTGGTGGAGTTCAGGATGATGTTCAGGCTGCCATTCCCAGCCAGACAACGTGCCACCCTCAACAGTCCCACTGTTCTCCTGCCCTCAGGCAGGCAGAGCTTTCCTGATAAAAAAGGAGTGTGCTCATGTGCTTCATCTTTCTAGCTCAGGCAGGCCCTGATATGCTGGGTTGCTTGGGGTCATGGGCTTGAGGTCCTGTTGTTTACTCACAGATCATTTTGGGTGTTTCTTGATGGTGAAGAAATTATGAGTATGCAGTGAATCAGAAATGTAGAGGCTGATGCTGCAAATTGTGTCTCAGGGGAGACCTGCTTCAAAATGCCACCTTGCTTGCTTTCTTGGGGACCATCCAGGGATGTCCATAGTACCAGATAGTCCACGTATTTTTAGGTTTTAAGGGCAAGAGGGTTTTTCACGGGTTTGTTTTGTTTCTAAATCATCTGCTGAGATTTGGCTTTACCCATCACTGACTCCCCTTATGCAAAATAGATGTGCTGTCTCCAGCCCACAAACTGGCGAAAGGTTGGACTTAAGAAGCTCCCTGTAGGTTGCTGGAATGAGTTGCATGCTTTGGTGATAAAGTCTGTCTGTTAAGTACTGTGCTGACTTCTTTCTTATTCAGCCTTTCTAGTTCTGGCCATAGTTTTGGCTGCAGAGCATTATTTGTTACTTGGTTAAAAAGGTGGGAGTAATTCTGCAGTTAACTTTAGCCAGATCATGTTATTTTAGCAATGAAGACAAAGTAACCCAGGTCTTGTTTCTGATTAGCAAACTGATTCCAGCCCCAGAGTCCTCTGAAAGTAACCTCAAAAGGTTGACTAGATTTAAAGCCAGGTTGCTTTGTTTGCTAACAACCAAACTAATCTGAGTTGAGGGGAGAAGAGGAAGCACAACCCTCGGTTGCCAATCAAAGTTGATAGCATTTATCTTTTAGCAGTGCAAATATGCTCTTAAACACCTGCCATGTCCTGGACCAGCCTGAATTGCAATGTTAACACAATGTGATGAAGCCTCAGATGGTTACCAGTTTGCTCCTGACTTGTTACGGGGTTTGCATGATAGAACCTTGTACTGTCCATAAGATCAAGACTGGAACAGTGTTACTTGAGAGATAATTCTCTCTGCAGCCCCTCGAAAAAGGATTTCCTTTTGAAAAGGCAGGAGCTTTCACGTGACAGTGAGTTTCTCCCATGTTATCCAGGCATCAAAAGAAAAGAGAAGCAGGGCACAGTCCCTAGTAGCACAGTGCTGAAAGCAGACTGATTCTTTTTATTTAACAAAACAAACCAAGAAAAGGGCAAATATGCCTACATACCATTTCCCTGTGTTCCATCCCTTCTGTTTGTTGGCAGCTGCTGAGCTTCATTGCCTTTCCTCTGGGAAGGGGAACTCCCTCCTGCTTGCTTAGCACAGGTCAGACCTACTTAGCCCCTCATCTCCCTGCCAGCTGCGCTGATTGTACAGAGAGGGGAGGATGCTGTCCCTTTGTGCTTGCTGTTTGTCCAGGGGACTCTGTGCCTGTTGCTAACGTGTCATTTCCAAACCTTTAGACAAACCACTGACCAACATGAAGATCCTGGTAGTCGGGAAGCTGTCAAAGAACAAGGAGGAGGTGAAGAGCATTGTGGAGGACCTGGGAGGAAAGATGACAACAACAGCTAACAAGGCCACCCTGTGCATCAGCACCCAGAGTGAGCAGCCATGCTGTGGTTACTGGTGGCTCTGGTAACAGAGCTGAGCAGATTACAGAGGACACTTGTCCTCAGAGCTGTCTGGGGATCAGTGTTTGGATTAGGGGGATTGTTTTGTGTGTACACATGGCCTGAGTGTGCTTGGAAAAGTAAAGACAGATGTGTGCTGTTTGAGTTTTGCTTAGCCAGCAAGTTAACCCGGCAGGCTGTGCCTTAAGGCTCTCATGGGTCAGTGGTAGCTGGGGTTTGTGTGCAGACCGTGGTGACGTGCAAGCCACCTTTGGTGGGATCAGGGGTGCGGGGCTGTGTCCATGCTTGCCTTGGAGAATCCCCAGAGCTCAGGATGCTTGTTTGCTCTGCTGACAGCTTAGAGTCTGCTCTTGCTCTGTGTTGGAGTTGTGCAAATTGACTGCTGAGGTGGGAGATCTGCTCCCATCCATCAGAAAGTCCAACTCCAGCCGAGCTCCAGGAAGGGGAGAGCTGGACCACCCAGGTAAGACAGTAGTGTTCCTGCTCTAGCCCAAGCTGCAGCTTTGAACCAAGGAGGGACTTGGCTCTCCAAAGAACATGGTGAATATGAAATGTAGTGGAATTGTGTTTTCACAAAGTGTTACAGAGCCCTGGATCGTGGCCAGAGGGAGAGGCTGAGGTCTAAAACCTCACTGATGTGTTTTCTTCTCCCTTTCCTATCCTGCCTCTGCAGAGGATGTGGAGAAAATGAGCAAGAAGATGGAAGAAGTGAAAGAGGCCAAAGTCCGTGTGGTCTCAGAGGCGTTTCTTCAGGATGTGAAATCTTCCAGCAAGGACTTCCAGGAGCTTGTGTCTCTCCATGCGCTTTCACCTTGGGGTGCAGAGGTGAAAATGGAGCACGAGGAAATGGCTGTGGATGGGAAGAGCAGCAAGCCCCCAAGTACAAAGAGCAGTGGGAAGGTCAAAGAAGAACAAGGTGAGGAACAAAGCGGTTGTTTCTCCACAGGCCTGTTCAGAACTGTGCATGCACACAGCAAACCTGGGTATGGTCTGTCCTTACCCTTTCCTTGAATTTTCTGCCCTTTTTCTCATGATGAGTTTATATAATGGACCTCAGGGCAAGACTAGCTTTAAGTAAACATGAAACTGTCTCCTAAGCTGGTTCTTGTTTCCCCCACTTCAGTCTACCCAGGCTCCCTGCCATCAGTCCAGTCTCTTCCTCATAACACCTCAGCTTCTCCGCCAGTTTGGGTCAGTGTTGCAGCTCCAGGGAGGTACTGGGACACCAAGATGACAGATTCTATCCAGGGGTGTTGGCAAGTGAGAAAATACTGGGGTCCAGAGCACTGAGTCTTTTTTTAACAGAGGAGGAAAAATATTGGTGGCATTGCTCACCAGTGCCATAGACAGCTTGCATTATTAACCCTGGATGGTGAACAGAACCATCACATTTGCTCACTTCTCTTCAGAACCTGTTCGCTGTGTCCTCCCAAGTGGAGGTTTCTGTCATACAGCTGGCTGTGTTGTTGGCAGACTGTCTCACCACAGTAGCATCCCTAAGGAATCCAAACACTCCCCATGCCCTGGGAGGTTTTTAAATCCCACTTTCACATTTGTGGTTGTGTTTAACTGCAGTGCAGGTGAAAAAATGATACGGTCCACCCTGTGGGGCCAGGAGAAAAGAAATTGGTAGAGAGAATCTGGGGAAATCTAATTTCTCATTTACTTGCTGGGGTGGGAGCTGTGATTTGGCTGCTAGAGCTAGGTAAAAGAAAGCCATTGAAGTCAGTGTGCTCATATACTGGGAATCTGATTCACCTTAGGGTGATAATTATGCAAACTGAGAATTTTAAGGTTGATTCAAGTTAGACTGTGTTGCTCACCTAAGAAAAAAATTACCTGTCTTTCACTGCAGGACCTAGCAAGTCTGAAAAGAAAATGAAGTTAACAGTGAAGGGTGGAGCAGCAGTAGACCCTGATTCTGGTGAGTGATAACAGTGCCTGTGCCTGCACCACCCACAGTCTTCAGGATGCATGATGGTTTGCAAAATGTTTTCTTCTGTAAAAGATTGAGGATTCCATAAAGGAGCATGAATTTTCAAATCTTTTAATTGCTATCAAAGGAAACATATTGATTGGCATCTGATGCTGGATATTCTAGGATTTGCTAGTGCAGCTTTCAGAAGGGCCACTTAAACTAAGGCATGCGCCTTGTTCAGCTTTAGGATCTCCTGTCAGTGGAGTGAATAAAGGCCAGCAGAGGACACAGATTTGGCATGAGCATCTACTGATGCTCCTCTCCAAACCTGTAGTGCACGGATGTTCTGACAATCTCTACTGCATCCAAGGCCCACCTTTGGGTTTCAATCCATTTCCTAATGTGATGCCTGCAGAGCTGCATCTCTCCCAAGGATTCCTTCAGCTGGTCACACAGTGTTAGATCCTAGTTTTTAGATCATCCTCTATCAAAGGTTACAATTTTTTTCCCCTCTAGTTAGGATTGATGTTCACTCCAGTTTATCTAAAGATGTGTGCTCACAATTAATTAAAAGGAAAACATGCTCCGAGTAGTTTTGAATGAGCTGTGTGGTCACTGGTTTTGCAGTATTTTTGTTAAATCACACTGCTGCATAAAACATTTGGATGAGTGCAAATGCAGGAAGGAGAGCTAAAACAGTAACCTCCTCCTCTGTGTTCTAATTTGTTTCTTCTCTGCAGGTTTGGAGGATTCTGCTCATGTCTTTGAAAAAGGTGGGAAAATTTTCAGTGCAACCCTGGGACTAGTAGATATTGTGAAAGGAACAAATTCCTATTATAAACTGCAGCTGCTAGAGGATGACAGAGAGAACAGGTGAGTTTAGTTTTCCCTTGAAATGCTTCCATTCACTTTTTTCTAAATACTGGATTTTTGACACTCCAAAAGCCAAGTATGAGTAAAAACTCTTTAGGGAGATAATGGATTGGTATAGTTACTTGGAAAAAAAACCCACTACAACACAAACAAAAAAACCCAAACCAAAACTAAAAGAACTCCTCCAAACCTACCAAACAAGCCACCCATGGAGAAATCTCTGCTCTGCATGGAGACAATCTTTGTGGTGTTGACAAAACCTAAGGTGGGGTTTTTTCCCCGGTATTCTCCAAGGTAATTTTGTCTTCTAATTGCAGAGCTGTAACCTTGGGAAACAAAACCAGATTCTGGCTGTTCTACCACAGTGTAATCCTGAATTGTGTGCTCTGTAACAAAATGTATGAAATAGTCAGGAGCTGATCATGTGTTTAGCTTTCCAGTCTCATTGGGTACATGGCAGAGCTGTCCAGTGGTTGCATTGCTGATTAGATAAAGAGATTGAGAAGGTTCTTTAAATTGAAACTGCCTCTGCCAAATACATAAGTGACACAGAACTCCAGGGTAGCAACTACTGTGGTTCAGCTCCAGATTTATTGCACTTTACCATGTTTGTAATAAGCTTTTGTGGCTGCCTCATGTGTGTGAGGCTGTATCAAGTCTGGGATTCAGTACGTGGAGGGATTTCAGTGCCTGCATTTCATACCTGACATGTTGGAAAGATTGATTGATTGTATGCCCAGAAGCTCAGCCTAGGCAGTGTCAGTAGTACAAACAAATGCTTGATTTACTTCTGATTTCTCTAAAATACTGAACTTTGGGGCCTGAGGCTTAAAGATGCGTTGTCTTTGTTTTTCAAATAAATGACCCCAGTAGTCTGAAGATTTGTATTTGCAAAACATTAAGACTGAAGAGATGTTAGCCTCTCTTTTCCTGCTGGGCACCCGTTTATCCTCAGGGCTGTAGTTCTGGTGTGTTAACCATTTTTCACGCCAGTTCTTGGACATATGGAGACTCCTCTGTTGAATTCCCACAGTCACTGCTAAGTGAGTGTGTTCTATAAAATTAATGGTATGCCAATGGCTGATAGCACGGGAATAGCTGATGCCTGCTCTTTTCTCCCATTACATTTCTCCAGATACTGGGTGTTCAGGTCCTGGGGCCGTGTGGGCACTGTAATCGGCAGTAACAAGCTGGAGCAGATGACATCAAAAGAAGATGCCATCGAACACTTCCTGAATTTGTATGAAGAGAAAACTGGCAATTCTTGGCATTCAAAGAACTTCACTAAATATCCCAAGAAATTCTACCCACTGGAAATAGACTATGGACAGGTAACCCTGAAATGCCCCTGTCCCAGGTGGAGCACTGCTGAGATTCCTTGCTGTTGCTGTTCTGTTTTGTGCTTGCTCTTGGATCACTTGCACTTAACAAACCAGGGGAATGAAGTGCAGCTGTTGCATCTTCTCTGTGTTACAGGGGAGAGCTGTAGATCAAGGAGTACCATCCATTAAAATAGACCGTTGGGAAACTAAGGAGTTTTCTGTTACCAGATCTGATGGCCCTTCAATGCTTGTTCCTGTTTACTCTGTAGTTTTAAGGATATTAATTTGAACGTAATTCAGCAGTCAGTTCACATACATTGTCTGAAAATGCAATTTTTTAAAATTTAAAATAGATTCTACTCATCTGTCTGCTGCCTCCAAAATCCTCCCAAATGCTGAAGCAACTCCTATGCAGCATTCCACTTAGTGCATATATTGAGCAGGCTTAGAAAGAGAAATTATTCACTGCCAGTAAGATTTGGCTATTTAGACAGCTAAGCTAAATAAGAATTCTCTTCCTTCTTTCCACTGGGGGTTTGTGTGTTTATTTAAAGGCATACCTGTAACCTGAACTATTTTCAGACTAAATAGTTGAATGCTGTTAATTGCTATAAAGTTGCCAGAGAACATATTTTCAAGACATTGTGCTTTTCTGTGGCCAGATTAATGGATGTCATCTTTCAGGGCAAAACACTCGAAGCTTGGCTTTAATTCTGGAAATTTGAATATCACAGTGGCAAAGTGTCTGTTTCAGTGTAATGTACATGTTACTCAAAGCACCTGGCTGAAGATTTATTCGTGTAATGCTCTCTCCATTAAGGCATTGAGATGGTATTATGGCTAATTGATGATTCCTGTACACATCTACGACAGTTTTTATTACAAAAACTTGGTGAAACTAGTTATTACATCTATTTTGTTGTAAAAGCAGCAAAGTAAACAGTCATTTTTTCATACGAAAGTCTCTATGCAGCAGAAAGCTTGCAGAAAAAGTAATTAATACTTGCTTGAGGTGAAGCAGAGATGCAAAGAGAGTTCCTATTCCCTTAATTCTACTTTCTGCTTATTTTTTGCAGTGCCATCTCTTGAAATAACATCTGCCAAATTACTGAATAGGTGGTTTTTTAAGCCCACTTTCTAGAATGTCAGAGCAATGTCCCACGCTCCCCATGAACTTCAGGCTAGTCATAGTATGAACACACTAAATTGGTTTTGAGTTGTTGCCATGGCAGCCAGCCTGTTACTTTTATCCTTTGTGACTTTGCTAATTCTGACACTATTTTTACCTTCCAGGATGAAGAAGCTGTCAGGAAACTGACAGTAGGTGCCGGGACAAAATCAAAACTTGCTAAGCCAATCCAAGATCTTATTAAGATGATCTTTGATGTGGAGAGCATGAAGAAAGCAATGGTGGAATTTGAGGTGACTACACACATTCATGTTTCTCCCTTCTAACCTTCCATCATGCACAAACCACAAGCAAGTTCTTTGCAATCCAGAGTGCTTCATACTTCCCAAAAGTCAAGTGTGAGTTTTAGATCTGTCTTAAAATAAAGGCAAGAGCCTGACTGCGATTTGCCAAGGCCTGGAAGTAGTAACTAAGTTATGGCACATGCAGTTCTTAAAACACAGGTGCATTTTTTGTCTATCAATGTCTTCAATTTAACAAGCCTATGAGGGAATTGTCTGCCAGTCCTGGGATCAGTAATCATTCTGTGGTTTTGTTTGTTTTTGTTTTTTTCCAGTCACACATGCGTAATGACTGCTGTTTGCTGAATGCTCTTAAAGTATTAACACAGATAACCAATGTGCTGGTCATGTGATACTGGTGACACTCCTTTTTTCTAAGCAGGGAACCACATTTTGGGGGTTGGAAAATGCAGGAGTACCATGGATTTAGGTAGCAAATGAGATGCAGCTCAGACTAGAGAAATGCTGCCAGTTGATACATACACTGATGGAAGTGTCTCATCAAAGTCCAGATCCTCTTCTGCACAGGGTGCTTGAGATTGCTTTGGTTGTGTTTCTCATTTGTTCTAATAAAACTTTGTTTTCATCCATTCTTCTTTCCTCCATACTTCTTGATCCATCCTTCTAGGAAGCTTTCAGAGAGCGGTTTGGTAGCATGATCTCTCTCTCCTTGCACTGTTATACTGGCGTGCAGAGATCCTGCTGTTTGTTTTAATGCAGCCATTCAAACTGGATTAATTCTAAATAACAAATTTCAGTTTCTTCAGCCGGCTTAGTTATCCTGCACAAAGACTTCATATTTAAGTAGCTGCTCTTTGCTCTCTGTATCATTATTTGGTGTATCTACCTTTCAGAACAGCTTTGCACCATTTTCTGCAGCTTACCTGAAAGCTTTCAGATGGCTTGCCCAACATTTTGTAGTACCTTGGGTTAATCATGTTCTCCTGTATCTTCAGTGGTGCTTTGCATCAAAGTCTTATCAAATATTAATAATTCTTTGTAACTGTAACTGGCTAAAAACTCTGATCATCATCTCATGTCATTTGGTTTCGTAGAACTCTCTTGAAACTCTGTTAATTCACACCATCTGCAGATCTATAGCAGAACTGAGACTCCAGATGGGCCAGTCTTCCTGTTAGATTTATCTTCCTGTACTGATGCTGCTGAACAGCTGTTTTCTGTTAGAGGAAATAATATTTTTCCTGGTAAGGGGTTTCTGTGTGTCCTCCAGAAACAACTGCTAAGTTCCTTTAATCAGCCTGATCTTGAGTATTTTGTTCCATCCAGGCACCTCTTGCATTGCCAAAACTGTAGCAAATTCTTAGTCTTCCCATGGCATGACAATGGATTTATCTGATGCATTTATCTTCCTGCTTCTAACTTAACTTTCAAGAATTTCACCTCACCAAGTATACAGGAGTTTTTTACCATTACCTATGTCATTGCTTTAGATGAAATGGCTTGTTAGAGGGCTGAGTCTACTCTAGTGCTGTGTCCTCCCTTGCCTGGATGGAAGGCAAACATCCCCCTTGCCTCTTGTGACAATCCTGTGCTGTGGAGCTAACTCTTCCCATTGCCCTCAGTGCACCTAGCAGTAATTTCAGTGCTGTTGTTTTGGGCCCAGCCCCTTGGCTGCTGTGCTCTTTTGGCACATCTAATGATAAAGCTTTGGATGCAGTTTAGCTTTAAACCAGAGCTTAGCTCTGCAGGACTCTGTCTACCTCCCCTGAGTCATAGGAGACACAAATTCCAGCCCTTTAGCTATTTGTGGGCTCTGTTGGAGTCGTGCTCCTAAATCACGTGACTGGGGGTTGTTTTATTTTGTAAGTGCTAGTGTTTGTGTGTTAGTGATTATATGTGTTAGTTTACAAGTTTATGTAACTTATAATTATTACAGGTGTCTGCAGCTATTCTGCACATCCAAGTTAAGTGGCCCATTTTACTTGTACGTGTCCTGCATGATTTTTCAGCTAACAATGAGATAATACAGATTGGTACGTGTTGTACTCAACAAGAGTATTGGCCCCAAAAGTTTGGGAGCTACAAATCTATCGCACATTGGTTTTCATTAGATTATTAGTCTTGGCTTGTGCCTCTCTTGTCCCCAAGACATGAGCAGTTTTGAAGCCTGTCTTCCCTCTTGCAGCCCGTTTTGGCTTTTCTTGGTATCTGGCTTTATCTATGCTTAGCTGTCACTAAAGGTGAAAGTTCTCCTAAGCCCAGTACAGGGTGGAAATATCCATGCAAAATCACTTCAGGGCTTTTACCCCAGTCTCTGTAGCTTGGAAGAGCCTTCTGAGTTCATCTTGCAGAGAAGATGTGCATACAACTGGGTTTCCTAGCTCCATAGTGGATAAATAATGCAGGACTTCAGTGTGTGATAGTCATAGTTTCATAGGATCTTCTGTCCATGAGCTAAATCTTAAATCCATCAACTTCAGTAAAAACTAGTTTGACCTGCAGAGTGTGTGGTGAGTACTGTCAAGAGTCTAGAGGAAGAATGTATGGTATTTCTAAAAGACTCCACTGGGCTTGGTTTTTGTTGAACGTTTTTTGCATTCAGATGGTCCTTTAACAATGTAAGGACTTCCAGTACTCTCCCAAGATCCATCAATACACAAAGAAAACCAACATCTAAATTAAATCAGTGGATAAATGCAGGCAATCAAGACATTGCTTTTAACTTAGTTGAGGGGTTTGGACTCATTTTTCATAAATGAATATGAAGCACCTCACAGCCTCTTTGCATGACCCTTGATAATTGTAGGGTAAAGTTTGAAGAGGGTGTCTGGATTGTACCTAGAGACACAAATGATCTTATGAACAAGAATTACTTCATTCAGTTTGCTTCTTTGCCAGCCTTAAGTGTGTGGTTACTTATGTGTTTAAGGAATGCATCTGACATGAGGTTAATATTCAACTTCATGCCAGACACTTAATATCCTGTTTTTGTGTTGCCCTAGCATGTGTGCTTAGCTTCCTATTGCAGTATTCCTTTGGTTATAGGATGTCTTCTCAGTGGTGTGTCCTTCTGACATAATTCCTCGAACCACAGAGTCTAAAATGTTTCCATTCTTTGTGTGGTCAGTCCTATTAGCATGGAGGAATTAGTTCTCTAGAAACCAGAGAGGGAAGCTGCAGTAGTTTAAATATAGTGAAATTTGAGTTTAATGCTTATGTCTTTATCAGATTGACTTGCAGAAGATGCCATTGGGAAAACTGAGCAAGCGACAGATCCAGAGTGCATACTCCATCCTGAATGAGGTTCAGCAGGTGAGCATGAAAGAGATGTTAGAGCAAAAAGGGAATTCAGAAGTTGTTCTGGGCTCAGAGTGGGGTGAATGCTGAGCTGTGCATATAAAGATCTGTGCTTTCTCTCTCTTTCTCTCTGGAGAAGAGGGTGTGGCTTCCATGGGTAACCAGTTAGTTTTCTTCACTGTTGTACCAGTGTGGGCAGTACTTGTGTCTTCAGCATTTTTGTAGCACAAACTTTGGGCTGCACCAAACATAAGTGGCAGTTGAGCAAATGAAGCTGGTGCCTTGATCTAGTAGTGAGCTGGTGTTTGCAGCCCAGAGAAGTCTGTCAGAGGATGAGAATAAAGGTTAAGTTGGCACAGGAAAGGGTCTGGTTCGATAACGTTGCTGTATTTACACATTGTGATCTGAACCATTCCAGAATCACTACACGGTAGTACCTGCACAGATTGCAAAAATGTACCAGCGTAACCCACTGGTTTTGTCACGGGCTCCCTGGCAAAGCGTAGATACAGGAAGTTCTTCAGTTGCTAGAATAGACCAGAACCTTGACAAGGATATGCACCACTTATATATCTTGAAGACTTTATTTTGCCCTCCAGAAACACAATCCCAGTTGAATTTTTCTCGTACACAATTCTGTGTGTTTCTGTGCAAATACTGTGACTTGCTATATGCAAGACACTTAAATAGAATTGCTCTTTTTTAGTCCTGTGAGAGTTTCAGCATGAGCACTGTTTGTATTGCTGCTCCTGTATTAGTCCTTAAGCATCTTGTGTGTTTTTATTGCTATGGAGACTTAGTCTTAGTAATTTTCTTTGGTGCTTGTTGTCTTGTCCAGGCAGTTTCTGACAGTGGTTCAGAATCCCAGATTTTGGACCTGTCCAACCGCTTCTATACTCTGATTCCTCATGACTTTGGGATGAAGAAGCCACCTCTCCTAAATAACTTGGAATACATTCAGGTATTGACTGGAAACTGTATGTTGTTAGCAGGCAACAGGTCTTGATGTCAGACATCTAACACAGAGAATATGTGAGGTTTTAGCACTTACTTAATCTCATAAAAGCACAAGGTTAAAGTAAGTGTTAAAACCTCACAAACAAAAAGATAATCTGAAGAAAAACAAGTTTAACCTCATGCTTTCATGAGGTTAAACTTGTTTTTCTTCAGAATATGTTTTTGTTTGTCTATATGCATATATCTGTGTTAATAATTATATGCATAAGGTATTAGAAGATAGAGATGTTATGTATATAAATATGTGTATATTTTCATATATTTTTGGGTGTATATATATATTTAAAGATAGTGCTGTTGCGTTATTAGATGGCACCATGTGGCCAGTGATTGTCGTACACTTTTTAAATTTGGGGTATCCCAGACTTACTCTGAACATGTCAAAGGCGTAAGTAACATAACATAACCTGTTTAAATTCTTCAGGCTAAAGTGCAGATGTTGGACAACTTGCTTGATATTGAGGTTGCTTACAGCCTTCTCAGAGGTGGAAATGAAGATGGAGATAAAGACCCAATTGACATCAACTATGAAAAACTTAAAACAGATATTAAGGTAAAGGAAATAAAAGGCAATGAGTGGCTGTGAATATAAGCTGATGTCCTGTTAGTTTGGAGTAAAACAAATCACGTAAATTGTAACTGGACAGATGTATTGGCACAGTTGGGTTAAGGAACTGGAGCATGTGTTCAAGGAGATGCAGAAAGAGCTGAGCTGTTTTGACTTGGAGAAAAGAAAGCTCAAGGGATATTGTATCAATATCTAGGAATACCTGATGGAAGAAGTAGGAAAGAAGACAGAGGCAAACTTTCCTCAGTGGCTTCCAGTGACAGGAGGCAATGGGCACAAATTGAAATACAGGAAATCGTGTTTAAACAAAAGAAAAAGCTTTTGTTGTTGATGTTGTTTGTTTTGGGTTTTTTAATTTGTTTACTCTGGCAGTGGTCAAATACTAGAAAAGGTTGTCCAGAGAGGCCATGGAGGCTCTGTTCTTGGAGGTGTTGAAAGCTTGACTGCACTCAGTCCTTGGCTGACCTTTCTTTGAGTAGTGGAATTGAAAATCATCTCAATTTCCAGCATTGTCTCAGACATTCTGTGGCTGTCTATAGATCTGTACATCTTCTCTAGCTGGGAATGTATTTCCACCTAAATGGTGGAGGAGGTTTAAAGGGGGCAGTTGCAAGCATAGGGTGGATGTTGTCATGTTATAAGATGGCTGCTAGTTTGTGTGCTGAGGAAACTTCTCATTTGCCTCTTTGCAGGTTGTTGACAAAGATTCAGAAGAAGCCAAGATTATCAAACAATACGTGAAGAACACTCATGCTGCTACGCACAACGCGTATGACCTCAAAGTCGTGGATGTAAGCTGGGCAATACTGGGGTTTACCTTTGGGAAGAGGGACTCTCCTAAGCTGACTTGCTTGTTTGCGATTGCTTTATATTTTTGAGTAGCTTACCCCATTTCCTCTGTTGAGGGATGATTTGATAGAACATTTCCTTTTAATTAGAATAGCAAAAGTCTAGGCAGAGATGAATCTAAGCTTAATGAGGTGTTTTTGCTTTGGTGTTTTTATTTTAATTTAATTTGCTTCAAAAGGAAGGTGGAGGAGTAATCATCTGAAATTGAGCCTTAGTTCATTGAATGATTTTTTCAGAAAAATAGAGCCTCATGAAAATGCAGAAGAAAAGGTGGAGAAGTAATCAATAACAAGTACTGCGTGATTGCCGCTACCTCTTTTTTGCTAGCATGACACAGCCAATTACAAACACTGAAACCCATCCTGATCAATTTTCCTAGCAGATCAGTGTACATTGCAGATGGGATGATATTTTTTTCCTCCCCTCTGATGAGTTGCATGAAGGTAACCTTTTCCTCCTCTCCTCTTCTGAACTGAAGATCTTCAGGATTGAGCGTGAGGGAGAGAGCCAGCGTTACAAGCCCTTCAAGCAGCTCCACAACCGCCAGCTGCTGTGGCACGGCTCCCGCACCACCAACTTCGCCGGCATCCTCTCGCAGGGGCTGCGGATAGCTCCGCCTGAAGCTCCTGTGGTAGGTGAAACAGCTTCTCTGGCTGCCTACATCCCTGTGCCCAGAGATGGCCACAGGCAGGCACAACCTAAAAAAGGGAATTTCTGCGTGGGGAGGACCCTGTGTTGTCTGCCACCATTTAGACAACGTGGCGTCCCCCCAGTGGGTTGCTCACTGGTGTCCACGAG
Source organism: Gymnorhina tibicen (assembly GCA_013399875.1). Lineage (NCBI taxonomy): Eukaryota > Metazoa > Chordata > Aves > Passeriformes > Artamidae > Gymnorhina > Gymnorhina tibicen. The sequence goes on along the minus strand of VXAZ01002668.1, from coordinate 238,106 downwards.
AGCTTGAGTTGCAGCTTTGCTCTCCTGGGAGCCCAGCCAGGTGGATTCAATGCTGCCTTTGTGTTATTGCCCCAGTTTTTTATTTATTTATTTATTTCCTGCTTGCAGACCGGCTACATGTTCGGGAAGGGCATCTATTTTGCTGACATGGTATCCAAGAGTGCTAACTACTGTCACACATCTCAAGCTGATCCCATAGGTTTAGTACTACTGGGAGAAGTTGCCCTTGGAAATATGTAAGTAACTTAGGAAGAGTATTTGCCAAATGTGCTTAATACATCCTTGTAGAAGGTGATGCTAAGATTGCAAGCCTTCTCTTCAGAGGGAAGAAAAAGCACGTGTTTTTTCTTCAGAAACAAGATTTCTTTTTTCTTAAAATAAGAGCTATTGTTACAGGTCTAGCTGAATCTTGTACAAAATGCCAACATCATTAAAATTAGTGACCAAGACAAAGAAGAAAGGCTGTTGAGTTCCAGAAGACTAGAGTTTAGATTAACTTTACATTAACTCATCATAAACTGAAGTCTGAAGAATTTGTGATTTTTTTTTCACCAAGATAGTTTAAGATGGATGTAAAGTGTTATTGTGTGTTCTTTGTGCTGTCCAGGTATGAGCTAAAGAATGCTTCCCACATCACAAAATTGCCCAAGGGAAAACACAGTGTCAAAGGTAAGCATTGGTAGTTGTCATTGGTAATCTGTAATTGATGGCAAACTTGGTTGTGGCGCTCTGCTTAGCAAAGAGAACTACAGTCACTTCTTAGCTGTACTTCCTTTAAGAAGTTGCATAATGTTGCCCTTTAGTTGCATCAGGATGTGTATATGGTGTTTTAAGATTGAAGTTAATACACTCAGAGTGTTAAGACTGAAGGTGCCTGAAGTTCAGGAGGAAAATTTCATTTGATGTTACACTGGAGAAAATAAAAAGTGCATTCTCCAACTTCTTACTTGCTTTCATTGTAACAATACTTTGTATTTTAGAAGAAAGATGAATAGATCAGAAAAATAGTTGTTTAGCTTTCAAAGTGGCTTAGAAGCTTGGACAGAAGGGAGAAGCTAAGAATAAAAGTTCAGATGGAACAAGTGCTCTCATTACACTTCTATCTGCAAAAAGTATCATATATTGAAAAAGAAGATGAGAGAAAAGACTTAACTGTCTAATTCAAACAAAAGAAATGGTAATCATGACTGTCTTCTGTACCAAGATGGGAGAGTGAATCAGTAATGAGTGGCTTTTCTTAAACTATTCATTTTGAGAGGCTTATAAAATCAGTTGCCTAAAATAGAATAAAATGTGATTTAGCACCTTTTCCAATACATACTACTTATGTACTTCTGGATGGCAAATGAGATTTATATTGGAAACTTTAACGAGAATAAGAATTGGTTTGTTGTACTTGTCTGAAAATCCTGCAATGTGCATGTTTTCATTAATAGAGCTAGGATATGAGAGCTTTAAATCTGTTCTGGTTTTGCTTTGATCATACAGATTAGACAATTAACTACTGAAAGTCTAAAATTCTCATTTTTAATGTAGCAGAGTACAACTGCTGTAACGATGGTGATGCTGAATTGAATAAACAGACTGTATTCTCTGTGTTCTTTTGAAGATACTTCTGCACTTGGTTTGGAAGTATATGTGAAGTAGTATTTGGCTGGCTGGATCATTTTCTGTTTGTGCAAAGTCTGTGTTTATCTTTTAGATTTGCAACTAATGTTGTTTTCCCTTTCTAGGCTTGGGCAAAACGGCGCCTGATCCCACAGCCACTGCCACCCTTGGTGGTGTAGAGGTTCCCTTAGGGAATGGGATCTCCACAGGAATTAATGATACCTGTCTTCTGTATAATGAGTATCCTTTGCTGTTACGTTGGCTGCACACGGTGTTTGAATGTTACTGCAGACCTCGCTAAGGCCAGTTGGGAGTTTTGCCTCACTGTGTTTTGTTTGGTTTAGATCTGCTTTGGGGAGTATTTGCAGACCACCTCTTCTGCAAGGAGGATGATTTTACAGTTGTTGCACTTAAATTGTTATTCTGCAAAAAAAAAGGAAATAATACATGTACCAATAGCTGTTCCCCTGCAGGACTCCATACCCAAGTTATTGGAGTGGCCAGGCAACACTGCCCTGTAGTGTCTTGCCCAGAGATGTGCCAGCACAAGGGGAGGGGAATGCAGCCTGTGGTTTCACATCACAGCAGTCTGGTTTCTTCCTCGTGGTGCTTTGGCAGGCCAGCTTGGCCAAGAGGAGGTGGGGGAGCCAGCTCTCTGCTCTTGCACTCTCTCAACACATCTTTTGTGTTCCCCAGACCTCCGCAAGTGTTGAGGTAAGCCCCAAATGCCCATCAGAGATGGAGCCATTAAGTCTCTTTCTAGGCAGAAGTGCCTCGAAATCATCGTGTGCTTCACATTCACAAGAGATGAATACAAGTAAGTGATGTCTAAGGTCCAGCTCACTTTCATCACTGCCAGTGAAGCAGGTAACCCAGTAATTAAATCTCTGGGTTTGTAGAAACTGCCTTTGGCCTTGGTGAGCTGTTTTCCTCCTACAAGCAGTATTGGCAACACAGCTCATGGCAATACTGGTTTTATCTTGAGTTTTTTTAAATACAGCATCTGCCAGATGATGAACTATAATACAGTTGATATTAGCTAGTTGAGGTAACATGATCTGTATTTATTTTGTTTTACACTTTGGGATTAGAGGTAAGTTTGAGGCCTAAAGCATTGCAAAACAAATAGGTGAGCTAGGACTGTCTCTGGAAAAATAAGAACATGCAAACACTGCCAACCGTTGTAGAGGCCTTCTCTGTGATTCCAGTTTGGTTTTTTTAGTGGGAAATTAAGAGGGCATTAATGAGTTTGTGCTGGAAGGTAGCAACAGAGCTGCAATAATAATTGTAAATGCTGGGTCTGAAACTGCAGCTGTCATCTAGGCTACATGGCTCCTCTGCTTAGATAGCAAGAGAGATGTATGTTGCTCTGACAAAAAATAATTTTCAGGAGCCACAGCCCCTTACCTAAGTCAGTTCACCTGCCTGTCACTCGGGATTCCTGCTGCACAATTCTCCTCATGACTTAATTGCTTGTTCCTAACTATTGTATAAAATATTTTCAGATTCAAGGAAAAGTCAGATTTAAAGTTTTGTGGTTTGAGCTCTTAGAACTGGTTAATCACACAGGCATCTGTATGGTAACTAAGTTCAAAGGTGAAGTTTCACTGTGTTTTGAGGTTTTTCTGTTATTAGTATCAACTACTGTCATTATTCCTTAACATTCTTCCCAGATATATTGTGTATGATGTTGCTCAGGTAAATCTGAAGTACCTGTTGAAACTGAAATTCAACTATAAGACATCACTCTGGTGAACAGTATTTAGAAGCCCTGTTAGAGTTATACTGTAGTTACACTATAGCGTTGACTTCTGACGTGCTTATGCATTGACTTCTCTTACCAAGATATCAAGAGCTAAACTGCAGAAGAGATTACTAAATCCTATTTAGTACAACACTTAGTGAAAGTTTTATAAAAAGTGTGGCAATACATGGACCTGAATTCTGGTGAGAACAAGTACCTGGTTTTGTTTTGTACCACTTCTAATTCTGGTGCTTTAAGTGTTACTTTTAATTGACCAAACTGACAAGAAAGAAAAAAAGAAATTAATCTGGTATTCTTAGCCAAACAGAGCTGGGCAAGAGCAGGAGAAGGAACTTGAGCATGTTTGTGATACTTGGCTCTGTTAAGGTTCCCCCTTGTTTAAGATACTCTTTTTCAGTTTTCACTTGAATAAACAATAAATGTGCATTTATTTTGAGGTAAAAAAAAATAAAAGCTAATTTCATACTAACAGCTTTATGTTTCAAAACTTCCAAATTGTTTTGGGTTTGAGTCATAATTTAAATGTATTTGGTAGAATGTTCTTAAACATGGTATCTCTCTCGAAGATTGAATGCCAAATATTGAAATCTGTAGTCATGTTTCAGGAAGTTTATGGTGAAATTAAAATTTGGACTTTCCACTGAGACTTCATCTGTCAACAGTTGGTGTGGTAAACATGGAAAATGAGCTTGTGGCTGTTTGAATTTAGTATTAGCCCAAATAAACCTCCTTTAAATACCTACCTTCAACATGATGTAAGTTGGTTGTTGTAGACTCACATCCTAACAAAGCTGTAAGTTGAGTTTGGGCTCAAGTTTCGTTCATCAAGACCTGGGGTGAGGTCTGTTGCTATGCTGTCACTGGTCTTGAAATCCCTGTCTCAAAACAGCAATACAGAGTGATAATTTCAATGTTTCATGATGCTTGTTACATCTTACTTTCAGTTAGTCATTGAGCAACATGGGAAAACTGAACCACAGAGCAACATCAGATCATTCTCTTCAGAAATTACTGATTTCCCTGATGGCTAATTCCCAAGAAGGGGACAGTTCAAGCCCATTCTGATGGTTCTGGCTTCAGTCTTTAGTAACCTGTGTGGAAACAGCAGATCCATTTCCTAAAATGTTGTCATGTCCTGAGGCCTTTTGTAAAAGGAGTTCAAAGCCAAAGTGGTTGCTAATGGTGCAGGTCTTTCCAGGACCCCTGAAGGACAGGAGGATGAAGAGTGATAGATGGAAAACAAAGCTGCTGTCAGGGAGAGAAGGAAATGTGGAAGGACTGGGTAAGTTGTATGGCTTGAGGACAGCTCAACAGAAAAAACTGGTCGAGGTTAGTGATAATGGATTTTAAGAGGAAGTGAGGAGAGTGGCCTGTCCTCTGCCTCTTAAGTAGCTTAACCAGTGGCTAGTCATTGTGCTTCCAAAAAACCCTTTTGGTCAGTCGCTTAAGTATGATCTTGTCAGTCTCTGAAAGAGAACATGAGAACTTGTTCAATTTAGTTACGAAATAAATTATTATTTTTCCTCCTCCAAAAAAGCAGTTAACCATTCCGTTTGGGACCAGGAGTAGAAGGCGGCTGATTTTGATGCTCCCTCTGTTGCCTGTACTAGAGGTGGCTGAAAGTTCCCTGTTACTCCAACCCACGCAGCAGAAGGAGTGCTTTGTGCTGTGTTTGTAGCGCTCAGTTATAATTGCAGCACAAGCAAGTACATCCCAAGCTGTCCCTAACCTTGCAAGTCTGGCAGGAAAAGATACAGAACTTTCTGAAGAGGCAGCAGGTGTCCTTTGGGGGCTGGAAGAGAGCCCTGTGACTGTCCTGCAGTGAAATCTGATGTGAATTCAGGCGCTGCTTTTGCTCAGCTTGTCTGACCGCGGAGCAGATCCGCTCTCCTGGAAGCAGGTGATGGTGCGGCCGGACCCAGTGGATGGACAGCCTCTCCCCAGGGCCGGGCTGGGAAGAGCAGCACGGTGACAACCACTGAGGGCACTGCTTTGGGAGTACGAGCACAGAGCAGAGCTGCATGAATGGGTAGCCCCATTTCTGTCAGAAGCACTTGAAAGGAATGAGTTGTCAAGACATTAGGTCCCATGACATCCTCTGCTTTTTTCAGGGGAGGCGTGTTGAGGAATGGCTTCTGATCTAAATGTTAAACTACCAAAAGCAGCAATTTATAAATATTTAACCATTTTATCTTTATTTAGCATGGCTGCAGGCTCTGTTGTACAACAGCTCACAAACATTAAGATAGTCCATGCAGTTCATTGAAGGAAGCCAGCCTAGGCTTACTGATTGGCCGTCAGTGTAAATTCTTTGTGACTTGCCTGAGTTCATGCAGGAAAGAAACGGCTGAGAAAAAAAATCAGAGCACAGGTTGCCCAACCTAGTACTTAGGCCATAAAATAATGACATTCTGCCCCTGCCTCCCTTCAGTTTCTAATCAGAGGAAAGGGGGGGGAGTGGGGAACCCCCAAACAAATAATTTCTATATGAAAAAGACCTCTGGACACATAGAACTTTCTCAGTACCATAAGTAATTGTACTCCTGTTCTTAAATGAGGCCTGCAGTGTTTGTAACTACTGAGGTCTCTGCTTCAGCTTGCTTTCTGGAAGACTGTTACAGACCTCACTCTGAATTCTGGGAATATAATGACATAATCGTCTGCTGAAATGTTATTGTAGCCCATTTATATCCCACTTAGTGTTTTGCCTGAATTGGTTTTTATGTATGTGTTGAGGCCCCTAACTTAGTCCATTATACTTACGCTCCTGTTATGCCCATAAAAATAGTTTCCACTGTTGTGGAGTACATGCATCTGAACAAGATGTGTGCTTGTGCGTGCTTTGACTTTCAAGTTAATGCCAGGTTGCTTCTCCAGAAATGGTCATTTTGGAGATGACGTGGCACCTGTGAGAAGAAATGCAGGTGTAGGTCCCAGCCAAGTTGCTGTGATGATTTTCATTTGTTCTAGTGTGAAGGTAGCATGTGGGCCTGTGGGCCTTGCAGGTCACCTCCACAGAAGTGAGATACATAGGGACAGGCAAGGTGAGAAGAAGGAATGACTTCCCAACAACTCAAAGGGAAAATGACTGCTTCCCCCACCCCCTCGTTACAAAGTCTAATTTCATGATGTGATTAATGCAGCAGGACTCACACTTCACAAGAAGGTGCTTCAGTGACTAAAGAGCACTCCCTTCTGCCAGCTGTCTCTGCTTTTCTTCCTACTGCCAGGGCCTGCCTAGGGGAGATGAGAAAATGACAGCGTAGCTGTCTCCCGTCCCCTGGACACAGCACTACTTGCTCTGTGCTGACAGGACTCTGAATGCATTGGTCAGTAGGTGGTGTAACCCATGTCTTAAGATCATCTGCAGCAACTGAGGAGAAAGGGGAGCGTGGAAGTGCTCTCTGCAGCATTTCAGCACACGCCAGCCATTAGGAGCAGTTGCCTAACGTGACCCTGGCGAGAGCAAATGGCAGCAGTGCAGCCAGTTTAGAGACCTCCCTCCAGCTGTGCCAAGCAGGTGAGTCAGCAGCACCTAAGGCAGGTTGTTGGCAGCGAGCACGGATGTTTTCAGTCACCCTGCCTGCCTGTCGGAAGAGTTGTGTCATTTCCACGTCGCCCAAGTGCAAACTGCAAATTTGCCAGAATGGTAAAAGGATGCACTGAAAAAGTTGTGTATTTGTGTTCACATTGAGAAATGGCCCTGGCTGGGGTTTGTCAAATGGGGTCATGTTTATGTGACTTGGAAACAGCGAGCACAGGACAAACGAAAAACCGGAACACAGAGATACTGCAGCATTCATTAAAGGCCAAGATGTAAAAGGTCCAGGAATCATAGTAAGTGTTGATTGTTACCCTTTCAACATGGTGAGTGCTAATGGCTTCTGTTAAATATTGTCCAAATGCAGCTGTTGGAATGAAATGAAGGAATACTCATCATGATGCTGTTGGGAGCTGAATTCTTCCTTCACACCTGTTAATCTGTGAGATGATTGGGAGGAGTCATTTGGGGAGGGGGCAAATCTCTCTTACCTTTTTCATCTAGTTTTATCCCAGTTTGCAAAGACTCCCTGAAAGACATTGAGTTTCTTGGATTCCTTTTTCCTCTTTCCCTTGTAGAAATTCACTCTTGACGATTGTTGCAAAATGTGATTGCGTTGTAGAACACTTTTCATCCCTCCCCTGCAAAGCCCTTGCTCAGGGAAAGCTGTAGCATCAGGGTGGCTCTGGGCAACGCTGCTTTCAGCGCAGCCAGACCTGATGACAAGGTTTACAAAGCACAGCAGCAAAAACCTTGCTGGTGATCAGTGTCTCCCATCAACTGTGGAAGTCTCAGTGTCGCCAGTCTTAGCTGAGCATTAACATCCAGCCCTTGGAACAAGGGGAGTGCAGCTGAAATACAGAGAAATATTGGTGTCATTAACACATTGTTTAACTGGGCCTGGAAGGTCTGGTCCATGTCAGGCCTTCTGGGTGGTGGAGGTGTTTTATTAAAAGGGGAAAATTATGCAGGGTTTAATGGTTGGGGGGAGCGGGGGTTGGTGTTTGAAACAGCACAGATTAGTATTTAGTTGTGTTTTGTTATTAGTTTCTTTAGTTTTGTGCCGACAGTGCTTTGCATCTGTCTACTGTAGCAGATTTCTTTGGAGCTGTGCAGTATGGAAAGCTCTGACTGAAGTGTCCTAGGCCCTTTGGGGGCTACGGTGAGGGAAGGCTGTTTAAACAACCTTTCAAAATGACCTGAAAAGGGGGCTGGAAATGCAAGCTAGGCTTTGTATTTTCTTTTTTCTTTTTTTTTTTTTTTCTTTTTTTCTTTTTTTTTAGCTCTGCTACAATGTACATAGAGAGCCCTGGGGGAAATTTCTAAAGCATTTCACTCAGTTTGTTTCTTCGCTTAGAAACTGGCTTTTTTCCCCTTGAGCACAAGGGCAGCATTGATTTTATTTATGTATTTAAAATCGTTTAATAACATGACCTATATCCTGCCCCTCTCAACCTGCCAGAGTGCCTAATCGTCTGAGTTCATTAGCAAATTAGGAATACAAATTAAACTCTATTCCATGTCCCAAGATACGCATTTTCTGTATTTTGTAGAATGTTTGGTTTCACCTAGGTGCTTTCAAAGAGTTGCATGCAACCAGGCATAGCATCCATTTTGCATTACACCACTGTGCTCTTGGCAATATGCTTCACACGTGACACAGACTTAGCCTTGACTAAGACAAACTGTTTATTTATTTTGAAGCTCAATTTGCATTTTCATATTTTTTATATATATGTAAAAAAGGAATTTTGATTGGTATAAGTAGCAGTAGATACTGTTATCAAAGCCAAACCTACATAAAGAGTCTGGTCCACGAGCAATGCAGGTGCTTGTGGTTCATGATGGTATCTCCATGCTTACATTTCTTGATGCAGAAGCTTTAAAATGCACTGTGGTGCAGAGATCTAAAAAAACTACACCAAAAAACCCCACTGCTGCTGCTTGAAGAGTTTTCAGGGGTGAGATGGAATAGGGCAGGCCAAGACAGGGTGTTAGGCAACAGCCACCCACTGTCAGGGGTTTGTTGGATTTCCCTGGCACTGGGTGAGAACAAGTGAGACCTTGACCTTCAGGCCTTGGGCGCGGTGAGCATTTCAGCCTCCTCTCGGGAGGAGTGCCACGGACTGTGACAGCAGGGCCAGGGCTGGCTGTGCTGGGATTGTTGTGATCCCTTACTCCTCCCGGAGCCTCACCTTTGCAGTCATTTATGAAAAGCGAGGACAAGGAAAATAGGCACAGTTTAGCAAGAAGTTATTACTCAGTGAAGGAGGATGAATATAATATAATGGATTGTTTAAAGACTCAAAGCTAGCACAGCTACTTTGGGGTGACCCCTTGTGACAGCCAACACCTCCACCCCCTTCCCCCCACACTGAACTGCCAGTCGCCCATTCCCCCTCATCCCGCATCAAAAGGACAGGGAACTGTTGGAGCAAGTCCACAGGACATCACCATGGTGGTGATAAGAGGACTGGAGCACCTACCCTACGATGACAGGCTGAGAAAGTTGGGGCTCTTCAGGCCTGGAGACCTCATAGCAATATTCCAGTACCTGAAGGGGAGCTACAAGGAAGCCGGAGAGGGAGTCTGTCAGGAACTGTAGTAGTGATAGGACAAGGAGTAATGGGTACAAACTTTAAGAGGGGAAAATTAGGTTAGGTGTTAGGAAGAGAGTCTTTACTGGGAGGGTGGTGAGACACTGCAACAGGGTGCCCAGAGCAGCTGTGGCTAGCACAGCCCTGGAGCTGTTCAAAGCCGGTTTGGATGGGGCTCTGAGCAACCTGGTCTAGTGGAAGGTGCCCCTGCCAGTGGCAGGGAATTGGAACTAGACTGGAACTAGTATAATGTCCACTCCAACTCCTTAATGATGGCTGTGTGGTCCCGCCAGGCTCGGGGCGGCCCCCGAGGGGAGCGCTCGGTTCCTGTGACGGCGCTATTCCCGTGCCTGCCCGCCGGCAGCGGCGCGCGGGCCCC
>VXAZ01002668.1:186139-227862 GCA_013399875.1 Gymnorhina tibicen | reverse complement strand
CCTGCCCGCGGGGGTCGGGGCAGTGCGGGGGAGGGAGCGTCCTGTCCCGGGGAAGGGGTGAGCTTCCCGGCGCTCCGGACCTGGCTGTCGTCCATGGGGGCAAGGAGGGCTCGTGTATTCGTAGCCCGTACTGTGCACGGTGCGAGTAGCTCCGCAGGGCTGGGGGTCAGGGCGTGCACATACTGTGCCTAGGGGGCACTGATAAATGCGCAGGGAAGAGCTCAGAGACCCTGTGTTGCGTGCCAGCAGCAGAAACCTGGCGGTACAGAAGACAGTATGTAAACATGTGTTTTCGTGCATACAGGTTATGTATATCTGCACCTCGAGTGCTGTGTCCAGTTCTGGGCCCCTCACTTCGAGAAGGACATTGAGGTGCTGGAGCGTGTCCAGAAAAGGCCAATGGAGCTGGGAAAGGGGCTGGAGCATGAGTCTTTTGAAGAGCAGCTGAGGGTACTGCCGGTGGTTCGACTGGAGAAGGGGAGGCTCAGGAGTGATTTTATCACACTCAAGACCTCCCCTGAAAGGAGAGTGTAGCCAGGTTGGGATTCTCCCAGGCAACAAACAAGAGGGCATAATCTCAAGATTCAGCAGGGGAAGTTTAAGTTGAATGTTAGGAGGAATTTCTTCACTGAAAGGGTGATTGTGCATTGGAATGGACTGCCCAGGGAGGTGGTGGACCGTCCATGGAGGTGTTTAAGGAAAGACTGGATGTGGCACTCAATGCCATGATCTAGTTGACACGATGGTGTTTGTGTAAAGGCTGGACTTGATGGTCTCAGGTCTTTTTTAACCTCAGTGATTCTGTGATCTCCATAGGGTTTGTGTGGATGTTGTTTTCAATGAGCACAAGGATTAGATAAAAACTTAATGTAGATAAAAAGCAGACATATTGCTGTATATGTGGATTCATGCACAAAGTACTTGAGTGTTATAGAAGAGGAAATTATTCAATGAAAAATGTGTCTAGATGCCATCTTGATATGTCCTCTCACAAACTGTGAACTCCTGCCAAGCTAAAACTAGGGCATTTACTAGTTTCAATAGATGTACACAGAATGGGGTAGACATCTTTTGGTGACACTGTTTTGTCCAGCACCATGCAAGTTCATCAAGATACCAACTCTTTCCATATCCAAAGACTCTCAGAGAGAGGTGACTCGGATTGGAAATCTTACTTCTGGCTACTCAGTGTGGGTCTTTGTTACAGCTCCAACAACTGTCAGGAGAAAAATTGGTTAATGTGCCCACGTGGCCAGTGTCATTGTGTTAACTGAACAGATTTATGGAGGATCGTCATAAATTATGGATAGAGCTGACACTCTCAGCTTGGTGCAGCTCAGTTGTGGACGCAGTGCTGCATTTAGAGACTGATTAATACAAAGCATGGCGCAATTGACATGACTGTAATTAATAATTAGCAGCAGTTTATTGCTTATTAAATGAACTTTCCCTGTTCACTAGAATGGACAATGTTTAAGTTACTGTTCCTCCATTTGCCTTGCCCGTTTTCCAGAGAAAGCCCTGTGGGTTTCCAGAAGTTAATGTGAAGTATGAAAAATAACTTTTTCTTCTCTGTCTCCTTTGTATTACCTGCAGTGACAGCAGGAAGGTTTGACAGGTCTGTCACTTCACCTGTAGCAGATACCGTAGTAGAGTGTGTGACTTAGTTTCCCCTTAGGATTGGGCTGTGCTGGAGACCCTTGCCAGCAGTGTCAGTGTTACAGTCTCTGTTTGGCAGGTGAAGCAGACAGTGTGGTTGTTTGTGAAGGCAGTAAGCTTCTGTTGTGCTGACCTTGACCTTAAGGTTTGTATTTACCTAAGTTTGTTGCGAGTTGAGGGTGTTTTCCATCAGACAGGGAGCTTCATGTTTTCTGTAGCATTGCTGAACTGCGAATGTTTCAATGAGTGTTTGCCTTGTGCTTCCATTCCTCTTCTATCCAGTGTTGGTGATCTGGATGTTTTCAAATTACACTAATTACTGCCACACATAGTTCTTTCATTCCCAGTCCTATACTTAAAATGAAGATGTAAACATAGTCCTGACTAATTTAACACTGACTTTGTGCAGCTCTCAGTCTGCAGCTTAATATATAAAGGATAATAACGATAAGCATTGCAAAATTGGTTTTGGAATATTCCCTATGGTATAAAAATAAGTTCCTATGAAAGTTGGAGTAGTTAATGACTAAGAGATTTTGAGATTTATGTATCACCCCTGCAGATTTTCTCAAATATAGTTTATAGTAAAGTAGTAGACCATAACTGAGTTTTCACGTAAGAAGAATTACAGGTAAACACACCGTCGTTGGTGACAAGAAAACTGACATATTGCTGTATGGTAAGAACCACACAGTTTTACTTTCAGATTGGATGTCTGATGAAGTGGAATTTGTCCCAGAGTATTCTAATAGCACCTACTTGCCCTCTGGCAGGTTCTGTAATGCAGCTGGGCAGTGACTGTTCCTTAACCCAGGAGTGAGATAAACGTAATGCACATGGTTCTCTCTCGTGATATGTGCTTGTTTTATCTGATAAAGTTACTATGCTCTTCTTCTCTAAAGCTGGTATTCTGTTCATATAGAACAGTAAGAGGGTTCACGCTGACAGCCTGAAATGGTGCTTAAGTTTACATGCACTTCTTGTAGTTTGAGGCCTTTCCTGTGCTGCCAGGGGAGAGCCATATAGTAATTTGGGATGCAGGTGAAAAAAGAACAAATCTGTGGCAAATCCTCTAGCTGAAAAAGTCCAGAATAATAAGGGTCCCAATTGCAGAAGTACTTCAAATACTAATAACTTGATTTATATTTTGAAGACAAAATTTTGTTTCTGCAGACTGTTGGGTTGGTGCCCAGTGAGTGACTAATTTTAGTCAATGCCTTTTTTTCCCTCTTCTTATCTCCTGGTAACTTTGCAGTGGAGGTAAATGGTGGGCAGCCTTACTGCTGCAGACCAGATGGCTTTTTCTCTGTGTCTCCGAAGAGGGAAACAGTGGATTGTATTGGAGCATACATAATGCTGCCCTGTCTCTTGCTGCTGGTAATAGCAATCTGATTTGTGGGCTGCGTGGTTCTAAAGCTCGTGCAGTGAAGCTGAGGGGAGGCTCTGATGTGAAATGAACTTTCTGCTGAGGTGAGGCTCTGCTAAAACAGGCAGCACGTGCAGATGTGACTAAAGATCGTCCTGGTACTGCTGGAGGCAGAGCTGTGCAGAGAACAGCACAGGCAAAGCCACGTCTTGGTGCATCCTTCGGCACAAGCTGATCTGAGGGACGAGGATGCTAGAACCTGCTCTGTAAAAGGGAGAGGGAGATGCCATTTCTGCCAGGAGGGTGCTTTGGTAACTCGAGGATCGTGGGCACGGGGCCGCTGCCAGCAGCAAAGCACCAGAGTGCGGTGTTCCCGAGCTGTGTGTAGGCAAACCCCAACAAGCGGCAGGTGAATTGGAGAAGGAAGGTGGACGTCAGGGCTGAGGTGTCAGGGTTCAACTTTTGCGATACCAGTTCTGAAATCAGTGTTTTGCCAAATACCATGTATTGGTAGACATGGTTGGTACTGTTCCTAGAGGCTTTTGTTTTAGGACAGGCAGAAGGGAAAGGGGATAAGGATCTTTCTGCATGGGTTTTTATCACATGGGGGAAGGCTGCAGCATAAGGGCAGCACTTCAAGTAGAAATTGTTGTCTTCACTCCCAGCACAACCTTTTGCTGTGGTTCATGGGTGCTCTGCTCTGCTGCTTTCCTAGACAGCTGCAGGGGGATGTGGCACACCTCTGGCACTTCCGTTTTCCAGCCCCAAGGGGCCATGAGCCCAGCACTGCTGTGCTCTGGATGTTTGAGGCAAAAAATCAGCAGAACTGTGAGATTGCAATATTTCGGAGAAGGCTCAGGGTTAGTTTTGTGGCTGCTATACAGTACTGACAGCTAATAATTTTTGGGATTATTTGTGCTGCCTACCTTTAAAATTTTATGTTACCATGGTATCAGCATATTGTCCGTTATGAGAACACAGTTTCAAAAAGAGGGCTTTGGTATTGTGGTTGTTGTCTACGGAAGTCCTGTAGAAGGGTTCACATAGCTGGAAAACCTACTTCCATCCAGTAGTTAAATTAGGATTTGGAAATACATATATGTCAGTTTATTAGGGGGCTCCTAACAAGAGGGAAATACTGACTCATGCTTGAAGTGAAAAGGGAGTGTTTATTTATTTATTTATTTATTTGCCTCTTAAATGAGCCCAGAGTTTGGGGGAAGCTTTAAAAACTCCCCAAAGCCACTTTTCCCTCTGATGTGTGTTTTTTACTTTCAGAGTTTTCCTGAATAAGCTTTCCTTGCAGTGGCCAATCATTTGAGATGCATCCTCTGCTGAAACAACTTGTGCCATGCTTGTGCTTGTTGAATGATCTCTTGGAGGATTAATGACTCAGTCTATAATAAAGGCTCATGTTTTCCCCTTCTTCTCCATGAGTTTCTTCTGTCACACCATTTTTAGTGCCAGCAATGTAGATTAATTACATAGGTTTTTGAGGTAGTCATGCAACCAATGTTAAAATAACTGCTCACCTGTGCAAATTTAGACAAAATAGTGTAACGATCTGGAGAGGAAAGGCTTTACATCATGTAATTGCTGATCTAGATCCTAGAATTTTCTATATTGATTTAGATATGCCCCTTTGTGCCCACACATTAGTGAAATCAGTAGCTACAGAACATCCGTGTGGTTACTTGTAACATTTATTTTCAAAATTATCAACTGTTATAAGTTCATTATTAAACTGAAAACACTTTCACAAACATGATATGCTTGTGTGCGTTCCTCTTTAGATTTTCAAATCAGGTGAGAAGCCACATTTAAACTGCTTTACTTAGTACTGAGAATTTTCATCAGGGCATTCACAGCTGCCCATATTGAATTGTGGTCAAACTCCTCCTCTTTTGTTCAGTTACAGTGTTGTCAAATGAGGGGAGGCAGTAGGTGCTTGGTTTTAAGCTTAAACCTGTCTTTTACTTTTGAAAAGGATAAAAGCTTTTGCACTTTTCTCCCACGCCTCAAAGCCTGTCTCCACGTGAGAAATACTTTAATACTTTTTGGAGGGTTCATATGGCTTCTAGAGCAGATAGAGGAAGTTTTTTAAGTTCTCTTTATTGCAATGCTCTATATATCCTCCCCTGAGGTGGGAGCAGGAGGTTGAGGCTAGAAGAAGGATTCCTGGTGTGCTCAGAGGGAGCAGCAGTTCAGGACTGGAGGAGCTGTCCATGCGCAGGGAACCACGCTGGCCGCTGCTGCAGCCCGTGGGTTTCTAAGCCAGCCAGGCATAAAAACATCAGGGCCCTTGCCGTGCCAGGCTTGGCAGACCTGGGGTGATTTTAACCTTGGTGGCTTTTTATCAATTTGGTTTTATCTGGACTTCCTGAAAATCATTTCTTGCAAGTGTTACAAAACACATAGATACACATATTCCTGACTCTTGGTTACTGATGAGCTTCCTGTTATGATACTATTTAATACCTCATAATCTAGAACACGGTTATTTTTATTGCACATCTGTGGTGCACACGTTTTACGGAATCATTGGGGGGTTTTTTTTCACAGCCAGGAAAGGCCATGATCTTAGATTCTTCATTAAGCATGCTGGTGTACTTGTGTTTGGAATTTCTGTGCATCAGTTTCAAACTTTCTTCTTAGCTACAGTTTTCTCTTTAAAAATGTATTTAACTTAGTTTAAGATTTGGAGGTTTAGGGAGCTCAACGTACCTTTTCTTGGTATAGTTACATAAAAGCTGTTAAACTTTGCATTCATTCCTAACCTGAACTTACCTAATGTAATCTTTCACAAAATAGGTCTAGTTCTGCCTTTCCTTAAAAAAACAGCTGCGGAACTATTTACCCATCTCAATTATCTTCATTTGTAGATACTTGTGATCAGTGCAGATCTTGACCTTCTTTGGGAAGAACAAGTGTGGAGTGCCTTAACTTCCTCACAATAAGGCACGTCTTTAGATCTTGAAATTTATCTCTTAGATCTCTGCTGAATCTTTTCCTAATTTTACAGACTTAGTCAAGTGTGAACAGCGTGTTCAGGTAATTAATTTACTAACAACATATGCAGAGCAGTACTCAGTAGGCTACAAAGACAAGGCTAAGGTAATTTACAGTTTGTGCTGGGACAGTGTGCCAGGGTAGCCTCCCGAAAGCAGGCCTTCTAATTCCTGAGCCACTGCTGTGCTGAGCTGCCTGTACTTCCTCCCTAGGTTAAGGGGTTTTTTACTCTCAGTATTAAGAAAGTCACCTCCAAGATCCTCTGAACCTGGAGGATCTGGAAGTAGATTTTGGTTGTAATAACCTGTATGATTCACAGGCCTTATTTCTTCCTTTCCACCCATTTGTTTTTTAATGTTTCTGGAAATGAAATCTGTGTCATCTTCATAATAGGTATTTACATTCAAGTGTGTGTGTGTATTCTACTTTAATTGCTGTTTGTAATTAAAATGCAGGTTAAAAAGACTGTCTGTGATTATATATTTGTTATTCAGAACAGGAGTATACAAGATTACTGGCATTTACTGTGAGGCTGGTATATTATAAATCTAATCATTATTTTAAGTAAAGTTTTGTATAGTTCTGATAAACTTAACCTATCCTGCATCAGTTTGCAGTTTTTATAGTTTTTGAAATGCTTCTATCTGTATTAAATGTTGGTTGTTTTTTGTTGTAACACATTATCGCTTAGATCATCATCCTAGTTTCTGGTTTTGTGGCCCTTGTAGTATTGACAGTACTGCCCAACTAAATGGAAAAAGTAGGGAGATGTACCATATTCCTTGGAGTTTCGTGTTGTTGCAGGTAGCCCCTAAAATCAATATAGAAGAATATAGAAGAACTTGATAAGAAAAGCCATGTTGTGTCATATTGTTTACCTTTGAGGTAAAATGAAGCTTATGGACATGTCCGTTGTCATTTTGGTATCCTACATGTATTCTAAAGCTTTAAGCTACAGAAGTGTTGGTGTCAGTTTTCTTCACTTTGTTTAACTTTTGAACTTCCATAGATCAGGAATATTTTATCTGGACACTTGTATTCGTAAATAAAATGCCCTGGATATAATTAATTACAGGTCAAGTGAAAACAAATGAGCAGCCCTATTCTGACATGCATTTATGAAGATTAACTATCCCATGTGGAAAAACTCCTTGGCAACTAATGCTGTTTTGGAGTGCTAATCTTGTAAAGCTAGGAAGTAGCACAGTAACCTTCTGCTGGCCCATCATCACCCTCAGAGGTGAAGCAAAACCTTTAGAGGTTAGTAAAGCACGTTAGGCACTTCAGCTGTGAGACTGACACCACTCCAGATAAAGCTTTGCTGCCTCTTACTGAGTGTTTCTTTTCCATTGTTAACAGTGTTAATACTCACCCTGGACTGGATTGATTGAACTTGATTTACATCAACAAGATAGTGAGAAAAAGAGGAAAATTACTGTATGTTCAGATGAAGTCCCTGAGGTCTCTCAGAATAGCGATCCCTTCTGGAAAGGCAGCATCTCCTCCATTTGACAGTCCTGATGACCCTGCTCCTGCCTCTCCATCCCCAGTGGCACGTGCTTTCCCCATGTCCTTAAACTGCGTGTACTTAACCCCTGCACGTATTTCCCACCATCCCTTATGTAACTTTGGGGACACGGTAGTTCTTCCCTGTTCTTATGTTACCATTCAGAGCTGTTCATTCTTGGTCAATAGCAGACTACCTGTGTGTTTATGCAAGCAGTATACGGTATTGGATTTTTAGCATAAAATATTAAAAAAAAAGTGATACCTTTAACGTACAGCTTAGTTTCAAGACCTGAATTCCCTGTGAAACAGATCATCATAGAATCATGTTCCTGTACCAGTCACTGATAGGTCTCCAACCCAACAAAGGTGATATGTCAGAAAAGAAATGTTCAAGAGGGGTGACAGTATAGCCCAGGTGTGTCACCGTGCTTTTGACATGTAATCCCAGATGTGGTAGCTGTTGGAGATTTGAACATCTTGGGAGATACTGGGGTGGAGGCTCTCTAAACCCCCGGTGAGTCAAAGCTAGTTCTGTTTCAAATCTTAAACTCTTTTTTTTAATCTTCTGGGGGAAAAGAAATAGGAACTTTGTTTCTCTTTCTTTTCTTTTTTTAACTGAAATTTGGTTTTTTAACAGATGGCATAATAAGATGACAGCAAACAAAATACTATGATGAAAACCTAAGGGATTAGGGTATTTTTTGCTGTAGCTGCACCTATATTCTCTTCAATGGCCCGGCCCAGCCCAATCCAAAATGCTCAGTTTCCCAGAAAGGGACAGTAATTCTTCTAGCTCTGTGATACTCCCTGGAATGTATTCTCTTAGAGGCAAGTATCTCTGGCACTGTGAAGTTAGTGAGGTAAGGAGCTAGATAAAAGGCAGCCTCAAGGAATTTCTGGACCTTTGGAGTCAGAAAGTTCTTGGAGCAGCAGTTTCAAAGAGAAGATGAAGCTGAGAGCGGAGAAAGTGAGAGGGAAAAGTGGTTGTCACACAGGAACATAAGTGGAAAGATAAAGTTGATTAGAGAGAAAAGCATGAATCTGGGGAGGCATTGTCATGCAGAAATATTTTCCCCTATGCTAATGCAGTTGCTTCAAACAGCTCATTCTTAGAGTCACATTGAAAATTCCCAGGCATGAAGGCCCAGTGTAGTCCAGCCCAGCTTTGTTTTTCCGGGCCCAGGAGCATTGCATCACAGATGCAGTGGAAGGAGAGCAGTGAAATTTTCGTGTGTTTATTACACTGTTTGAACCAAGTAACAATCCTGTCTGCTTTTATGAGATCTGAATCTGCTGCCTTTCTGAATAAAGAGGTACCACCAGGGGGCAACTAGCTATCCATCTTCTTCCTTTTGAGCATAAACTACTCCTTTCCTGGAAATCTTGGGCACTGAGGAATTTTGAGATGGTCAAAATCATTAAAAAAAAAAAAGAAGTATTCATTAGTCTTCTTGTCAGTGGTAAAATGCATTTGCAACTGCATCAAGCAAGCAGCCACGTGGGAGAATGTAGTTTGGACATAAATCTTGTTCAGAATTTGCTGTGTTAAACATAAGTGTTCAACATCTAAAGTTGTTTTGTAGGTATGAAACTAAAGGAAAAAACCAAAATGTGAATATGCTTTCAACATTTATTGGTAATAAACATATAATGCTATGGTTAGTGCCATGAAGGGTGTGCTGGGTTTGCTCATTCAGCTGTGAAAGATTTTAATATTAAATTTCACTTTCTGCCTGAGAATTAATTAAGAATGAGTAGACTCTGCGTAGGTTGTATGGTTTGAAATAGCTTGTGATTTATGTGGACTTTTTGATATATTGCAGGTTCTTCAGCAAAAGCACTTGTGAGTTTGAAAGGTAAGAAATTAATGTTATTTACTTATATCCAGTCTGATTTTCAGGTATACTTAGTTTGTGGCTTCAGAAAGTTCAAGAAAATCACAGGGTTTTTTGTTGAAATATGATTGGGTTTATTGTAGGTATTTGTAGTTCTGTAGAATAATAATCCTTGGCAGTTGAAACTACATATATTGTGGTGTTTAGACACTGCTCTTCTGGGTGAAATTCCTGAAATGTGTTTTTTTCTTCAGAAGTACTGCTTAGGCATCAAGTTTGATGAGAAGATAGGGGTAATCTTTCATCTCTTGAGGATGAGATACGGGAAAGATTCTTAGCGAGAACTGTACATGACAAAACTTAGATTAGGAAGGCATTTCACAATTTCATTGTGTTCTCTGTCAGTAAGTTGTGGGCTAAATAAAAAACCTGCTGTTTTATGTTTTTTCTTTGAAATTGTCTTCATGAACATTCGTACAAAATTTGAATACTTCTAATTGGCCCAATAATTAAAGCTTCTTTATGTATTACAAGACTTTAGTTACACAAGGAAGAAGGCATGGTCTGTTGAATATGTGGTAACTAATGCAGATTTGTTGCAATAAAATTTTATTTACTTGGTGTACACCCACTTAATAATTTTCTAGAACTAGAAGATGTCTGTGTCTTGTAGAGCTTTGCTTTGTCCAGGTTTCAGTTACGGCCACAGTACAATTGTTGATGTGTGTCAACCTGACAGTGGAAGTAACTGATTCCAGCAAAGGAGGTTTCAAGAAACAGAAACATTGTCACAAGTGAAAAATACTTGTTTATGTTTCTCCTTGTACTGAAAACCTCCTTCAGTTTTTTTTTAATTAGTGTTAAGAACAATTTAATAAAAATTCTGAAATCTAAAATCTGTTTGTTACTGAATTCAAAGATGTTGCAAGTAAAAAAATATTTTAGTAGTCAATAATGTTATACTTGCTTTTGGACAGTAGTTATGTTAAAACATGTACATACATATATGTATATTAATGGCGTACTTTCTTCACAACAGAGGGAAGTTTATCCAGTTCGTGGAATGAAAAATATAATTCTCTGCAGAAAACACACATTTGGAAAAGTAAGAATGCTGGTTCTGCAGTGGAAATGGTAAGAAGCAATAAAGAGCTTTCAGGATTAGTAAAATACCATACAGTGAATCAAATGTAAGGATCACAAAAAGAGGCTGAGATTTATAGTTTTGTAATGTCCAAATGTGAAACTATGTCCTTCACAAGCACTTTGCACAGTTTGCATATGAGATGAAAACATATTTTATAAATGAACGATCAAACAAATTAAATTGCTGACCTCATTCAAGATAGGTCAGAATAATTTCCTCTCTGGTTTTGTAAAGTAAGTGCTGTGTGAAGTATTTGTACTGTATCTGCCACCTTGAGCTTAGGAATCACCAATTCTGGTCAACTATTTTTGTATCTCATGAAATATCTCACTTCTAATTATGGCTGAGAACTGATGCATAAAGGAAAGGAAGGGAAAATGCCATAATGCACTTCCATCATTGTGCCTTCTGGGGGACAGATTTTAATAAAAGTAAAGGACTGCCAGTGAAACTTGTGTATTCTGAGAACTTTCATAGGAGGCCTTACATTAAAGAGCAACCTTGGGATGGGGATATGAAATGAGCCTGCAGCTTCTGCAGGGATGTCTGGTGTTTGGGTTGACCATTTCACTCTTGAGGTTTGGTTTTGCTTAACTGTTTGTTTCTTGTTCTGTGATCTTCTCCCTGGTATTTATTTTGGTAGGAGTCATACAGATGCTTACATACACACATGTTGCTATGTGTTTATGCTAGAGAACATGAGGTCTACAAAATGCAGTTCTAGACAGAGACCAGAACTTTGTGAAGACCTTAGTTCCTGCAGTTCATGTCGCAGTTTTCAGCTGCTCCCCAGGAATGCCCACCATCTCACAGAAACAAGCCTTACTGCTAACTTTGAAGATCACGGGTGCTAAAGACCCAAAGTGACTGGCTATAACAGCTGTGTAAAAACTTTGTCAATCTTCAGGTATGGTGGCTGCAGGAGGTAAAAATACAGGGTCAAACTCTGAATGTAGCTCAGTATTCTTTAGAAAGCTGGAGGAAAGAGCAGAGCATAGTCTGACATCTTGGCAGTGACCCATGTTGCTGAGATGTGATGGAATAGTTGGAGTTTACTGAACGCTGAAAGTTTTGATGACACGTTGTATTGTTGGTTGAAAAATCTTTCCAAAAATGCCTGACCTATTTAGCTACCGCTGATGATGCCTCCTTGCAACACTCGTTATTTTGCTCTGGTGTGAGGGGCAGACAGTCCAGAGTGATGAAACGCTCTTCTCATTTTGGATAGTTCTTTGGAGTAGAATTTGGCAGTTTCTTTAGAGGGTTGTAGAACAGTTTGCTTGGTCTGGATCGTGATGATTTGGTTACCTTGTCAATATACAGTTCCTCTGTCCAGTGTGTGTCTTTCCTGGTTTGTAACATGTCCTGGTTTGTAAAACCATCTTTCCTGGTTTGTAACATGTAAGGAATGAATGTTTTCTTCTGTGTGCTGCATATGCTTAGGTGTCTCTCACATACAGAGCACTTCTGTTACTTAAATACGCTTGTGTAGTTCTTTTTATAAAATATATATACTTTAGCGTAAGAGAGGTGCATTTCCTGGGAAGGCCCCGTGTTCAGATGGCATGGGGCAGACAGATCTTTAGCTACCACTGATTAATTTAATAGAAAATCTCTTCAAGCAGTTAACCAGTCATAAATGTATTAAATGTCTTTCTTAAGTGCAAATGCTTGTTAATGAAGTTTTGTTTAACTGTGTTGATTTATTTTGTCTCTGACTCTTATGAAGGGCTCATTTTTGTCATTGGTATTCTTCAAGTTGTGAATGTTACAGATCTCATACCTGTATCAATTTGTAGCATTTTCACCATCTGCATTTAAAGAAGTCAAATCTGCATTTATTCTGCCTTTGCTCATCACCTTTGTAAGAAGTTTGAAGTATGAGGGGTGCAGGCTTGGGGTTCTGTAAAGGAGCCCCATTTCAGTCATGGCTGGCTCCTGTGCTGGGCCACAGAACCTTCATGGAAGGAAAAGGAAAAGCTGCTTCCCCTCAGCACTGACAGCTGGTCACAGGTTGCTGTTTCACCCTCACTGAAAGCAAGAGTCTTTTGTCATAAGGTCAGATGTTGAGGAATAACTAAATGAATTTTTTTCATTACACATTTGCAATACCATTTCTTTTTTCAGTCAGCCTTCTAATTCTTTCTGAGCTATAGCAGTATACAAATAAATTTCACTTAGCATAAATTCTAAATTCTTTTTTCTGAGATTGTCACATAACTTATTCAAGATTTAGTTTCTTCAGACTCAAGCTTAGCATTTTGCTATGTAGATACTTTCAGTGAGTTGAAAAACCAACAAACACACATCACTTTATTAGAAAATTCTTGCTAAAATTCTGTGCAGCTGAGAACATACAAGACAAATACAGTGTTTGAATAAACCTTTTTTTGGATCCAAAATTCAAAACAAATTGTTTAACAGATGTACTACTTATAACCAAGGCAAGCTAAGATACACAAGTGTTTAGACACCTAACTCTAATGGAAGCAAGTGGGAGTTAAGCTCTAAATACTTCTGTGAAACTGGGCCAGCACTATAGTAATGGTTATAGTTAGCATTGGAAAAGCCTGGAATCTTGAACTCCTTCTTCTCTCAGTCCTTAGATCTCTAAGTGCTAGGAGGCACTATTTATTGTGTACTGTGTGCCTGAAAACAACAGGTGACAAGAGAAGAGGCATTTCATTTCTCTTACTGTGAATTCTGTACGTGAACAGAGAAATCAGGTTTTTTGCTTGTAACTCATTCTTAATTTTGCTTCATACAGCCCTTCAGAAATTCAAAACGGAGTCGACTCTTCAGTGAAGAAGATGACAGACAAATAAACACAAGGTCACCCAAAAGAAATCAGAAGGTTGCTATGGTTCCACAGGTACCTATATACATGTATGGAGATATTTTTACCAAAAAGGGGAACAAGCCTATCTGTTCTAGTTGAAAATTAGAATATATTTGCTTTTCAGGTTGCATTTTTGGTTTATGAATCTTCTTGTGAGGTAAACTGTTGCTAGAAGTAAGCCACAATTCAATCCTTACAACTGGTTTCCTCAGTTTGTTTGTGGGAGTACCTGTCCTTTGTGATCCTGGATATGAACACTCAGAGCTAGAAAGAATTCCAGACTAATTGCCCATCATGCTCCTGCAAACCATCCTCTCCTGTAGTCAGCATAAATTTATTCAGCTTCAGTTTAAAGCTGAGTTTCTTTCACTGATTACATAATTGAGAAGGCTGCTATAGAATTTAGTGTATCCCAACAAGTCAGGGACTTGCTCTAGATTTGTAGCCTGTGTTCATGGCCAGCTTTACCTTCTTGATTCTGTAATGCTGAAGTCCTCAGTTCAAAGAGCTTATTTTACTATCCTCCACTTGATTGTCCACTTCTTGATACAGTACGAAAGAGCAGCTGTAATTTGTCAGCCTTTATTTGCTGTGATAGAAAGGGCAACATCTCTTAGTGAATTGGCTCTGTAGTACCTTTGTCATCCACATCACTTCTCTGTGCCATCACCTTATGAGCCTGATTTTACTCCATTGAAAAAGTACTATTTGAATACTGGTCTGATCTGCCTTCTGAACTGTGCTGTGCAGTGTCTGATGTGAAAAGCTTGGCACTCGCCATTTAGCTGGTCTGTTTTGCCAGAGATGAGAACCATGATGTTTCTCTTCATTACCATGATTTCTTAAGAGTAGAAAGACCTGGTAATGTTCTAAGCCCAGTTGTTTTGTGCTTAAATGCCTGATTCAGGAGGTCTAATGATTGCCAGATAAATATTTGCGAGGGACTGCAACTGTTGTAGTTCACAGATCTTACTGTCCCACTAGGCTTTGTTTCCTGGAGTTCCAGTGGGAAAAAGGGGACCTGTATCTAGCACAGCAGGAGCCAGCAAGATGCCTACCTTATGCTTTTTCCTATTATTGCAGCTAGTAAAGTCCAAAATACTTGGAATGTTTGGGGAAGGATAACAATTGATGATGGCATGGGGACCCAGTTAAACTAATAGTCTCAAAAAGCTGTTATTTTTTGTAGAAAAGTTTTTCTTTCTGTCTGTTAAGACAGCCATCCTTGGAACAAAATTACAGAATTATTTTTTTATTTATAGTCTTATTTAATTATTATGCAAGCAATCTAAGACAGTGTCTTTTCTGTGATTTATCAAATAGCTTTCAAATGTAGTTAAAACTCGATTGCTTCTGTCCATGCTAGTTTCTCTTGCAGTTTTCTAAGCAGATACTGCTCAAAGCTTTGGTTGTTACACTCCTCTGTTAGCTCCATCCTCAGCTTAAGAAGAGTAAGCAAGAGTAGGAGCTCTGGTGCAGATGAGGCAGGTGCTGTTGCTGGCATCTGAGCTGCAGCACCAATTACACTCACCTGAGACAGTCGGTGGGGCCTCAGAGTTTTGAAGTCTGTATGTATTTTAGTGCCATGCTGGTGTTACCAATGTAGTTTTCAGTGCTGGAAAATATTTCTGTTAAAAGAGCTCTGTATGGAGATAATTGTATTGATCCTGTTAAAATTTGCTGTCTGTTCTGTTTGATTGCATTGCTGATATAATGCAGTAAGGGTTGTTACAGATCTGCAAGAAAAAAATTGTTGTGAAACAACATGTACAGACTTTTATCAGAAAAATCTATTTTATTTGAATACTGACAAATACTAGACTGTGTTTAACTGTTTATTTTTTTTACTACATAGAAGTTTAGTACAACAATGTCCACACCAGAAAAGAAGGTATCACAGAAGATTGGTTTACGGCTTCGTAACCTGCTCAAACTGCCCAAAGCTCACAAGTGGTGCATATATGAATGGTTCTATTCAAATATAGATAAGTATGTTTGGTTTGTACAATTATCTCTTATTACTATAGAAACAAATAATTTTCTGAAATTGAGTTGCATAGTTCCATATATTGGTTAGATACTCCAAAGTTCATTCTTAAATTATTTGTTACTGAAAACTATTTTGTTTTGTGGTGGTGGGTTTTTTCCTTTTTTCTCATGAGCAACATATGTGCTCTTAGTTCTTTACAACTAGAAACTTTAGAAAGTCTTCTATGGAAAGCCTTCCTTTGTGGATATAATTTTCTTTTTATCACCTCTGCCTCTACCAGATACCAGATTTTATTCATAATGCTTTTAGCATCTGAAGCATGAAGTAATCAGAACACTTAGACTTTCCTGAGCCCTTGGATCAGTGTTATACAGAGGAGATAGGAAGGACACTGCTTCTTCATAAAGTGCTGCTTTCCTAAAAGGTGTAAATGTTGGTATGAAATATTTTTTCCCCATCATCCTGTTTTTATTGTGATCACTAACAGGGCTTCAGGCTGTGACTGTTCAGCTGTTGTCCAGATATCAGCATCCTTCTTGGATCTCCTCATGTATTTCCTAGACTGTTTCTGCAGTTTGTGCCTCGGAGTTTTTGGCACTTGTTCTCTTAATGCCACTAGCAGAGTGGTGTGAATCGTTTAAAAGAACCAATTTAATTTCTAAAATGTAAAAAACATTGTTGATGAATGGACTCTTAAAATCTACACTGATTGACTAATAGATGAAACATGAGTATTTAATATTCTAAAGAATGGCTTCAGAGTTAACAAGCATTATTTTCCAGAACGTACAAACAAAATAATTACTGTTTTTCCTTCCTATTTTAATCACAATTGCTGTAGCTTTTTTTCCTTAACTGAGAAGGCAGTCATAGCAACAGAAAAACATTTTGGCATATATTCATCAAAAGTGGGAAAATTTTGGGTCCATTATAGTTAGTTTTAAATTCATCATCTGTAGGATTTAATTCCTTTGAAAAAAGTAGTCTTCATGCCTTTTCCCCCCCTTGAAAAAAAAATGAACAAAACAAAAAACCCAAATCCTACTTATTTCTAGGAGTAACTTTAATATGTGACATTTTTAATCATGATTTTTACAACAGTCCAAGAACTTTTAGTTTATTCTTAAAGAATTGTTTGTGAAGCTTTAGGTCTGTCAGTAGACTAGAATTTGAGTTTAGCAGGTAATTCTGAAAACCTCTTTGATAGTTATCAGTATGCAGGTGTGGTGGGTTGACCTTGGCTAGACACCAGGTGCTCATCAAAGCTGCTCTGTCTACTCCTCAGCTGGACAGGGAGAGAAAATGTAATAAGAGGGTCAAAGGCTGAGATAAGCACAGGAAGAGACCACACCAGTTACTGTCATGGGCAAAACAGACTCCACTTTGGGGAATTTGTTTAATTTATTACCAATCAAATCAGACTAGGGCAATGAGAAATATAAACAAGTCTTGAAAACACCTTCCCTCCACCCCTCCCTTCTTCTCGAGCTTTATTCCCAGTTCTCTATGTCCTACCCCCCAGAAGCACAGGGGAGTAGGAGGTTGTGGTCAGTTCATCACACGTTGTCTCTGCTGCTCCTTCCTCCTCCCATGGGAGCCAGTCCTTTACAAAGTCCTCCAATGTGCGTCCTTCCCACGGGCTGCAGTTCTTCACAAACTGCTCCACTGCGGGCCCCTTCTGTGAGATGCACTCCTTCAGTAATAGACTGCTCCAGTGTGGGTCCCCCGTGGGGTCACAAGTCCTGCCAGAAAACCTGCTCCCATATGGGCTTTTCTCCATGGGTCTGCAGTCCTGCCAGGAGCCTGCCCCGGCACAGCCTTCCCATGGGTTCACAGCCTCCTTTGGACATCCACCTGCTCCAGTGTGGGGCCCTCCGTGGGCTGCAGGGGCACAGCTGCTTCACCATGGGCTGCAGAGGAATCTCTGCTCCGGTGCCTGGAGCACCTCCATCCCTGACTTGGCTTGGTGTCTGCAGAGCTGTTTCTCTCAGATACTCTTACTTCTCTGTCCTGCTGCAATTGCACAGGGCTTTTTCCCCTTCCTAGCTATGTTATTTCAGAGGCACAAACACCATCACCAATTGGTTCAGCCTTGGCCAAGTGTGGGTCCACCTTGGAGCAAACTGGCGTTGGTTCTGTTGGATATAGGAGAAGCTTCCAGCAGCTTCTCAAAGAAGCCACCCTCTGCCAAAACCTTGCCTTGCAAATCAGAAACAGCTTGTAATGCTCATAAAATATGACCATGTTAAGATATTATAATATAGTTTACTAAGAGACTGCATATCTTTGGAAGAAAAGCTTTGATATCTCTTGTTTGGAGTGATATGACCCAGACTTAATGAGAAGCTTAAAAAAGTTTAAGTTGTAGAGCTGTCTACTGACAAAATATGGCTCACTGTACAAGTCTCCGAATATTTTAATCAAGTTATTGCATCCAAAATTGAAATAATCAAATAAAATGCCGTCTGCTGTAAGTTTTTAAAATATTTTTATTTCTACAACTGTCACCTGCAGTTATTAGATTATTAAAACTGTTTCATTTGGATTCTCTGTACACTGATGCAGAGGACTGTTTTCTGTGAAGTCCCATTGATTTTGGACATGCAGAGACGTCTGAAGTGCCACTTACTAGTACAGTGATCACAGGCCCTGAGATGCAGGTGCACCTGTAACTTGCTTACACCATTTTCCAGAGCTTCTAAGCTTGTGGATTCTGTGGCTTTAGAGTTTGCCTGCTTAAGGACAAGTGTTAGTAAGAACAATCAAATACAGATCATCTTTCTCAAAAAAAAAAAAAAAAAAAAAAAAAAAAAAAAAAGGGNTTTTCAAAAAAAAAAAAAAAAAAAAAAAAAAAAGCAAAAAATAGGGGTTTTTTATACAGATATGTTATGTTAGCAATAGTAAATATGGATAAAATGAAACTGTTATATAGTCTTTCTTGCCTGTTTCCTCAGCCTCACTGATCATTCTTTGTGTTTCCCTTTTCACATCATGCCACAGCTGCAGATCTTCCTACTGCAAAACTATTCTCTTTCATTTGTGCCAGTCTCCTTATATCTGTGCACCTTTCCTCTCTCGTGCCACCCCAGACACTCAGTTGAAAGCAGTGTTGCTTCCAAGATCCTCTTTGTTCTGTGCTTGGGTATATTCCTCTCCAAACCCCAGTGCCCTGCAAAGAGTGGAAAAAAGCAGCTTTATCTAGGATGCAGTTATCCTTTTGTTCTCGCCAGGAGGGATCTATTTCAGTTGCACGTAGTCTTTAATGATTAACCTTCTGTTAGATGGGCATATCTGTTGCTGCTCCCTTGTCTCCTCAGCCTAAGAAGGATGTGGTGCTACAAAGAAAAGGCAGTCATAAAACAGAGATAGAGACGGGTCATAGCATCAGAGAGAAATTCCTGAGTTGTGTAGGTCTGTTTTCTGAACTGTCACTTCTCTCATACTGATCCTCTGCTTCACCGTGGAGTCATGGGATGATACAATAGAAGTCTCACCTGTACAGCTGTAGAGAATGATGAGTTGGTTCAATTTCCTGTATTTTGGAAACCTCTGTTGAGAATCTGAGTTACAATTGAATGAACTGATGAAAAAAGGTACTGTCTGTCTGTTTCTCAGTACCACATTGTCCTTCCATTTATTCTCAATATTTCACTCTCTGGTTTCCTTCAGTGTGTTGCAGTATCCTCATGACACTGAGCTGGCTCTGCTGAAGTTCCATTTGGTGCCTTTGTATACGTTACAGAGCAGGATGAATTACTTATGTTTCTCTATAGTAACTAGAGAGAAGAGCATTTTTAAATGTCAATGATAGTAAGGTTCAAAGAACAATAGTCCTGGAAGCTTCCTGATTTTGTTTTCACCTGAATTTATTTCAGGTTAAAATTGTTCTTTGAATAGGAGTGTGTCGTTTATGTGACTAATTTATTCTATTTTTTCAATGTATTTCTTATGACAGATGTTTTTTGGAATCTCGTGACAGAAGTTTACTAAGTGTGGCTAACATAGGACTAATTATGTTTCAACAGGCCACTATTTGAAGGAGATAATGACTTCTGTATATGCCTGAAAGAATCTTTTCCAACTTTGAAAACCAGAAAATTGACAAGAGTAGAATGGGGGAAAATCAGGCGATTAATGGGAAAACCACGGAGGTAATTTTTTCTTTCTTTTCTTTCAGCTAATACGTACATGTAGTTTTGATGTTACTGGAATTGTTTCTTTTAGAATAATTTGCATTCAAATACTAGAACAAAACAGTATCTTAAGAGTAGTAAAACTCATTTTATTGAGGTGTTCTTTGAGCACCTCTTCCCCCCCACACCCTATTCCTTTAAATGCATGTGTCCATGTAGTTCTTGAAATGTTCTCTTCCCACTCCTGGTAACTGGGTGTCCAAGCTAGGATGTGTTGAAGTTATTATTGTATCTTCTATGCTGCAGTGCTTCCTGGCCTGGAAGAACTGGCCAATTTTTCACTAAGGTTTTTTATTCTGTTTATAACTAGCTCTTCATGGGGAAACTAAGTGCACATTTTCACCTCATTTATTTTATTATTGTTTTTAAACCATTTTCTAGATCCTCAACTTTTCCTAGATTGGCTATCAAGACAGAGGAAAGATAAAGTCACCCATAAAATATTGTCCATTGTAGAAAAGTAGCCAGAATTTAATGAAGGACATAGTTTGGGTTTTTTTTTCTAATTTAGAATTTTTAATTCTTAAACCTTCTGATTCAGCTCAGCCTTTTCACAAAACCTATACAGTTTAGCCTAGAGAAGGCTAAGGGAGGATCTTATTTTTGTACATAAATATTTGAAGGGAAGGTATAGAGAAGATAGGGCCAGGTTTTTTTCCAGCATTATCTGGAGACAAGAAAAGAGGGAATGGGCACAAGTGAGGTGGTAGCATCTCCATCCTTAGATGTACTCAAAGGCTCTCTGGACGTGGTCCTGAGAAGCCTCCTGGAGGTAATTCTGCTAGAGGGGTTGGAGGAGAGGTCCTTCCAAACTCAACCATCCTGTCATTGTGTAAGTAGTGTTTCATAAATAAGTCAGCCTTTTATTTCTGTAAATGCAAACACTAAAGCACTGAATCCATTTCTTCTTAGATTGCTGAGTCAGATTATGTTTTGCATGATGGAGACCATTTCATCTTCTGTACCTGCAAACAACATAAGTAAAAACCGTCAGTCAAGGGAAGGCAGCAGAGCCAGCTTGAAAATAGCTCCTCTTGGAAAGATGTTCATGTAATTTGAGCTTAACTTAGGTAGCTTTTCATTCCTTTGTTTTCATGCTTCCCACTGAGAGAGAAATGGTGTATTTGGAGGTTAAGTCATCAATTTCTCATTTGACTTTTGCCAAAAGTGATTACCTCTCTAAAGGATCAGCTTGCCTCATTCAGCAGTCTGGTGGACCATTGGTAAAACTTCAGAGAGTCTTAGAATGGTTTTGGGTTGGAAGGGACCTTAAAGATCATCGGGTTCCAGTGGGGGTTGGGGTCAGGGGATGCCCTGGGCAGGGAACCTTGTCTCGATCAGATTGCAAAACCCCATCCAGCCTGGTGGGTTGCGAACTTCCTTTTGGTTTTCAGGGTTTCTTTGGGTTGGTTTTTTGCTTTTTTTTTTTTAGCCATGGGGAGAGTGTTCTTGGGTTTGATTTGGGGGGGTTTTGTTCAGCTATCATAGACTTATTTTTTTTAGGAAGAGAGATTCATGCCAAAGGAACCAAAAGTCTAAATGGGCAGGAAATTGTTTTATCTGAATTTTGAAGTAGAAGTATTTGACTGCATAAAGAGTCTGATTGTTTGTTAATTAAAACTTTGAGTTACTGCTTTATAGCAACATAAAATAAGCATTCCTGTTTGCTTTTTATTTCTTTACTAGTTTTTTTAAAAAATTACTGGTAGTCTTTTTCAATATGTCAGAAGTGGTCTTTGGCCTTAGTTTTAAAAGACTTTGAAGTATTCTAAATCATTTAAATGCTTTTTCAAGACAATTTTCATCTACTTCTAGAGCAAAGATTTTTTTTTTTATTTTACCATTCTGTTGGAAATTTCTTCTGTCTGTCCTCATCATATGGAGGTAAGCTATATACCATGTCAACACTGATATCTCCCCATGAGGGATTAAAAAAAATAATTAAGACATTTTGCACCCACAGTGTTGGTGACAGAGGATAATTATGTCTCTGTGTGATAGTTATGCACATGGTTGTCATCCTTTTTTTTTGTTGTTTAAATATATTGTAGTATTTTCTTATGTCTGCTGCTACCTTAAATGTCCTATCACACATCAACAGTGTGTTTGATTGGCACAGCAGTATTCTTCATGAGAGCCTGCAAAGCTTGTAAGATTCCAGTAGACTGTGAGGAAAGATATGCTTCAAGAAAAGGAAGAGGTAATAGTTAGTTTTTTGTACTCTGTGTGAACTTAATTGGGCTTGTGGAATAGCAGTGGATATGAATTAAGCTTAGATATGCTTGTCCTGCCACTACATGATGGTGGTGATTCCTCTGTGATTCAAGTTCTCATGAGCAAGGTAAAAACTGAGAAGAATGTTCAACCTCTTAGGAAGTCTACAGAAAACTAATGAGATTGCAATTTTGATCTGTACCATAGTTTTAATCTTCATTTTTTCATGGGAGGCATGAAGATGGGATAATCTTTATTAAATGCATTTGGGGAATGCTGGGTTGGAGGTTTCCTTTAACAGAAGCCAGAAATATATTGCAAATACTTTCTGCATCCATAGTTACAGTATTTGGGACAGAGACTTTTTAAGACCATCTGAGCTATCAGTGAAACAGTAGTTGCTGTTGCAGGGACCTTCAAAGGTCAGTGATTAGTATATAGCATTTGAATTTCAATTTCTAAGAGCACGAGTCAAAAAACATCAGGTGATATTTGCTGTTCCTGATGCAAGACCCTGAACATGATTAGAAGGACTAATATGAAGTCTCTATTGCTTTATTTCTTTTTTTTTTCCTATTTTGTTGTCTTGCTGTGGTTAGCCACTCTTCTCCTCAATGGAGTTGTAAAGCTCTGACCTGCATTTTGCAACTTGATATTCACAGCCCACTGCAAACATTATTTCACACCTGTTCCTCCCCAGTAGTAAATATGAAGTCAATGGCATCAATACATGAGAATATCCAAGTAAGCACTGCGTAAGTGTCCCAACCACCATCCCTCTCTATCTCTGCCATATCCCTTTCCAGATACTTTAAATTCCTAATGAGGAGCAGTGGAATAATACATAACTTCAGGTAAACACATTCTGCTCTTCAGTGGTTAACTGGTGAGTGGGACACACACCTACAGCCTCAATCTACAACAGAATTTCTAGGCTATACAAAGACTAGTGATGATTTTTGTGGTGATAGGGGTTGGAAAGCCTTGTATGGGAACCTTCAGAGCAGTGCATACCTGACAATACTACTTCGCTTCAGTTCATTCTGGCTTATGTTTTTTTCCCATGTCTTGCTTAGGACTAGGATCTTACTGTGTTAACACCAGGACAAAACAAGTGGCCTATGCCCCATATAACTTAGAAAACACGTATAAGATAAAAGGCAAATGATCAGTGCATGTAGAGTGTGAAACTGCTGGGCAGCATGAAAGAAAATGGTCTCGGCATCCTGGCAGCTTAGTGCTTACAGTCTTCTTGTACACAATGCTAGGAAGAGAAATCGTGGAGAATCGTGGAGAAAAGTGAAAGGGCTTTGTGGAACTCTCCTAGTGAGGTGTATACAGAAGAAAATATAGGAATGTTTGTTTCTGCACATAATAAGAGAGTAGTAGAAGCAGACATGGAAAAAGGAGCTGACTGCTTAGTACTGAGTGAGAGATGACTGAGGAACATCTCTGAGGATTTAAATCAGAAAATAATTTGTAGCGTAGAAGAGGGAACCAGCAGCAGAGCTGACAATGTCTTACAAAATAACTTCATAAAATAGAACTTCTTATTGATCAGTAATCAATATATAACTGTATGAGCTCCACAGAAAATATTTAATTTGCATTTGACTGCAGTAAAGCAATTGGCAAAGGTGGCAAATTATTTGATAAATAAGTTTCTGCAATCAGACAGACTTAAAATAGCATTTGTGCACCTTTTTAATTACTTCTTTCATTGACACAAGAATGAAGTAACTTTTTTTAGTAAGGAATGAGAGAGAGGATTGAGTCCTTAATGTCTTTGTGCTTTCAGTATCTCCCTCATGAATCTTGCCTATTCAGTAGGTTAAAAGTGAAAATTAATAAAAAGTAAGCACTTTGGGAGTGAGCCTTCCATCTTTTAGATTGCATTTTAAGAATGACCCTGCCCCCCAAAATGGGGAAGGGGACTACTACAGATGATCTGATTTTACACAGTAGCCCGAGATCAAACAAATTTGTACTTTTACTGTGATCAATCTCAGAACAGTTCACCTGCATAATAGAGATTTTGGGGCTGAGCTGGTCTCTGCACAGGTGCAAGGAGATTAGAGAGAGAAGTGCCCTTTTATGTGCTGAGTCTGGTGCCCTTTCACACCAAGTTAGTTTAATTGAGCTGATAAGCACGCATGAAAGGGATCTCCTGTGTATCATTAAGTGCTGGCAGCCAGGGCCCTCACAAGGACTCTCTCCTCACGTGCATTGAACTGGCATCTGAAATAGACTGGGGCCAGCTTTAGCTTTGTTCTGACACCGGGTGGATCTTAATAAGCAGAAAAAGTCCTCAAAAGTTGTACTCTTTGGATATACTAATGCAACAGCTAGTATTCCTGAGTATTGTTTTAAAATAGACTCCTATTTTAAGAGTGAGAATTCTGAGGAGTAAGACTGTCTAAATGCGTTAAACGAAATTTTTTTCTCTTGAACACATCACCCCAAGCTTTTTCATTTTCTCTCACTGATTTTTTTTAAACTGTGCCAATTTATTTGATGTACCTTCACGTATACATGTTTTCAGTGATGAATTTAAGTATAATTTTATCTAATTATATTGTAGGTGTTCCTCTGCATTCTTTGAGGAAGAGAGGTCAGCATTAAAACAGAAACGGCAGAAAATCAGACTTTTGCAGCAGCGGAAAGTTGCGGATCTTTCACAGTTCAAGGATCTTCCAGAAGATATTCCATTACCACTTGTAATAGGAACAAAAGTCACAGGTAGTTTCTTAAAAATAAACGAAAAAGTAGCCAAGTGTGTTTTGCAAAGATTGTAGTAGGTCATAATACACTTAATGCACATGATTATAATAAATGTAAAACATCAAAAATTGTATGGCTTTTTGTTAATTCATTGAGAAGGTTTTTGTGAAGATTAGGCAGTATTTTTAAAACAGTGATAAGGTTTTGAGGTGCAAACTTAATATGGCTTATTATTTCTGCTGTTCAAATTGTAGGGTTTTTTACATGTCTAGTATATCTAACAAATCTTGGAGAGAGAGAGAGATGCTTATTTTCAAAATATTGAGTGTTGTCTGAGTTTAAAATCTGACTGAATATAAAATTTGAACTTTGTTTTGCCATAAATATAAAACTGTCTGTTTCGAAACAGACGTACAATTGATGTTGCAGTGTAGTTGGACGTGTATGCTAAATATGATATTGCCTTACTAAAAAGCTTGTGCATAACTGAGGAAGGAATATTGTTGAAAACAATTTCACAGGTTTTGTCTAGTTTTATGAAAATTTTAATTTCCTCCCTGCTGTCTGATTATGGTCCAGGTGCTTTTCACTTCAGCATCTCCTATTCAGGCCACTACTGTTTGTTGCATTTTTTGTGTTCATCACCACTGCCCTTAGTTCTTGCTGAAGAGCAGGTGTGCACCACACTGCCTCCCCTCACTCTTCTAAACCTGTATCCTTGAGCTGCTTTCCACACTGTCTTTTGCTAAATATGCACTCATCAGAGGAGGTGTTCAGAGAGAAATGCTGTGCAAAATCATCTGGAAATTGATTTTTGCCTGCAAAATCTGTCAGAAGGTATCAGGTATGAAATAGTGGGAGTTAGACATAGGTGTAGTGCTAAGGATTAGATTTGGGAACTATTTGACCTGCAAACTTAAATTTTTTAAAAATTTGGTAATATTTCTATTACATACTTCTATTTTTTTTTCATTTAATCTGTGGGCTTTAAGTATACATATAAAGGATTACTTGCAAAACATGTAATAAGTCTATTTTTGTTAATTGTGTCATATCATTGTAATGTTTGGTTTCTTGGTTCTTTTGTTGTTCTTTTAAGCACGTTTGCGAGGTGTCCATGATGGTCTGTTCACTGGACAAATAGATGCTGTAGACACTCTTAATGCTACCTACAGAGTGACTTTTGACAGGGCAGGTCTTGGAACACACACAGTCCCAGATTATGAAGTTCTTGTAAGTATTAATGACACATTCTAAAAGTAGCTGTAATAA
The DNA here is from genome assembly GCA_013399875.1 of Gymnorhina tibicen. Classification (NCBI taxonomy): domain Eukaryota; kingdom Metazoa; phylum Chordata; class Aves; order Passeriformes; family Artamidae; genus Gymnorhina; species Gymnorhina tibicen. The sequence continues at coordinate 202,108 of VXAZ01002668.1, read as the reverse complement.
GGAAATTAAATAAAAAAATTCACAGTGCTATGCTTTAGTTAAAAATAAGAAAACAGAAAATATTACACCCAGGTGGTATTGTCATAAAGTGGAAACAAGCATAACAGATGCATGGCAAATTCCAGGATAATGAACTTTTACTGTTTATGGTTTTACAGAACAGGATAACCCTCTATGATTAAAGCATAATGGCTCAGGCTGGAATAATTTACTAGAGCAACTTTTATAGGCTATTATAATAGCCTGAGTTCAGTGTGAAGAAATGTAGCGAGTAATGTAAGATTCCAAAGAAAATTCTGCAGTGGGATTCTGCTGGGATTTGCAGAAAATGTTCTTTGTGATTTGCCAAAGTTGGGAAAGGCCGGTGGAAGTTGCAGACAAGTATTATGAGTTGATTGAACTTGCTTTTGAAATTTCTTGTGCTAATGTAGCTACCTGGGAGGATGTTGTTTTGGTCAAACAACTGGAGATTATTTCTGGTTCCTAGGCTTCGTTCGTGCCAAACAGCTGAACTGCAAGCTTTTTGGAGGACCTCACTTTCTTTTGTATCTTGTGTAGTGTCGGATCTACATAATTGCTCTAGTCTCTGTCACGGTCTGAGTTTGGAGCCTCTGCTGAACTCCTGTACAGTTGTGATTTGTCTGCCAATAGTATTTTTGGAAGTCTTCATGCAGGTTTTATTTGATGTGATGCCAGAACACTTTGAAAACTCCAGCAATACATTAGGATTTTGAAGCTCCTGTCTAGACCAAAAGCAAAACGTTAATCTTTTCATGCTGTTGGGTTGGGGTGTGGATAGGCACGGCTAGTCCAGATTCCAGAAATAAATTATGTGTTCCAAAAGGGTAAAAATTAATCAGATACTGAAGTATATATCCTTCTTTTCCCTTTCCCTGTCTGGCAGAGTAATGAGCCTCATGAAACCATGCCAATTGCTGCCTTCGGACAGAAGCAACGGCCTTCGCGCTTCTTCATGACTCCTCCCCGATTGCCATACACACCTTCACTCCAGTCTCCAATCACAGTGAGTTACTTTTCTTCATGTGGTATTCATCACTGAAGTATTTTTGATACATGTTGAAGCTGTTACCTTAAACAGTTTTTGAGATTAATTTTCTGAGGTTACTTAGCAAGATCAAAATTTTAGCAAAACCCTCTAAAAAGAAACTATTGATTTAAATGTTTTATCCTTTATAGGACAGTGATCCTTTATTAGGACAATCTTCATGGAAAAACAAAATTTCAGGCACAGACAGTGAAACACTAGGAGGCTTTCCAGTAGAATTCCTCATTCAAGTGGTAAGTGTTAACTGCAGCTCTTAATTTTGTTGTTTATTGTCCTTTTGTGTTTATTCCTCCAATTCTTCTGCAGTTAAATGACCTTCTGTTAATTTATGACAGATATGGTAATATCCAAATTAACTTCTGAAGAGATGTTAATATTTTGTTTTTATTCCCCCCTTCTTAATTGTCACACTTGTTTATAACCTTTGAAATATTCTGCCTTTCAGACCACAGAGGTCTTCAGAAGTGTGTCTTAATTTCCCAGGTCTACCACTTTATCTTAAAAAAAAAAAAAGTTTTATTTCTACATGTAAACTTTTAAGAGTTTTTTATTTATTTAAAATATACTAGCATTGTGCAAAGAGCATTTGCCTATATGCATTATCATATATGTATTTTATGTTATATAATGTCCTACCCTCTTGGAGAAGAAAAGCAGCTCTCATTTCCATGCAAGCAAACCTTAATGTTACAGGTAACACTACACAGAAAACACTTCTTTGTCTTCACCTTTAGGAAATAATTCCTCAGTGGTTGTTGTACACCAGTTCAGAAGAGCACAGACAAGTAATGTTAGCAAGCTGAGGTTCACTGGATATTAAAACACATTGAAGCATTATCCAGAATGATGGAAGAATGTAATTGCTCCTGTTGGCTTAGCTTAAGATCAGTTATTGAAGTCTTTAACAAGGAAAGCAGTTTTGAACATGCCAAAGGAGATTGGAATGATTCATGTTTAAAATATTAAGAACTGAGAAATAATATTACTGAATGCCTCTCAGATTTTAAAATCTGTGTAATTGGTCAAAAGAATAAATTAGTGTCTGTAGCTCCCATGACACACTAACATTTGGGCCATTCAACATAATGAATTTTATTTGACAGAATCATCTATTCAGCTTTTTTAGAGGAAACTTGTGTGAAGCTCATTTTGAAAAAGGTGGCTTGGCATCTAGCTTAGCTAAGAAAATTTAAAATAGACATAGTTTAGCTGCATGAAGACTGTATCTTTTGTGTATCAATTTTACCATAATTAATGGTATAGCAACTATCTGCAGCTGTCCTCCTAAATGAGTCACAGAGTATAATCAGTGAAACTGGGTAACTAAGGTGTATTGAGCTTTACAGCTACTTAGTGATCTGTTTATGATACTGTTTCTGTATTTTAAATATGAAAATGTGTGATTTGTCAGTCATGTTTGGTTGTATATTACTACTCAGTGTAAGGAAATCTAAGTTTTACAAGTATAACTCTCTTGCTTGTATTACAAATGGTGGCTTTTTACAACGATACCACATTAATATGTATTTTTGCTTGAAGATTTTCAAAATACTTTGATCAAAATCAATCCACAGATTTTTGGCATTTGTCTACTTGAGCAACGACAAAGAATCACAGGGCTTAAACATTTACGGAAGGACTTGAAGCATTATCTTTAAGAATCAATGTTTTAATTAGAAGTTTGAGAAGGTACTGGAATTTGGTGTTGTCAAATACACGAGACTGGTGAATGCCGATATTGATTGTGCTGTATTCACCAGTCCAGATGTATTTCTGTGTTAAAGGTCACTGCTCAGGATGTTCTAGCCTTTCTGATATGCTGGTACGTGAAAAAAATCAAAGCCCTTTTTTGATTTAATGGTGATTCAGGAAGTAAATGGTCAAAAAACGATTGATTCCAAGAAAACTTTCTGGAAAACTGTTGCCAGGCAGTTATTTATAAGACCATGAAGAAACAATTTTATGGGAAGAATTTTGGACAAAGCAGAAAATACAGAACGCACCTTGAATAAGGTTTCAACCCAGCCCCTTATTTCCATTTTCTGAAATTAATTTGGAAGAAGAGGAAGTGTATCCAAAACCACATGCAGACAATGACAAATAAATGTTAGGGGTATTCTGTTTACCTGTAACTTTGAGTTGTAAGCAAACATCAGGACTTGTAATAACTATTTTAATCATTTTTCTACACTCTCTTAGTTTTTTAAATCTTTATGTTAATTACTACTTGTTACATTTTGACATCTGAGACTGTGGAGTAGCATGTATTAGAAGGAGACTGGTTGAAAACTTAATGATATTAAGAATAAAGTCAGCGATAAATGAGTCATAAATTAAAAAAAAACCTTTCATGCTTAATTCATTATGTAATGTATCCTTAAATATTTCATATGCTATGTGGCAGGTCAAAATCGATAAATTGCATTCTTACATTCTAGCCAGTGGTAAAATCTAGAGGGTGTTTTTCCAAGCACTGAGCTACAGCTTTTTTTATTTTCCTTCCTCCCTGCTTCCTTTTTTGTTTTGGGGTAAAAAATTCGATTGGAAGGCAGCACTGTAGGACAGAGCAGATGGTGGCAGGGTCACTGCATGCCCGGTAGAGGGAGTGTGGTGATGCAGCACGGGCACGGCAGTGACCTGGTGTCTGCATGTGGGGAAAGGAGGGTTCTTCCCAACTTAAATGCAGGAAGAACAATCTGAAAATGGATACTCGATTTTTGACTGTTTTCTCCTTTAGAAAACTTTGAAAATATTCCATAGTAAGTTATCACACACTTTATTTTGAAATGCTCATATTTTGTGACTAACAAATGAAATCAGAAGTGAAAATCTAAACATTCTGGTTGTGTTGTTCCTTCGTTTCTTTTAATGTGGAAAAGCATTGTACTACAAACTTGTTTTCAGTTTATTGAGAACTATAAATTACAACAGTAAACAGGATGAGTTATGCTGAAAATAGAGCTGTTAGGCAAGAATTTCTCAAGACAAATAGGGCTAGACTGAATTACAGCATTCACTGATGATACTGGCAAATGAAAATAGAAGTCTATGTAATAAAATGTACCCCTGAGAGAAAGTTGGTGGATATGCTAGATATGGTGGATAGTGAAAGTCACAGTTTTCTTAGAATCAGGTTATCCTCATCACTGGAATATATCTTGGAATAGGATGAATATAATAGAAAATCCAAGCTCATCAAATGGAGAACTAGCGCTGTGCATCCTCACATATGTCTGCATGTCAAAGTAGAAGTTAAGAATCAAATGCCTTGCAAATTCAGGGAACAAATTATATATTCTGCATTAATTTGGGGACTCATCAACTTCATTAAGGAGAAGAATGTGTTAGGCCGTTGCTGGATGGTGATGACAGCAGAGCTTGGCAGGTAACTTTTTGGCAGCAGTGGCAGATGGTGTACAGTGCTTTTCTTCCTCCCAGGTGTTTTATTGGCAACATGAACACTTGTGTGGTGTGTTAGAAACTAGATCAGAGAGATAATCCAGCTCACAAGTAACAATTTTAAACCTTTTCTTTCTTGTCCCTTCTAAATTTATTTTTTTGTCATTATCTCTTCTGCAATTGGCTTCCTCATGCAAAATGCAAAGAGCAAAAATGCAAGTGCTAGCTCAGCACAGGCACTGGGGGACAGCACAAGGACAGAAATGAGCAGCTGGAGCTGGGAGGCTGATAACCCATGCAGTGTTGCCTCTGCGCCTCTGACCATGGCTCACCATCCGCTCGTAAGATGCATCTGGCAAAATATTTGGAGTAGAAAGAGAGAAATCTTGATGCCATTTTACAGGGTTAGTTTACAGGTGTGTCATTCAGAGTACTGTTACAGGCTTCCTGTGCTCAAACACAGGAAAGATGGCAGTGAATGGAAAAAAGATACAAAAAGGGCCACAAAAGTTTAAAAGATGAAGAGCCCTTTATAGAAGTAGAGTCTGGAAAGGCTCGAGTTGCAATTAGTCCAGTGGAAAAACAGTGGAGAAGAGATGCTTTTACTGTGTCTGAATAAACAGGGATAAATACAAGGAGGGAACACTATATTTAGCTGTGTTGTTCCTTCGGCTGTTTGGCAATATGGAACAAATTGCTATGAAGTGAAAAAGAATGCATTTAGCATGGAAATTCCCAGAATATTCCTCATTAGCTGAAAGAGATCCTGGAACAATTTTCTAATTAGAATTTGTGAGAGCAAGCAACCTGGCTGCATTAGGACTGAACTTAAAAACCACAAAAGGGATTGTATATAAATCAGATGTATGTTGAACTAGGAGTTCCTATTTCTCCCAGTCACATATTTCACTACTAGGATGCAGTTAAGCCCTCTGGAATTTATAAAACCCGAAATTTTTGCTCTGTTTACTCCAGTAATAAAAGTGTTGCTGGCTGTAGTGAAGCTAGGATTTCTCTCAGGACCCTGGAGTATGAATAGTTTTAGGGGTGATGTGTGTGTTGAGAGTGCTCCCAGTGATTTCCACTTCAGCCTGCTAGGTCCCCAGGGCAGGAGCCGCAGGGTATTCCCATTACAAAAGAGGGGAATGGGAAGCCCAGAGTTGTTCTGTATAACACAGATCCAATCTCTGTACCAGGTTTTACTCTCTATACCAAGAGTTTACACAAAGGGCTGGTGCTCGGTCAGGGCCACAGCTGAGGACTGTGTGGAAAAAAAGATGTATGTGGTAAGGTGAGTGATACTAATTGTAGTATCATGACCGTAACACCCTTTGCTCTCCTTCAGCCTGTAAAAAAAAAAAAAAGGTTCTTCAGCCTCTAGCTGGCCATAAATTATATTGGTCTTCCTATAGGGAATTTCAGCTGATGGATTTTAGCACTCATCAATTTAGGGCACTTGGAAACGCTTTAAAAATCTCTGGAAAATCCATCATTTAATTTTAATTAATTTTTATTTCTGCATCTTAATTTGATCAACAACTGAGAAATAAGTTTTAAATTATGAAAGAAACATGTACGGTTTTTTATCTTGAATTTCTGTGGCATTTCAAAACTGCTTAAGGACCTAATCTTTCTAAAAATAGTTCCTTTGTTTTAGACCAGGTTATCGAAAATCCTTATGATCAAGAAGGAACACATCAAACAATTGAGAGAGATGAATACAGAAGCAGAAAAGCTGGTGAGAATGTTCTCTTTTTGGTTCTTAAAACAGGATATGCTTTAACAGCTAATACAAATACAATTAGGAGTACAGTCTAAATAAAATCTGTATTTTATTGCTTTCTATGACATGAAATGTCTTATTATTTTTAAAGACAAGTTAGAGAGGTCAGTTGTTTCAAATATGATTCTCCTTTGAAAGCTTTGTGCTTTGGAAATTGATTAATGTTGACATTGGGATAGCACATGTCAGTTAACACATAAAGTAAGGAAATACTATGTACTTTGAGAATTTGGAGTACAAGTTTATATGGTAAGACATTTATGATAATACTGTTTTGCAGATGGTAGATACTTATTATCTCAGCTTTCTGGTTAAAGCAATTACTCATTTCAGAGATTTTCTGTGTGAAGCTCTGAGTGCCCTTGACTGGCATTTAAAGTTACAGTAGCACAGCAGCTACAGCGTAATTAGCAGCAGCAGCAGAATAGTTGTTCTTGCTAACTTTATCTAATCAGCAGTCAGTAAATCAAAATTTTAAGAGTGGCTCTTCTACCTCTTATGGCTATAAATTAACTTGAGAGCAGAAAGCTCTCAGTCTCAACTTTCTGCCAGCATCCATCCAGGCTGTTGTCTCTGCAGCATACAGAAGGCTAAAGGTTTGTGGAGAGGAAGAGGGGTCCCTTTTATTTCTTGAAACAAAACAGTTGACTTTTTTTTTCCATGTAAAATATCTGAATGGTGAAAGATTTGATTTGTTGTGGTAAGATTTCTCTCTGTGCCTTCAGTGATCATGTGCACGTGTGCATTCTGTTACTCTGCTTCCTGCTGCCCCATCCCCATGTCTCTGTAATTTTCTTCTTCTATGCCTTGATGTTGTTCTTCAAAACCTTATGTCAGTTACTACATTATTTTTCCTGTACATCAAATGTTTTGTGTTTTAATTTTGTGTGTTAGTAATAAACTAAATGCAAACAGAAGTAAGATTAAAACATGTCATTGCAACCTGTAACTCTGATAATGAAAAATTACCAACTCTTCTTAAAACAAACTAATTTTTTTTCTGAGATACTAGTACTTTTGCATAGATAAGGAGATACATAGGAATGACAGTAGCCTTTCTCTAGCAAGAACCCAGATGTTAGCTCAGCTACTAAGTCCTAAATAAACTGTGTTGTTTTTTTTCTTGGTCTTACTCCGCAAAACTGAAAGAGCAAAAAAGCAACTGGGAAGGGAATATAGAAATAGATGCTAAATTTGATAAATTTTAGCTCAGTTGTAACCTGGATCAGGACTTTGAGATACTTTGAAATTCTTCCCTGCTCTCTTTCCTTTGTAAACCAGCAATCATGAAGCAACCCCCATTACTATTCAAGACTGTCCTGATAAAAATAGAGGATGTGATACCTTCCTATTGGGCCATATTCTTAGCCCGTCTTCTAATCCTCTTTGTCCCTTGGCAATCCCATCTATGTTTGTGCCACTGAGTATGTGTTGCTTCTCCTTTAAAATATATTTTCTTTGAACAAGAATCTTTTTCTGGCCCCAGTTCACTTCAACATCAATAACATACCTGAACATTAATAAAATTGCATCCTTTGAGTTTATTCAGGTGTACTTTAATTGTCAGACTTTGGTAATAATTCGTACAATTGTCATTTGATAATTGCTAGAGTAACACTGCTGTTTTGTTTAAAGTAATCCTTTTATGAAGGCTTCTGTTTAATGGCTGATTCAATATAGAAATAAATGGAACTGACCAAAATCAGAAATGGTACTGAATGTAGGCCATTATTATATGGCAATAACAATAAATTTAAGTTTACACAAGTCAGGGGATGCCTTCAGAGGAGATATTAGTATATGCAACTGCACATTTTCTGTCTCATTTTTCTTGACATCACTGTACTAGTCTGGGTTGTAGGCTATAAACAAATAACTGTGTACATAAACCAGTAAACATCTGGATAAACAAATATGAACAAAAAGGACCTGCAATAAGAACAAGGTAAAGGTAATGCTGGTTGTCTCAGAGAAGCATTTAGACCCTTGGTGGCAGAGGAGTTACCTGCTTCCGTCTACTGAAAGCCATCCATCTTTTGTCTGCCAGTTTAGCTGTTCATCAGTGTTTCCAGGTCTTGGGTTGTGCCCGGGTCAGAAACAGTCCTGGTGCTGAGAAATATTTCTTTTGTCATCACTAGCATGGAATGCCCTTAGCCTTTCCTCTCCGATACGGAATTCACGATTGTCTGCAGCTTTCACAGCTGACCTGGAGTAATTCAGTCTGCTCTAGGGGAATTGGTCACTGGAGAAGGTCTGAAAGATTCAATTTTTTATGTTCCAGAGCTGCCGAAAGTATGCCGAATTTGTGCTACTTTCCAGTGAATTCTGAAATTATGGTGTTAGTTTAAAGCCCTGTTAAGTTGGTATTGGGATTTGTAAGTCCCTGGAGATCGTTTCAGTGATTAAGTTTAATGGGGAACTTTAAACTGGACTCCTAACTGAAACCTTTTGAGTTTTTGACCAGGATCCTCCTGATGAAGGCTCTTGACTTGCAATTTGCTTTATCTTGTGGTGTGAAAACTACAGCTACAAGTTTTGATTGTAGGAGGTACCTGTATCTCAGTCTTGTGGCTGGGACTACGTCGAGCTTCTCTTGCAAGAGGCAATTTGTAGAGGAAATTTTATAATACATTGCATGTTTTGTTTCAACTTCATAAATATCACCCAAACAACATCAAGCTATATTCTGAAAAGAGTATAAGGAAAAAGGTACTGTATTTTGCTATTTATTCTTTTTGTGGAAAATTGTGCTTACAAAATACTGTTACCAAATATAAGCTCTAGTAACTTTCTTTTTTGGCAGAACTGTTAGCTGTAACAGAAGGTGTGTAGCACTGAGTCATCCTCAAGTGACCAGTAACTTACTAACCAAATGTGCCTCCCATTCCTGCAGCAGAGGTGGTCGAGGCCATATTGTCCTGTACTGTTCCTCTGCTGGCAGGATAGTTTTCTGCTCAACCAGTAGAGAGAAGCCATGCCCAGCTACTGGAGAAATAAGCAGGTCAGGCCACAGTCATCTTCTATAGCATTTACCCCCATAGATTATTGTAGCACTTCAAGAAGGGAGTAAAAGCATGGTTGTTACCTACACAGTTTCACTTGGAGTTATAAATAGTAATGCTGCGTTTTAATGTTTTGTATGTTCATGTTTTTCTATTTGAAACTGGGATTTCAAATATCTCAATATAATTTTCAAGTAAAAAACTCCTTTTGATGAGTTCAAAATCTGTAACTGTACAGTATTGCATTAACTTTAATATGCTTTGTGTTTTCCACAGAAATCTTATTCCATGCCAATAGGCATTGAGTTTCAGAGGAGATATGCAACTATTGTGCTAGATCTAGAACAACTAAACAAAGACTTAAATAAAGTTTTGCATAAAGTTCAACAGTATTGCTATGAGGTAAGATTTTGCTGGAATCTCTGTATGCTTGGAGGTTTTGCTCAACCTAAGTAGAAAATAGAATTTCCTGGGAATAGGGCATTAGGTAGAGGTCACACTGAAAAGAAACTATTGGTAGCTGTATTGGATTCCTTCTCTGTGTCTGCCTTTGAGCAACAGACACTTTTCCTGATACCAGTGGCCTGTTCTTAAGTAGACATACATAAAGAAAAAGCACTGTGTACTGTATACACTTGAACTGTCTTTGAAATCATCTCCTTTCACACATCCACCAAATGCAAAGGACATCTTCACTCTTAATTTCTCCCCACCATATCTCTGCAGCTTGCTCCTGACCAGGGCCTCCAGCCTGCTGACCAGCCCACGGATCTGAGGCGCAGATGTGAAGAGGAAGCTCAGGAGGTCGTCAGACAAGCAAATACCTCATCAACGGGACAGCTCTGTGTTGAGAGTGAAAATTTAACTGATCTTATCTCTAGACTTACAGCAATATTACTGCAAATTAAGGTAAAAAGTTTGCACAAAACAGCTTCTCCCGTACAATACATAGTGCCAGTTTTTGTGCTGAACTGTGAGAACATTTTTGTTTTCTTCTTCTACAGTGTCTAGCAGAAGGAGGTGATCTGAATTCCTTTGAATTTAAATCACTAACAGATTCATTAAATGACATTAAGAATTCAATAGACTCCTCAAATATCAGGTATTACTTTTTGAATATTTAATTCTTAATTACACACTTCGTGATAGTAGACAGTTCTTACTGTATTTTAGAGGTGAACGTTGATTATAGTTAAGGTGTTTAATCTGGTAACTTCTACTTATAGGAAGGGTCCCATCTAAAAGGGGGACTTCTGAAAGGAAATGTGAAATGAGCAGTTTTCTGTTTGAACCTATCAGTGAAGTAACCTGTTAAAAAGAGTTACAAAATGCTAAATTGATGCAGCAACAACTAGACTTTCTTGTTGTGTAGTAATTTATGACAGCTAAAACCTTATTTTAGAACATTGTCAGATTTTGAAATCCCACTAGCAATACAAGTTTTTTAAACCAGAGAACAGTACCATTTCGATATTCTTTTGGCATACTCAACTTCTTGTCTGTAAGTATCAAAAGGTGGCATATGAGACAATTAGAGGTTCTGAGCAGCTTCCATTGGCAAGATTTTAAGCCAAGAACCAGAAGAGCACCCATATTGTGCCAGATCAAAGGCCAGTCTAGTCTAGATGGGCCATTTTTCAACAGTTGTCACAGGCAGGTGCCTGAGGAGGCATCATAAAAATAGCAAGAATGTGGTAACAAGAGCATAGAGATGGAGTACCCTCCAGCCTCCAGCAATTTGTGACCAGCATTTTAGGCTGCTAAATTACATAATTTAGAAAATGAACCCAAATGCTAAGTATTTTTTTTATATCCGTACTACTTTTATTGCTACATAATAACGGGAGGCTGTACATGTGAATTTTTAAATGTTTAAAATTTTTTTCCAAAGATAGTAGGATGGCCTTTTGATTTTAAAATAATTATTGAGAAATGCTGTTTTATAGCATTTTTAATTAGGAAAAACAAAACCAAACCTCAAACATAAGTGAAACTACTTTATAATCAACCCTGCAAATTGCATATTAGAATTGATTCAAGTAAAGATTGATGTACCCAGCAAAGAAAGTGATGTTTCCATTTCATGGTACTTATTTTGGCCATTTTAGCCTCTCCTCATAGTATTTTAATTTCACTAACTCTGGTCATGTTAAAACCTTACTTTAAGTGCCCTAGTCAGTAACTCTTGATTTCATGCAGCTGTTTGTGCAAGTTCTGTTTTCCCATATTTCTCTGTTAAGTTGCATTTGTGTGTACTGCTTTCAGATTCATCTGAATTTTTGTACTGGCTATGTTCACATCTTGATTTTTCACTGTAGAGATGTTCAGACACAACTCTTACATATGGGGTTTAACACTTCTTTCTTTCCTTCTTCTTTTCTTCCCATAGTTGTTTTCAGAATAATGTTGAGATCCATGTTGCACATATTCAGAGTGGTCTGAGCCAGATGGGAAATTTACATGCTTTTGCAGCTAATAACACCAACAGAGACTGAAAGCTTCCTTTCAAGTGTACAGCAAGTAGTCCTGGAAAATCTTCTTCCTTTCTATAGGCTTCACCAAATACCCTGACTGCCAGAAGATAAGGGAAGAGAGACCCTCTCAGAAAGGACCCTTTTAAATATATTAATATCTGCTTCTTAAGGAAACCAGCATTACTGGCCAGCGTTACGTTAGATTTCTCCATTTGTTATTCACATGCAGTAGTTTTGCTAACTGGTAATCTCTTAGTAATTGCATCGATTATAGTAAACTTGAAAGCATACTTTCATATAATTTGAACTTAGTTTTTAAAAGGTCAGATCAATTCTGCACACCTCTTGCTGTTGGATCTCCTGGTATGTTAGAAGTGGCGAAGAGGAAATGGCTCGAGTTAGTAGCCACACGGCAGGTCTTTGTTGTGTAAAGCTACACCTCTGTGCAGGTCTTGAGAGCTGCCAGGTCAGCCCTTGGGAAGCCAAGCGCCCCTGATCTAAGGAAGCAGCAGCAGGATACAGCCAGCAAACATAAGCTGTAAACTGGAGGATGTTGGGCAGGTCTATCGATCAGTCAGTGTCTTGTTGGAACTCTTAATTTATCATAACTTATAGAAGGAGTCTAATGAAGGAATATAAAAATGTTAACTTTCCAGAAAGAGATTGGTTATGGCTTTTTCCCTTCACACAGGGCAAAAGAAGTGCTTTAGGTGGTATTTTATATAAGTGACTGGTTAAACGTATTGTTTTTCCAACTTCTTGTTTGTTTTGCACAAGTTTTAAATTAGATTACTGGTTATTCAACAATACCCAACATATATAAATATGAAGATTTTTATAATTAAAGATAACCAGTGAAGTAAACTGCAAAAATAAGAAGTGATAACCTGCCTATACCTTTTGGAATGTTAATCTTGTAAAAAGTGTGTATTGGTTTGTTTAAATAGTCTTGTAAAGCTTCTGTGTAATGAATTGTTTCCAGATATGGATTTTCAGAGATAGCTGTAGAGACGTTTTTGATTCTTTTAGATGCCTCATTAAATAAGGTCTTTTATATGTTAATGTATAAAGAATATGTAAACAGGATTATTTTCAATTTTAAAATTTTGTATAGTTTAAAGATGCTTCTGTATTCTGTGTTGGTATTGTGCCACTGCAAAACTTTAGTGCAGAGTTTATATTTAGCTAAATTTGTTCTGTTAATTAAGAGAAATGCATAAATCTTTTATTCTCAATGAAATTTGTAACTGAATAAATTGACCTATGAGAGTTGATATATTTCACAAAAATGCAAACTTTTTTGCAGACGGTCTCAGGTCGTTTTTTTAAGAGAAGCTAATTGCTGAAAATGAAATGTTATGAGGAAAAGGTGAGTAGCTGTTTCAAAAGGTACTAAAAATTTTACAAGGGATACTACAAAATAATCATGAACAGTAAGTTAGCTGAGTTGCCCAGGAAAATTTACCTCTCAGAATGCAATAGAACATCGTAGTGGTCCCTGCAATTGCTTTTGTAATTATGTCACTCATTATTTTGTGGTGTTACCATCTGTTTGATAAAAAAGACAGAAAGGAGTCCTCTCCCACTACCCTTTTCATGTAAAGAGAGAAAGGTGCCAAAGCCTAATTTAAGGTACGTAAGTTTAGTCAGGCAGGAACTAATCTGATCTACAGCAAACTCAGGAAAAAGGAACCATCTCCTTCCACCCCTATACTCACGTGCCTGCTGCTCCCTCTGCACACCTCTGCTGTGATCCCATCCTGCTCTGTTGGGACTCAAGCTCAGCATATGCACTGAATGCTTTTGAGGAGCAGGAGTTCTCAGTACTAAGCACCAGGAGGGTAGTTTGGCCCTGTTGATAGCAAACATCCCAAACTGAGGGGAAGAGAAGTTGTAGACACTAGTAGATACCAGAGGATTTGGGAACCTGCTTTTCATGACAACCTTATTTCTTACTGGCCACAGAATACGTTGCAATAACCACCACACTCCAATCTCAACTCTGATTCCTTAGGTATGATGGGTTTTACATGTGGATACCTAAATGTGCTCTCCAACATGCTTTCTGTTGATGTAGGCTTTTTCATTATTGCAGGGTAATATATCGTAGAAAAATCTGTCATTTGTGATAAGCGTCTCCATGTACTTTCACATGTCACTTGTCCCACTCATGTAGGCAATGTGAATATATACATCTTTTCTTTTCTTTGAGAGGCTGCATTTCTCCTTGGGTACTGATGTGTTGGGTCAGAGCTAATGTTGAATTTTGGTGACAGTAATAAATACACCTGCTTTTACTCAATGTGCTGTAAGCACAGCAGGAGTCTCAAGAGCTCACTGCAACTACCGTACCTGAAGTCTGCAGGAGCAGAACAAGTTACTTTGATTTATTATAATCAGTAAACTGGAATATATCCTAAGCCCCCAAGAAACTGTGGTCTCATTTTCTGTCTCTTCCTGCAAGTGCTTCTCTTCTGGGGTTTTCCTGACCCCCAGCATAGCACCCAAGTCCACTTGGGACAGATGGTGTTTGAGGTAGTTGGTTGGTTTTTGGTTCATACTTTTTTCAAGGATAGCTCTGGGGTTTTTTTGATGGAGAATACTAATCAGCAGCTGTGCTATGCCACTTCACCTTACAAGCTTGCAGTCCAACCAGCATTCAGCTGTTCCAGATCTCAGAAGCGCAGGTATGTTATTGGTGGCACTGAGGGATTTTGTGCATTGCTAACCTTATTCTGTGGGTCATGATTCCTGTTACAGGACAATTCTTCCACCGGTACATGGGTCATTTTTCCTGTGCTTGTGGCATTCCGGTGCTCTTCCATAATTGATGTCTTACAGCTTGCTCTGCTAGGCTCTGAAGTACTATGTTGTAAGCAGGAAGAATTGGCCTTATCCTCAAAATACGTACAGAGTAATATATCCTTCCTCAATAAATTGAATTACAGGAGAGACTTCTGTTATTACTTATTTTGCCATTCTCAGTGCAGAGCCATTCAGCCCATGACCAATCATGTGAACAGCTTCTGTGTAGTCCCTACCTAAAGCTAAAGCATCCTTAGAGTGTCCACAAAATACTGCCATTTCTCTTAGTTTAACATTTAACCTTGGCTTAAGTGGCAGACTGGAGGCTTTTGTCTGAGCACTTGAGATTTGGGGGTTTGTATTACTTAGGCCATAAATTTCCATTTTCATTTAGAGATGGGGGTGTTTGTTTAGGGCAGTTATTAGACAAATACTGACAGACTGACAGAGAAGGTTTAAGGCAGTTTCTGTAACCTGTCCTTCAGGCCCCTTAGGTCTTTTATTGACATCTACACTGCAGCTGTGGCTCTCTAGGACCTGGGAAGAGAACCTGCAGCTGGGGATATCTACCACTTCTCTACCCCACTGTCAGCCAAGGTAAGAAACCTTGCCCCCTGCACCAGGTACACACACAAGCAGAGCAAAAATGTAAACCTTTATTTTATTTTCCTTGGTCAAAAAATCCTGACTGACCATCCCACTATTTTCTAAGACCAGCGCCACCCCACCCCCACACAGNCTACCGCCTTTTGTCTTACCCCACCCCCCCCCCCCCCCCAAAACACAGTGGATTGGGTTAGCTTTTTGGCTAAAGAAGGTTAAATAGATATACAAAACATGGTAAAAGAAAGCTTTAAATACGGTGTAAAAAGATGCCCTCAGCTGATGGAGCCGGCCCGTATCTTTCTTAAATAAATAGGTAAAATCAGTTACTACCGGATAAAGTGCAACAGTGGCAGAGCAGCAGTGGTGAGGTAGCGCGGTGTGTGAGTCTCCCCGCCCGAGCAGCGTGCCGCGGGACGGGGTCCGGCGGGAGGGCTTCGCAGCGCGGCCGGGGCTGCGCCTTTACCCTGTCCCCCGCCCCGGCCGCATCCCGCCNTGTCCCCCGCCCGGGCCCCGCCCCGCCGCGGCGGCGCTCAGAGGGCGCGGAAGGCGCCGAGCGCGTTCTCCTCCCTCTCCGAGCCCGACTCCGAGTATCCGCTGGTGTCCTCGGCGTCCGACACGGGCGAGTACTGCCCGCAGAAGGCGCGGGCCGGCGGGAAGGGGCCGGCGGCGCTCCCTGCGAACGGGGCGGGCTCGGCCCCGCCGGGCTGGCCGGGCGGGAAGCCCTCGAAGCCGGGGCCCGGGGGGAAACCGGCGGCCGACGGCCACGTGTATGGGGCCGAGCCGTCCTCCGTCCGAGCCAGCCCGGAGAGGGCGCAGCGAGGCCGCTCCGGGGCG
>VXAZ01002668.1:141020-185886 GCA_013399875.1 Gymnorhina tibicen | reverse complement strand
AGGAGGGGGCCCGGACGGCCCGCCGCCCTTTATAGCCGGGGAGGGGGGCTCGGCAGGGGCGGGGGTTCGAGGAGGCGGCACGGCCCCGCGGGGAAGGTGAACTCCGGGCACCCCGCCGGGCCCCGCGCCCCAGGCTGCCGGTGGGGTGCCCGACTGGGGCGGCCCCTGCCTTGCTCAGCCCAGAGGACTCAGCGGTGGCCGGGCACCGCAGCCCTACGCGTGCCCGACGGGGATGGGTGATGGCTGGCAGCCCTCGACTCCCCGCACGAAACATGGACAGCAGGAGGGAGAGGGTAGTGGGCTTTGCATCCGCTCGCCGTGGGCAAAACAACCGGGTGTTAGGAGTTTGGCACCCCGGAGAGAACCCAGTGCAGCGGCTGGGTTATTTCTGATACAACATCTGGGCTGATAGGGGTTATGGAGTTCGCTCCCTCCAGCTACTGGTGTGGAGGTAGATGTCCTCAAACAGCTGTCTGCTTTGGCAAGTAATGGATCGTGCACGGTGTGAGACATAAAGCAAACAGAAGTTATCTCTTCCCGTGGCCGCAACTGCTCCACTTGCAGTGCTTCGCTGCCAGCTGTGCGGGTGGTGTACGGCTTCCTGCCGTGCCTGCTGCTGCAAAAACATCTCTTTCTTTTTAAGATGCAAGTTAAATGCACCTGGAGAGCCACAGCAGCTCAGACAGGGCAGAGGCAGACATTGGTGTCATCACCTTTTCCACCACTTGCAAATGCCTTTACACATCACACTTGCACATCTTGTGTGCTTCTGCCATAACTGATTTCCAGACGGAGAGGTCTCGTGCTGAAACGCTGCCTGCACACCCCAACACCACCAAGGCACTTAGAACGGTTTGTCCTCATTTTACTTTTTACAACTGTCTACCAGAAAAAGTGACTTTGTACAGAAAATCATGTTAAAATTGTTAAAAGCTGTTTTTGGAAGCTTTGTTCCTAAAACATTTGTACCTTTGTCCTTGTACATGTGCAGCAGTCCAGGTGCTTTCATGACTGAAGTTTCAAGGTTGTTCCCAAAACCATGGGCTGTAGTCCGCAGCCAGCAGTCAGAAACATGAGACTTGTACAGTGTTCTCAATTAGCAGTGTAACAAGAGGGCACGATGGTGAGAAAGGGCACAGGTGAGTGGTGATCCAGAAAGCACCGACAGCATTATTTAAGGTTTTCAGAGAAAGACCTGTGGAGGGTTGAATTACTCTGCAGATTCTGTGCAGATTTAGAAGATACCACAGGTGGCAGCAAAAGAGAATTTTTCCAGATTATATTTACATGATGACTGTTTTATTGTATTTTACATCAAATAATACCCCTGAAAAACATAGCAGAGGTTTCTTTCCTGTGCAATGAAGAATTGAGATGTGGCATCCTTAAGATTTCTGAAGGATTTAATCCTGCTTGGAATGATGCCATTATAGGAATATTGACTTTAGTTTCTAGGATTTGGTTAAGGTTGATTAAGTCTGTCAGACAGAGAGAGCAGGTTTTGGAGAAAATGTGTTTTTTCACACACATACATGTGTTTTTCTTTCAGCAGCAGCCCAGGCTTAAGGAGCTGTTGGCACCACAGGCCCCCCACTGTTCACCCCTGTCCTGATGCCTTCCCTTTAGCTGAGCATGTGTCAGTCCACACAGTGTGATCAGGGAATTAACCCAAGTTAAATTAACTGTACAGTAACAACACTTGTTGTTTGTTGGTTGGGGATTTTTTAATCCAGATCTGGGATTCCTACCTGTGGGTTACCAGCAGGCCCTGGGATGGCTGTACACGTGAGAGGATGCTGGCAGATGGAGCAGAAGGGAAATGAGGGAATCCCATCAGGGACTGCCTTCTAGGACTGCCACCACCTGGATCTGATGCTGAGCTAGCAGAGACCAAAACTGAGACAGACTGGCCAGGAGCATGGTGGTTTTCAGTGTCAGACTTCCCATTAAGACAACTGTCCTTGTATATTGAATAGATATTCAGGAAAGAGTGAGTACTGGGAGCTAATAGACCTGTTCCCAACTCAAAAATCTGGAAATGGGCTGACTCTTTGATCTCTGGCTGCTGTGACATCCTTCAGGCCAAAAGCCTTCTCAGTTCCCTTGCCCTTTATGGTTCCAGAGGTGTTCCAATTGCTGTCTTGTGACAGCAGCTGACATGGTCCCCTTGCTGAGGAAAAGAATCCTGAGGCTTCTCAGGCCTGAAAGCTTTCTTTAGGAGACACAGATGTAACAATTCTAGACTTTAAAATGTCTACGTTGTTACAATGGAAGAAAAATAACTTCCACGCGCTACATTTTGTTGCAATCTATGTTGTCCCTGAGTGCGGCGTGACGGTGGCTCTGCCGAGTGGAGAAGGAAGCCTGTGTGACTGAATTGTGGGCAAAATGGTCGGTGCCCTTGGTGCAGCCCAGGATCACACACACGGGCCCCAGGGTGTGGGGTTCACACTCAATCTCTTCATAACCTGGCTGCAGACAATTGCACTTTCTAGCAGACATACCTGTGAGTGGATGAGGCTGCTGTGAGCAGGTCAGGCTGTGCTGCCTGTCTGCAGGTGCTGACTTCTGTTTACTTCTAGTCTGCCTCAGTTTCCCTGTCTGGGCTGGCTGGCTGTTACCAGCATGTTCATATGTCTTGGTGATGAGTCCTTTTCTGCTTACCAGTGGTATGTGCTTTTGCAAAAGCAAAGCAGTTCTGGAGCAAGACCAGAGCCCAGGAATCATATTTTCCCTTTCCTATTGCTCAGAGCATGACTCACTAATTTTGTCCATGGGATCCTCGTGGCCACCCTTAAGTATTGGCTTTGTTTGAAACAGATTTAAGGTTGAATAAAAGCAAGGGGGACAGTGCTCTGATTGTAAAGGAGTGTGCTGTTAGGTGGAGATCAGAATAGGAGGCTTTAGCCTCCTCCCAGGCAAGCAGGATGGCATGAAAAGCAGCTCCTTGCTTCCTCCTGACAGTTCTCTCCCCTCCTAATGCTGGCACATTTCTCCACAGCTCCCACAGAGTATCATCCCATTGATGTCCTAGAAGCCGTGCCTGTGGGGTAGTGCAGTGTGCCTCCTGCAGCAAGGACAAAGTGCTGTATCTGGATTCAGCAGTTTCCTTTCCCTGACAAGTAGTTTTCCATCCTGCTATGCCCCTTGTAGTCTGACAAGGAAGTTTCTGATGCCTTGTAGGTCCCAGCATCTGCATGGAGTCACACCCAGGTAAGGGCTGGAAGCATTTAGAAGACATTAAATTTTGTCTCTTCCTGTTCTGCTGACTTGCTTTTATTTGTGTCCCCCCAAGGCACAAAGGGGGACTTTGTGTCTTCCCTCGAGAAGCAGAAGCTATGACAAAAGTCCAGAAGTGGCTTGCTTTTTGAAATTAAGATGGCTAAAACTGAGAGCCATCTCTAAGGGAAAAGCAGACTGCCTTGTGTTGATATCCAAAATTACAGGCTGCTTCAGACACTTTTTACATTGATCTTCACTCTATTTGTCAAGGGAGAAACTTCTTGTGCTTTTGTCTGTGCTGGGAGTGCCTCAGCACTGAAGAACCTGTGCCAAGAGGACTCACAATACAAAATGTGCCTGCACCTGCAATAAAATGGTTTTAAGCTTCAGCTGGAGAACGCGCTCTCACATCAACTGCTGCCAGCTCTGAGCATCCAGCAAGGGTAAGACAGGCTATGAAACAGAGATTGAGGAGAAGCAGGGGGAGATAGGCCCTGTGGCGAGTTTTCTGGCTAGCTGACTCTTCAGCCTTTTGCATGTCAAGCTGGGGAGGTTCTCTCAGGCTCTTGGGGCTACAAAGTCATCTTTTAAATGTGCAGTTTAAGATCCTGCCTTATGTGACTTGAGGAACTGGAGCTTGGGAAGCATCCCAGAATGCATGGCAAGAGGAGGCAGCAGTGTGACATCCGCTGACAAGACAGACACACCCCTTTAAATAACTAACATGTGAGCAGTTCTGCTGCTCAGCCCTGGAGGGAATGGGACACCAGGGGTTTTGCCATGCAGTGGTTTGTAACCAGCAGTGCAGCCTTGGCTGTGTTCAGACTTCTCTGACTTGTCAGATGTCACCTTGTTCTTTCTAGGACTCTGCAGGGACACAACTCTCACATGGTATTTCGTCATTCCAGCAAGGCTTATTCTATTTTTCTTTTTGGTGGCTGCCTTCAATGTGAATTCTCTGGTCGCTAAACCCAAGACTGAAGTTTTTAGGAGTGGAGATTCAGCAGTCTCTTGTCAACCTGACTAAATTTGCAAAGATTTGGTACCTTGGAGATCCCAATTTCTACATCAGTTTAGATTGAAATTGGCCAAAGTTCAAACCGTATCACAGAATCACAGAAAGGTTTGGGTTGGAAGGGACCTTACAGATAATCTAGTTCCAGTCCCCCTGCCTAGGGGGCGGGGACAGGCAGGGACACATTCCAGCAGACCAGGTTGCTCAAAGCCCCATCCAACCTGGCCTTGAACACTTCCAGGATGGGGCAGCCACAGCTTCTGGGGGCAACCTGTGCCAGTGCCTCACCACCCTCACAGTAAAGAACTCCTTCCTAACATCTAATCTAAACCTCCTCTCAGTTTGAAGCCCTTTAGCCTTGTCCTGTCATGACATGCCCTTGTAAAAAGTCCCTCTCCATGTATTAGGAGACTGACCAAAAAAAGGGACAGTGGTCACACAAATCTGATTGCATTAATTTAGAGAAAGTTTAAGAAAAAATAAAACCACATTTTTGCTCTTAAGGCTTAAGTTTAAGCTATCCCTGGATAGCTTGTCCCTGAAGAAGCAATCCCTGGATAATTACCTCACAAATTCAATTAATTGTAGGCCAGACACATTTTTATGGTTGCAAATATAACTACATTTGCTCCAGAGCTTCTGCTGGCAGGAAAATACCATATAATTTCCAGCTTCTCTAGCAGGGCCCTGATAGCAAATATTGCTAGGCTTAGCTTTTGAGGTTTTTTCATTCTGCCTAAGAGGAAATCTTTATATGAATACTTAATTTCCCTTTGATTGCTTCCAGTCATTGTGACAAAGCTCTTTACAGCCTCCAAATGCTTTTAGAGGTTCATCAGGTCTTCCCAATATACAGACACAAGATCTATATATTGAGGCCCATCCAGGCTTTTACGTAGAGTTCTGAGATCTTACAATGATGTCATGTTTTTAATTTAGAGTTGTCATTTTTCTAGTCCTCACAGCTTTAACAAGGAAGAGCTTGAGCAGGGTGTATAGTCTTCACTCTGGCATGGTTTGCAGATGCCTTGAAATATATTCTTGAAAGGCCTGAGCTGCCTGTCCATTGTGGATATTCAGCTGTGTCCCTGAGAGCTGCTTCTCACCAGAGTCCTCTACAGAGAAGAGGGGGCTTGCCTTTCTGGTCATCCCAGGGAGTGTGTTCACCTCTGCCTGGGACACAGTGAGGTGGATACAGCCCATGTCTTACTTCAAGGTCAGAAAGGTGACTTGGCCATGCTCCAGGCTGTCCCAGTGGGCCCCTGGGTGCTGGGGAGTGAAAGGGAGACGGTGCTGTCAGAGTATCCCAAGTGTGACCAAGGGGCTGGGCTGAACCCCTTTCAGCGCTTTTGTCCTGATAGGGGTGCAGAAGGTACATTGGGCACATCTCCACTGTGATGGAGCCCATGGCATTGGAGAACCAGAACGATGTCAGAGCTTGGTGACATCAATCCCCAGCACAGGTTATTTCAGATCACCAAGTACAGGGCCAGGCTTGCCCAGCAGCTCTATGCACAGACAGAGGGTTAAAATAAATGCAATGTGACAAGAGGTTATGTTCTCTCTGAAAGATGCCTGTCTTGCTTGGCTCAGACCTGGTTACCTCCATATATGCACGGTCTATTTTCCTTTGAAAATTCAGCTGCCATGTCTCCTTGTTTTTGACCATGAGGAACTAATAGCATCTTGTGACTTTAGCCCTGTGCTTAGGAGGGGGATGTGACTTGGTGGGGTGAGCCATTTCCTGAGAGGTGTGAGACGTGACTTCAAGACCTGCTGGTGCCATTCGTGTATTCTGCTCCGAGGAGTTGATAAGAGCTTCAGACACACAGAGAGCCTTGAAGGAAGCGGTGGGGGAGGCAGGGAGGCGTAAAAACCCAGCAAATGCATATGAAAAGATCAAGGGGCTGTATTTGCTAAGTCCCAACAGGAACAGATTTGGGGCAAAATGCTCAGGTTCAGAGAGGACCCAGACAAGCAACAGGGCAAGAGCAGAGTATGTCTGATGGCTGGCAGCTGGCTCCCTACCATCAGAGGGAGAGGAAGATTAAGGATTTGGGACTGGGAGGGAGATAAGAGCAAATGGTGGGGGTGGGAAAAGGGAAAGGGCAGTAGGGAGGAAGCTACCTGGAGATAGGAGGGGCTGGTTGAAAGAGCAGGGGATATTTAGTGTTGAATTTAGATACACTTAAACCTCAGTTTACCTTTGGGTTTTGAGATACCCTGAGAATGGCAGGGTGCATGTACCTGATGCTTCTGCGGTGAGAGGGCAATCCCACCAAGTTTGCTGTGGCAGCAAACCCTAGGCTTAAACAAATCCTTGTTGCAATTTCTCTCTGTGACCTCTCTGATTTTATAGCATGTGTTATTGTGAGAAAACCTAAAGCTTCTGTTTAATAGAGTTCATTGTATTGCTTTGCTTACTTGAATGCCCTGAACAAGGTCATACCCAACTATTAGAGATATTTTCCTTAATGAAGATTTGCTGAGAACTGTTGGTGCAGTGGTTGTGTATACAAAATAACTGCATTATCTGAATTCCCAATAATGTTTAATTAATTCACTGTGAAAGCAAAGGAATATATCTGCAGATGAACAGAAAAAGAAAGAAGGAAGAAGATAAGAGAAGAGCTAAGGGAAAAGACAGGACCATGCTTTCCTCCTTTTCATTCAGCACCTACTTAGGAGAGGCAGCCTGCCAGGGTGCAGCCAGAATATACATACAGAGTAGGGGAAGGCAGAGTGATGGATAGCAGAGAGGTCACATCCTCCTCTAACAGCACTGGATAACAGCAAGAAAAACTCCAAACAGTCCCCTCTCTTCCCTTTTCAGGCTCCTTGGCCTTAGCAAGCAGTGTTAAGGCATTGTTTTGTACCTTTTCTTGGCAGGTTCTTAAACCCTTATCATCATCCCCTGCATGTGGTAAGCTTCTACTCCAACTTAACAAATGAGTCACAAGATTCTCTGTTTCTGTCTTGCAGTGTTTGGTATCTGAGAGCTGCTGAAATTAATGAATTTTTATGTAAATGTTACTTCGTTTGTTTGTTGGTTGGTTTGTTACAGCTTGTGTCTCATGGTTATTGCGAAAAGGATCCGAATGTGAAGCAAGTTTTGCTCCAGTGGTTCAAAACAAGAAGACAATACATAGAACCAGAATTTTCCTGGTGTGGTCAGATGCCTGTTAAAATATGAACACAAAGCCACTATCTTTCTCTGCCCTTGGCTGCCCTGGTGCTATTAAAATCCACCAAGTCTTCCCTCTCTGAGTGGTACTGACTGGAGAATGCTTCATCTGGCTTCCCTGTGCTTCCCTGCTGCTTCTCAGGCATGTGCCAAGGTCAGTGCTCCAGCTTCAGTCTAATCATTCATTGTAAGTGTTTCCCACCCTCTTTTCTGATTAGTCCTGGAAATGAGGGACTTTTAGTCTCATGTATCATGACACTTACAACAAAACCATTTTGGTTGTGCTCTTGCATTTTTTTCTGGGCCCTTTAATTTCAAAGGTTTTCAAGCCTGTGTACAGTTTGGAAGATTTTCAGGTTTAACATGTGGATGGAATGTGGGAAGTTTCACCTGAGCTGGGGTTTTGCAGTTGATCATTAAATCAGCAGTTCCACATGATCATAGCTGGGGAGTGCAGTGGTTACTATGCCATTTGATGAAGTCATTCTCTTCTGTGCATGAATTGAGTCATATTTCTTTGCTATTTAAAATCACATTAAAGAGAAGTGCCACACAACACACTCAGTAGGCATTATTTCTGTGGGTTATCCTGACTTTTGTAAGCCCACAGCACAGTTTTCTGGTGTCTGACTCACACAGAAGCTCCACACATTTGCATAGAACAGTATCTTCATCCTCCTCCCCCATTATCCTGTCCCCCTGCCTCAGCCATCCCAGATAAGTTGTCTGATAATGTCCTGCATGTTGGTTCATTCCTCTGGCAAAGGCACTCTCTGAGGCACGTCCCTGCCTCCAGCCTGCACCAGTGCCCCCCGGGCTGCCCTACTCAGGCAGCTCCTGCCCCAGACCTTCAAAATGCCTCATTCTCTCACTCCCATTTTGAATGACAGCTGGTTTTCTTCCCCTTTTATTCAAGCTCAACTCCTCTGCTTTTATTTCTGGCAGGGTTATTTTTCTATTTGACTTTGGCTCTGTTTGCCAAGGCCGCACCCTCCTTATTCTGATCCTCTGCTTTGTTGACTAAAGGTCTTCCTCTCCTTCCTTTTACTGGTACTTTTATCTCTTTCTCCATTATCTTTTAGTCCCCTCGATTCTTACCCCTCTCTTTTGCATATGACCAAGCTTGTTTTACACGTTACTTGGGGTATTTAAGACTTTTCTCCTTGACAGCTTTTCTTCCTTGCCCCTGGAAGGTTCTCCGTGCCACTGGACACATGCCAAAGAGCAAATACATTTATTACTCCAGATGAGACAACTGCAATCCAAGATGGAGAGTGACTCGGGGCTGCGGTGATCTCAGCAGCTCTCTACTGCCATCTTAGCCATCCCCCACATCTTTACAAGACCATGTTTTTCCTCTTTTGCAGTCATATCTTTGCAGCTGGGAGACCATCCTAAGGTATTTGAGGTAAGAGAAGGTTTAAAGGAATGCTGAGAGTTTGCTGCAGGTCTGAGTGATCAAAAAAGGGTGCAGCAGCGTCACAGTGTAGGTTTCTGTTTGCAGTTCAACCACTGCTGGCCTCTTTCGTCACTCACTGACAATACCTGAAATACGGCTGTAGACGAAATATTTACGGCAGTGGCTGGAAATTGAAAAGCTGGGCAGGATATCACATCAATCACAGCATCACCTGGGTGTTTTACATCGTGTGTGTCTTGGTCAGTGCCAGCAAAGCAGTGTTCACGGTTTTCTAGCATTTCAAAAAGGCTGTATTTCTCTCAAATTTTGCCAGGATAAGGGCAGAAGTGAGAAGATAAGAAGTTTCCTTTGATTAATCTATCTTGGTTGAGCTCTCCTTCCTCTGTGTTTTGTATTTTTATCAACTAGGGCAGCAAGAGTCCCGATGTGTACACAGCAGTCCAGGAGAAACAGGGAACCTGCTGCCACTAAAAATCCTGACAGACCAAAGACTGATCCTCCCTGCCCACGGGGCTTTATTTTGCATTTCTTCAGCCAAGTGGTGATCTTTCCTCTGGCTGCATGGAGCAGGCTCCTGCTTGAGGGACCAGGATAATTCCTAAGAGCCATCCAGGTGCCCAAGAAAGCAAACCCCCCTGTATGTTGTGCTCTTTCCTCATCCAATCGACCTGACCTCCTTTATTCCAAACAAGTCTTTGCATTTCAGCTTTCCACAGCAGCAAGTTAACAGTGTATAACCAAGTCTGGGCTGTCCAAACACACCCATCAAATGCCACTGTAACTTGCCTGTGGCCCCATTGCTGAAGAGAAAATGCATGGCACACTGGCAGAGACACACAGGGTTGTTCCTAGAAGATGCCTGTTCCAGAGCTGGATTGGTGCCTGCTTCCTGCTCTCCAGGCCTTTATCTAATCTTGAAACAGTGCAGCTTCACCAGATTCCTTTGGCTAACCGAGGTGCAAAACCTGGTTTCAGGTGGGAACTTTACTTAGAGACTATGTAAAATGTGTAGGCACAAAGAGCTGCAAAAGACCAGGTCATTCATTCCACGTCTGAGTGAATTCTTTCTCTGTCCACACTTCCCAGGGTCACTTCTCAAACTCTGGCCAGTGTTTTCAGCAGCTGGAGAAACCATGGACCACATCACACAAAAGTAAAGACTTACCTTTTTTTCACAACAAAAGGAGGGCCACTCCTGTGAAATCCTCTCCAGATCTGTGCATCCAGGTTGCTGGTTTTCTCCATGTAGGCATGTAAAAATCATTAATTGTGGAAAAAAGGGGTGATGAAGTGCTCTTTGGAGTACTTACAGAATAGTCATAGTTTAGATAATGGCATTTTTTTTTTCTCTGGGTGAAGTTTGAGCCATTTGGGAGTTGACCATTGAACGCTGATATGAATAGGAAGGGGAGCATAGCATAAAGAGGACAGCAACAAGCCTGAGGCTGGGAGACTTGTGTGATTGCTGGTGTCATATGCTTAAGCAGAAACTCATTGGACATTTTGGAAGGGGAAGGCAGTGCTGGTCAGTCCTGGCTGCTGCAGATTCACTTGGCTATGAGGATAATGCATTTTGCAGCAGAGAGGAGGCTGATGTCTGGGCAGTTTCAAGGAGGAATTGTGCCATCACACCCTACAAACAGTAAACAGTGTCGGATTGTGAAAGGGCTTGTGCCAGTCAGTCTCACCTGCGATGTTTTTGGCAGGCCATCTAACCAACGCCCAGGGAAGGCTCACAGACTGGTGATGCACAGTCTCCTCACATTTTGCAGTCTTTCCTGGTGAAGGTATGCTAGACAGCCCTGGCTTGGTCCCTTAAATGGAATTCTTGCCAGGACAGTGGGTCCCTGTAAGATGAAACAGAAGTCAGGCAAAGAGTAAGATACTGACATTTCCCCATGAGGTCATGTAGGATCCCAGAAGGATCCCAGAAGAAACCATATCTGAAAACCAAGCAGCCCTCAGTCACAGACTCAGAGAGGAGGTGCAGTGCATGTAAAGCTGTGAAAGTACCCCAGGGAACCCAGGCCATTCACATGGAGTATTTCCAGCTAAAGAGTACTAGAGGTACTCGGGCACACACAAGCACAGAGTGGATTTAGACATTTTGGGGGCTGGACTTGAGTCCTGGATAAGCTTCAGCTTTGTTTCAACTAACTCAGCTTTGTCACTTTCTTAATAGTGAGTACAGTGCAGACCTCTCTCCCAAAAGCTCTGGAAGCTGCTGGGCCAGTCCAGAAAGGGGCTGGGTGTGTGATGCTCCTCTCCAATGATTTTTACTGCACAGTAGCTTTTACCCAGGTTCCAGCAACATCACAGTGGCACCAGTGATAACAGCATGAAAGCACTTGGCCTCGTTTGGTTTGGACAGTCATCCATGAGGCACTAAGAGAGCTACCTACAGTGAAGTACTACAGCTGTTGGTCACTGCTGACCTGGGCCAGATTTGATTGTTGATCCTGAGACGAGAAGTTTCACTCTGTCATTCTTCTCCAGAGGTTTCTGCTCTTCCTGGAAAAAAATATTCAAGGGCATTTCTAATGGACGCAGGAGAAAAAGCAAACACATTCCCAGGCTTTTACTTCTGTGCTGGTATTGCATTGCTTCCTGTGACCCTCTCCCCTCCCAGTAATGCATAGATTTCAGGTTGCATAGGCTGGGTGGAATATATTTTAGAGCAAGACTCTATTTAGCCGTGATGTCAACTGCAGCCCACTATAAAAAGCTCAGTAATGCTCTTTGAAAGTGTAACAGCTGCTGCTCTACGCAGTCCCTGGTGTATTACAAGTCCGCCCTACTTCATGTTCACACAACCAAAATAAAATACAATAGCAATCATTATATAGTTCAAGGAATTTGGGACATAATCTCCCCAGAAACCAGGAGGAATTCAAGGTTAGACAAACTGAGTAATTTTGCACAGTTTGCTAACAGAAAGGTAATTTTACCTGGATTTGCAACATAGACTGACTTTTACCTCACACTGACTATGTGCTATCAGTGATCCCTACACAGTGACAACAGCAGCAAACCTTCCTTTGGGCAGCTTTGCTGGGTGTTGTTCACATACACTTACAAACTGAGCTCTTGCATGGGGTAAGGTCATCAATATGTTACCCAACATATGAAATCTCTTTTCGTCCTTAACTGGATTTGGCCATATATTTCAAAAAACACTGACCAGGCCAAAATTTCCCATCAAAGCAGGAAAGGAAACTGTTGAAGGAAACGGGATTTATTAATCTAGAGTGAACAGCAAGAAGTGAATGACTGTGAAATTGTGCTAGGACTGCACACCCTCACAGTACTGGAGAAGTGGTTTTGGCTGGGTCTCTGTTGAGGACAGCCCTGAAATGGTGATGTTGTAGTAAAGCCAGTTTTTTCTCCTAAACCTGAAGAATAAACATTCAGGAGTGATCCCCGCATTTCACTCCATGGACTTGCTTCTGTTGAGGACTTTGAGACATCTTCCAGGCATGTGTCTGCTTTACTAGAAAATGGGAAGGTTGAGCAACCTGCCCACAGTTCTGTGAAAGTCAGTGAGTGGCAGAGCAAAAAGGTGGGCCTGGCTGTGCTTTCCCCCTTCCCTGTAGTTGCTGCCCTGCTGCCTGGTGAGCTGACATTACCAGTGGCACATCCAATTCCATTTTCTGAAACCAAATGAGACAGCTCAAACCATCTGAGTCCAGGAAGCAACAGCTACTCCTGAGTGCCCAGTTTGCTGGAGTGTTTGCTTGAAGTCCTGCTGGCCTGAGCCGTGGCTTGGCAGGGCCTGTAGTGGGGCCAGCCAGGCTGAGGGACAACACCCTCCTGCCTCGAAGAGCCTCCAGCTCCTTTCTGCATCCTTGACAGGACTAAACAGTGCAAAGTGGCTGCAATGTTGTAGGCAGGTGGTTTGGTTTGTAGTGCAGATAAGCCTTTGTAGTGTGGGAGGGCAGCAGCCTGTTCCAAGGGACGTGCAAACTTCTGTGACACGGGTTTGGAGCAGCCGTGAGCTCACCAGTCTGCGAGGAAGTGGTCGGCTGCCAAACACGGCTGTTACCAGAGGTGACAGGACAGTCAGGCAATGTGAGGAACGATTTGGCATCAGCCAAAGCCGTGGGCATGGAAACATGCACACCGTGGGATGGGCTTGGCATGTCTCTGAGCACTGGCTGCACCCAGCTAGTGTTGGGATGTTTGATCCATGAGGAAATCAGAGGCACCCAGAAATGAAAGCAAGCAGTCTCCAGTCAGACAGAAAGCTTGGGAGGGAGCCAGGGAGCAGCCCCGGTGCCCATCCTTCCCTGACTCCCTGACGGCTCTCTGGAAACCCCCTCGGGCTCCCCTACCTTGCCAGGGCTCCTGGCTGTTTGCTGTGCTGTGGGCTCACAGTGTGAGTAGGAAAAGGAGCTGGCTGGGGACGTGGTTTCTTCTACCTACAGATACACATGCAAACACACACCGTATGCTTGTTTAAATAAAGTGACACTGAAGAAAGGTGACTTGTATCAACACACAGAGACTAATTTACATGCTACAGTGCATAGCAATATGCTGTCAGGTAAGAGCTGGCACATTTTTTGTGTCCAGCCATGTACACATAATGGTATCACAGGGGGAGACAAGTTGCTGTGGAATTAAAGGTTGTGGTTTTTTAATGGCACCTAGGAAACAGGATACTGGAAATCCTTGAACATTCAATAACTTCCTAGACAGTGCCTCTAACAGTCTGCAGGTTATTTAAGATTTTACTATATCCCTTGACGACTAAGAGCTCAGTTCTTTAGATATTGAACAGCCTCCATTCTAAACAGGGACAGCTGAAACTTTTTGCAAAGCTTTTCTCTACCTTTGTCTGAGGATTTGTGACAACCAAATGGTTTCCACACTTGTAGAAGTGAGACTGGTAAATTGTTGGCCATGAGCCCATTTGATTAAAGAGGAGAAAAAAACCAGTCCTGCAGTCCTAGACAGGTGACAAGATAAAGCTATCTGTCTCATGCAATAGCCTTGGAAACCCCAGGCTCCCGGTGTTCTGACTCCCTGGCTATGATTTTCCACAGTGACCAAGTAATTTATTTAATCCTTTCACTACTTCTTTGTAGTCTCGGATCTTTGAAGTGTCAGGAGGAATCATCAAACCAACTCCTGCAACACATTAGAAGGGAACATCTTGTGCTGTGTCACTGGGGAAAAGAAAAAGGACTTTGTTTCAAAACACATGTTTTTCCCTCTAATATATTTTACAAGTTGAGGAAAACAAGCTCTTTCAAAAAATGTAACTGAAAATTTGGACCCCTTTGCAATGAATGTGATTGTAAAGCTAACATCTTGCTTCTTTCACATGTGGTTATAACAATTTTCTTCTTTGGATCTTCATGACTTTCCAGCCCTTCTGAAGAATTTTTCTCCTGTCTCTTAGATGACAGATCAAACTTGTTAGATATTTTGTTGTGCATTAGATTACTTGCCTCTAAGTGAGTGTTATTCTCATCAAACCAGGTCATATTGGATAGTTTTACTTATTTCTGTGGGATTTGGGAGTCCTAATCAGGACCAGCCCCTTCCTGACATGACCACTTAAGCCAGGGGACTGGACTATTCTCTTAAAGTGATCAACAGTGAGATAATTACATTTTTGCACCCAAAATGTAGTGAGGGGGGTTGGAACAAGTAGCCACTGACCTGCAAGTGGCATTTCACACCACAGTGATAAGGTTCAATCCTCAAAGATTGCTACTGCCCTCTTTTTGGATAGAGAGGATTAGCAAGAACCGGCTGTCTATCATGGCTAACAGGTTAGGGGCACGCTACCTGTGATGCTTGGGACTCCACGGCAAGGAATTTCCTTCCCCAGGTTTTGATGGAGAAAGAAATGTCAGTTGATGTTGCAAATATTAGAGCCTGTTCTCCAGCTGGAAAATACCATTGTTTTGCTGTTATTTAAAGGCTTCTCAAGAATTACAGTGATGGGCACTCTGTAGAGTCCTGTAATAAAATCAACACCACAAGCTGTTTACAAACTTTTGATCCTAAGGGCTTGTCTATACCAGAGATATGTTTTTTTGCTGTAGCTCAGTGAGGCTAAAGACACACTCCTCCTGCCTATGTGTGTATAGCTACACCTAAATGAGGGCTTTTATCAGCAAAAGACCTGGTTCTTAACTCACATAATCGCACTACTAAGGCTCCTTGAGTGCAGCCCAGCTTATATAGATTCTGCAGGCGGAAGGACGCCAGAGAATTGCTCCTTTCATCATGATAGTGTTTCATCTCGGGGGCCAGTGCTGACATTCCGAGTGTTGTTAACCTCTGCTGCTTTAGGACTGGTGTGTAAGAGCGCATCACCACTGAATCAGGCATTCAGATGCTTCTCTCCTGGGAATATTGTTCAGGAATCTAGCTGGTGAAATATACTGACCTTGGTTAAGCTTTTCCTTTGAGAACTCTTGCCCTGTTTTTCCCACACATGCCAGCCATCCCAGACCCCACTTAACAAAGTACATGATGAAGTCCCCAGTGGATGACTTCACGATTACTTTAAATTATATGTTAATATGTTGTTCCTCTCCTCATTCAAAGGTTTCATTATCTTGCTGCGAAGCATGTGAAAGGAAAACGATTCATGTCTCTCTGTATTAAAGAGAAAAACGTGTGATCTCTTCAGCAGCAATTCCTCCCAGTCATCAGAAAGATAGGGACCAGAAGGTGTGTAAATAAACTACAGACAATTTTAGCTGAAGGGGCTGGGCCAGACTATGGATGTACTAAACATGACAGTGTTGAAGTCTGGGTTGGTGAAAAGTAAGGGTTTGGCAACTTAAGCAGATCCCACCTGCCATTCCTTTTGCCATCTCCCTCATTCTCACTCCCTGACAATTGTACTGACTCAGTTTATGGGGCTGGGCTGTGAAGCAGATCTGGGAATAAAGCCAGGAGAGAGAGAGGGAGAAGAGGTATAAAAGGAAGGAGGCTGCATTTCACTGCAAGCCAGTATTGCCACTGAAACCCACTCGTACCATAATACAGCCTTCTGCAGTGATGGAGAGAGGAGCCACAGCTTTCCAAAAGGAGCATCTGTAAACCAAGAGAAGGCACAGTTACTACTGCAGCCCCTACACAAACTTAGCTTTGTGACTCTGGCTTGCAACAAAGGATCTTGCACTACTAAGAAAGGATGTTACTGCTTATTTCCCATAAAGACAGCCTACTCACAGATAGAGAGAATGGAAAGTCCTGGCTCAGTAATTTGTTCTGTGCTGTCCATTAGGAAACTGAACTGAAAAGGTTTTAGCTCAAAGTTTCCATTTTTGTTCACTAGCCTCACTCTCCATAATCTGCTCTGATTTTATTATCCTCAATAAGAAATAAAAAGAAATGAGAGGAGAAAAAGATGTCAAAAGACTATTGCCAGTCTGGTGAGTCCTATGTGATTCTCAGCAGTTCTGCTGTGCAATACATTTCAGTCTATAGTTGTTGCCACTGTGAGTAACTTCCAGGGTCCACAAAAGCCACAAAGGAACGGAAGTCAATAGAAGTAGTCCTGCTAGCCTCTCCACTAGCAGTCCACAAATCAGAAGAGGTTGAAATTGCCTGCTGGAGTGCAATTCTACTCACACCTAATAAGGGAGATAAAAATACACTTCCTGTACTGAAAAGATGTTCATTAGAGCAGAAGAGCACAGGTAGGGAAGCAAACTATCTAGTGATCTGACTCTGGCAGGAACAGCTGGATAGGCGTGGCTGCTCCCTAGGCTGCAGTTTGGTATTGCAGCTGGGCTATGTACAAGCTGGTTTTTGTCTCTGTTTCCCATTTGCATTGCTTTCCTTACGTTGTGTTTAGTGGCTGTGCGGCCAGAGTGTCAATCTGTTCATCTGGCTGACAACAGGGGCAAACCAACCATGCCATAAAAATGAGGAGTTTTCAGCCATATCAGCCAGCTGGATCAACTCACCCTGAGGCCACTCCACTGCTAGATCCAGTTCGAGGGAAAGGGCAGGAAACGCAGCTGGGAGCAGCGGTGGAGTGCAACCACCGCTATTTGGCATTAGCTCATGGCTGTAGCTGCTGTGGCCAAAGGGACAACCTACTCCCGTCCTCGCTTCCCTGCTCCTGGCAGCATGCTCTTGCTGCTGCCAGTGCTTTCCTGACCCCTTGGTGAACCAGGCCTGCCCTCCAGGCCAGCAGAGAACTAACCCAGCTGCTTAAAAAGGTGAAGAGGGTTGCCGAGAGGTCCAACTAGCTTAAGAGCTGGCAACCAGGATGGTGATGGGAGTGTGTGGTGTGTGGCTGGGAGCAGGCCAGGGCTACAGACATTTCATGAAACCTCATTCTCAATTTAACTCAAAGCAAGAGAAATAACCCCAAACAACAACAACGTAAAAAAGTAAGGCACAGCTGAGCAGCTGGGAACCAGCCGCATGCTCTCCACTAAAGAGTGCACCTGATAATCAGGTGAAGAGGGACAGGTTTTGAATGCATGCTTTTGAAAGGTGTGTTATCCTTCTGTTTGCTAAATAGAAGAAGTGACATGGATAGCGCCACGTACTGCACACATAGCCTTGCTCTTTCCAAGAGAGAGGCAGGAGGGGCAGCAGTTTTGCAGAGAAATCTCCTCTCTGCCTATCATTTCCCATGCCACTGGACAGCTTGGAGTCCCAGAGGTAAATACAGTTCACTTGAAAATAAAGCCAAAAAAAGGAAAGGACACTGGAGGGAAGAAGCTGGTATGTAGCACAGCAGAGAAGAGGACATGTCTGGAGCAGCAGAGCTCGGGGTCAGGCATGTGCCACCTCTGTCCCCTTTGGGGACACATGTTAGTTGGGGTCCACAGTGGTACAACTCACTTTCTGGAGGTGTTTTAAAAGAGCATACATAGGTGCTCTGAATTTACATGGATAGAAATCATTCATCTGGCTGTTGGTTCACAGTTTTTTCTGGGCACATAGCCAAAAATGCAGTTGCTAATTGCATCAATTTCCCTGTTCTCTCTTCTGTAAAATCACTTTATTAGAGGAGTTGGTTAAATGCAGGAAGTGCTCAAATTCCTGGCCGTATCTCATTTGGCAAAGACTTGTAGATAAAAGTGCTGTACTGCTTCTCTCAGGTCCTCTGCCTGTGAAGGGCGTGCCTGTTTACACAGTTACACTGCAGCAGATGCAATCATATCAGCGTGAGCTAATGGAACTGGTATCACTTCATTTAGGAGGCTGAACTGCTCTTTTATGTTTGCCTGTAGCTGGGATAACTGAGTCCATGCTACGGGGTGTTTGCTGTCTCTCAAAATGGGAATATTTAGTGAAGATGGACTTCAGCATCTGTATGTTTCCTCAGGAGTCACTCGAGCACCCTGTCAATAAACCTGATTTCAGCAGGATTTGCTGACATGGCTAAAAAGGCATTGCCAAGATCCTACACCCCATTATTTTATTCTGCACCTCATATAGTAAATTAGGTAAATTGGTGTGAATGTCACCATAAATTACTACAGAAATGCAAGGCATTGGAGTGTGATCCTTGAGTTTAACATGTCCTGAACATCTAAAGTGTTACTGAGAATATCTGCTGTGTGTCACACGTGCATTAGGGTCACCATGACCTCCTAAACTCCAGGACAAGCAACAAGCGGACACAAAAAGAACAGTTTGGTGGTAAATGAGGTTGAATGGTGACCAAAATGGGCAACAGTGGCAGATGATAATGATGATTCTGTGATTCACTGTAAGTCCTGGAAAAAGATACTTTCCAACATGCTTCCAAAAAAAGGTCAATTTCTATAAAATGACTGTGATCAAGAGAACTATAAGGGGAAAACAAAAATATACTCTTAGTCTGGATTGTATCAGACGTGAGCGCAAATCAAATTTGTTTTTCTTCATGTTTCTAGCAGAGTTGTGAGTCCACTACACTGTAACAGTGCCTCCCTGGGTGGTTTTACAGTGTCAGATCAGCTCCCAACCAAACAGCTTATCTCCATCCTGTAAGGAAAGGCAGACAGACAAAGAGAAAACCTTTAATTAAACTAAAAGAGCTCAAACACTTTCTTCCTTCCAGTCCTGGTTCTAT
This sequence comes from Gymnorhina tibicen, assembly GCA_013399875.1. NCBI lineage: Eukaryota > Metazoa > Chordata > Aves > Passeriformes > Artamidae > Gymnorhina > Gymnorhina tibicen. The sequence continues at coordinate 166,997 of VXAZ01002668.1, read as the reverse complement.
TCAGCCGGTACAACTCTCATGAATAGAAAATGAAGACAGTAAGAAGAGGAATAGGACTGTCATGTTATGGAAGGAGGTCAATCCTGTTAATACTCACAAAAGCAATTCAATTTCCAAATTTTGAGGAATTTAATTCATCTATTAACCTGGTCACCCTCCCAGAGATACATGTAGTCTTTCCCTCCAGGCACTCCACTCTTTCCCAGCTATGGGAGCTCTGGGCTTGTACCATAGCACTAAGGCTGAGAGTGATGGTCACACCCATTTTATTGAACATAGCCATTCCTGAGAAACTGATAACAATATTCCCCGAGTGACAGATTTGCATTTCTGAGCCCATAGCACAGTGCCAGGCCCAGCTGGTCAGAGATGTTCATTTGAGATAATCAAATATTCAGCAGCTGTTGCTGCAGCGAACACTGCGTTCAGCCACATCTCTCAAAGTGGGGCTCTCGCTCTGTTAGACACCACCACACAAATGGGACTCCTCCAAAGGACAGCCAAAGCCACAGGAAGCACATGGGTTTCACCCAGGGCTGGCTGGGAGGAAGGGCTGGTGCTCTGGTACCTGCAAGAGGTAGGCTCCTCACTCTCCCACCAGGAAGAGTGGAAGAGCTGTTTGTTTACATGAGGCCAGTGCCCTATGAATGTTTTAATTCTTCACTAAATAATTTCAGTGAATAGGTTGGTATTTTTACCTGTCAAACATTCAGCAGCTTGAATTAAATAATTGATTTATTCTCTATAAATTTTCTAGGTCTGCATTTCTTACTGGAGAACACTGCACTTACAGGACCAGACTCCCTCTCTGGGACTTGCATTTCTCCTGTGTTTCCTTTCTCACGCAGAAACTGCTGTTCCAAGAAATGAATGAATGATTTTCTGGCTCAACTTAGCATTTTCATCTTATCTGTGAATTAAGCTAAGGGTTTTCTCCAACACATAAATTATTGGGAACTCTTTGTCATAATCATGTGGGAAATACGTCTTCATTTACAGGATTGATGAGCAATTCACTGAAGGTGTTGCAAGTCATACTGGTTGCATGCCAGGGAACAGTCAGCTCAAATAACCATCACTGCAAATTCCAAATTTTCTTCTAGAAAAATGTTTCATCACTTGTTATTATGTTATCCCAGACCAGGACTTCCTGACTCCTCCCAAGATTTGAATTTCCATTTTTTCCCTGAAGTATCATCTCACAGCTATTCCCCTTCCTACACCTGATCAGACACTCAGCTTGTTGCACATCACGGCACTTACTGACACCACAGTGTAACAACAGCGAGTTTCCACATTTATAAATCCGGCTTGGAAGCACCATGAAACAGAGGAGTGCTGATGTAACATGTCCATTCCAAGCTCTCCAGAGCAGCTGTGCTATGGGAAGGTGCCAGCTCACGTGCCTCTTGCATGGTAGAGCAAAGCTGGCACAAGTAGAGAGGAATGGCCTCATATTTGCTAAGCACATCAAGCATTCGCTACGTGAGACAGCCTGGCAGGAGATAAATCAATTTTCTGTAAATATTCCCAAAATCAGCTCGTCGGCACGCTGGATTTAGCTTGGCCTCCAAACACACAGACAAACTAAGGGCTGCCTGGTTTCAGGCCAGTCTCCTTCCATGAAGCAGAAACACCTCTGGTTTTAACAGTATAGAAAGTGAGTATTTTCTTCCATTTGGGTGAAACAGAAAATCAATACGGATCAGTCAGAACTTCAGCTTCTCTTACTCTAAGGATGCATTTTAATGACAAAGAATTTAGAATTTCTTAAAGCAGGAACTATGGATTAAAGTGTAGAACTGATGCCAGAAGAAAATATTTATGAAGAGCAAACTCCTCAAGCCAAGCAGGAAATGCGTCAGACCAAAACTTTGAAAACTGAAGTTTCAATAGAAGTGATTTATAAATTAACTATTAAATGTTAAAGTGAAGCTGGATATGATGCTGAAGTGACAGACCAGCGAGGCAGGGCGCAGGCTTGTATTAGGAGATAAAATCATCTGTTCTGCTGTTAGACTGGTCTGTGAGGGAGCACCAAATAGTCTGTACGGAGAACTGTGTGCTCTGGAGAGTTCCAGCCAATAAAAGGGGATGGTACAGCCTCATTTCGCAGTCTTTGGCAGGAAAAGGCAAACCATACAGTGTTACATTTGATCCTCCATAACCAAAAATGCTAGTGAAGAGGCTTCAAAGGATTTCCAGTTAGCTGTAAAATTTATTTTGAAGCTTAGGTGACTCATCATCCGAACCCAATTCTGCCCCATGTGTAGTAAACAGTGCCCTGGGTGGCATTCGGTCTCTCAAGAAATACTAACTGGAAATGAAGTAATTTAATTTAAAGCTTTACATTTCTTCTCCCTTTCACCCAAAGGCTTCAAAGCACTTTGTGAGTGTGACAATAAAATTTCTTACGTTCCTGAGAAATAAACAGATGGATCCAAAGCCACTTTGAATGGTAGATAAACTAGGCAGTGTGACAAACTCCAGGGGATAACCCTAGAAGGGGGCACAGGCTTCAGGGTGCAGGTGAGACCCACACCCCTGAGTTTCAGGAGGCTGCAGAGGTGTGCAGTTCTCTTCCTTAGCACTGGCTTCATGAACCACCAGGCAGGGACGTGCCACTTCCCAGGCATGTAGCCTGAATCTTGGTTTGGCTGAAAAACCTCTCAAAATCCCACAAGGAAGACTGCGTGTGCTGGGAACAAACCTCCTCAGCCGTGTACAAGAGCGACTCTCTCCCCTTCCACAGCACACAATAATAGTATTATTGTAAGCGGTGTTTCACGGTCACAAGGGAATGAGCTAATTGCAGATACAGCTCTTGGAGAAGTAATTGCCTTGTGCTCTTTTTTCCTTTCTCTGGCTCATTTCGTTCCTCTCCTGTGTGAGGCCTGAAGCATGATTTCTGAGAGACGAGGACAAGAGGTCAGTGGCAGATCCCACACCACTTTCCAGCTGGAGCAAAAGGCTTTCACAGAATCATAGAATTGTTAGGGTTGGAAGGGACCTCTGGAGATCACCCAGTCCAACACCTGGAGCAGGTGACACAGGAAATCATCCACGTGGGATTTGAATGTCTCCAGAGAGGGAGATTCCATGACCTCCCTAAGCAGCCTGTGCCAGTGTTCTGCCACCCTCAGTGTAAAAGGCTGAGGTGTTGAGGTGGAACTTCCTGTGTTACAGTTTATAGCCATTGCTCCACGTACTGTCACTGGGCACCACCGAAAAGTTTCGGCACTTCCAGATATTTTTATGTACTAATGAGATTTCCTCTCAGTCTTGTCTTGTCCAGACTTAACAGGCCCAGCTCCCTCAATCTCTCCTCATGAGGGAGATAACGTTGTTGAAAAACCATTATCCCGTCTATGAAGCAACCAAGAAGGAGGACAGGGTGCCCAGCGGCGGCTCCCGCAGACACTCATGTTCCCGGGATTCCCGGGGTCCGGCAGCCCAGCCCCAGGAGCGGGCAGTGTCCCTGCGAGGAGAGGGCGAGCTGGCCGCCAGCCCCATCCCCCGGCGCATCCCGCGGCCCGGGAGCCGCGGGGCGGGGCGGGGCGGGGCCGTGGGCGGGCCCGGAAGATCCGGGTCGGAGGGGACGGGAAGTCGGGACGTGGCCGCCGCAGCGGAGCAGGAGGCGGAGGGCGGGAGGGAGGCGGCGGAGGATGGCGGCGGTGCTGAGCTCGGACCGGCTCGAGGTCTCGGTGGACGGGCTGACGCTGAGCCCCANCCGCCCCCCGCCGGAACCGGGGCAGCCGCTGGCACCGGGGAGCCCCGGGCGGCATCTCCCGCCGGGCCGGGCTGCGGGTCCCCCGAGAGCCGCGGGGGTTGGCCCCAGGATGGCTCGGTGTGCCGAGGCGAGCAGCGTGTCCCGGCGGCCCGCGGGGATGCGCTTTTCCTGGTGCCGGACGTGAGCCGGGGCGGGAGGAGAGGCTGCCCCGGGCCGCGGTGTGGCCGCTCGGCGGGCGCTGCCGGGGGTGTGCAGCACCCGGCCTAAAACCGGAGCGACAAAGCTCCGTGCTGGTGGCACGGGAAGGGAAAGCTCGCAGACGTGGGCGAGGAGCGCTCGCCGTGAGCGGTGCCGCGCCTGCTGACAGCCCGGATCCTGGCGGGAGGTGTCGTGCCGTCTTCTCAGCATGCCAGCTCCTGGGCTGGCTGTGCCGCTTCTGCAGGAGAGGACACAGCCTTAAGCTGCGCCAGGGGAAGTTTAGGTTGGACGCTACGAAGAATTTCTACACAAAAAGGGTGATTGGACATTGAAATGGGCTGGCCCGGGAGGTGGTGGAGTCACCGTCCCTGGAGGTGTTTAAGGAAGGACTGGACGTCGCACTCAATGCCATGGTCTGGTTGACATGGTGGTGTTTGGTCATAAGTTGAAGTCGATGGTGTCAGAGGTCTTTTCCAAACTGATTGATTCTATGATTCTGTGTGCTGCCATGACTCCGGAAGGCAGCTGTGAAGTACTCCAGGGTGTAGACCTGGAGTGTTTTTCCTGGGATTCCCTGTAGCCAGGTTTGCTTCTGTGGGAAGCTGGAGTTATCTGGCCACACTTGGTTTCCTCCAGAGGGGGAAGTGGGCTGTGAGGTTTCGAGGAAAGAGTTGTGCTCACTCACTGAGCACGTTTCAGCAATGCGCTCCTGTGGCGTTCAGGCAGATGCTGCTTCAGGTGGAGAAGGGAGCCCAGCCGCATGCCTGCACTAGGGAAGGCGAGCTCTGCACTTGGAAAGGTCAGTCTTGTGGCCGTCAGTTGCTAGATGACCTCCCAGAGAGGCTGCCTCTTCTAAGGGCAAGCACTGCTGGCAGGTGGAAACACTGCTGCAAGGACAAAGTTGTCTTTTCTTCACATTGGCTGACCTGCACCTGGTAGTTGTTATGAGCACGTAAGGCTCTAAGCAGTTTTCTTAAGCCCTGGTTCTTTGACTCTGTTCTGATGCCCTTCCACAAAGCAGTTATTTCGTTAGCATGCTAATATACAGAGGTATGATTTTTTTAAGCTGTAAAAAACATAAGAGATCATAAGATTTTTTTTTTTCCCTCCTGTATCAGGAGCTGTTGCAGCTGGTTATCAGGTTGTGGAAGCATTGTACTTAATGTCTCTTTCTCCCTTCTGTAAAAGAAGTTGCTTAAAAGAGTTCTGGTTTTCTTTAATGATGCAGAAAGAAATGTCTCTGCAGTAGCAAATTCCTTGTCTTGGTCTTCTTCAGTCTTGGGCTGAATATTCTACAGGAACCTGTGTTTACAGTGTAAAGTTACATGCTGTGAATGGCTTTATCTATATTATTGCTATGTAGATAAGCAATAAGCTCTATCTATTATATCACATGTTTTAACAGAATTTATGTTCTGGCTTTATCTCCTCTTGACTGGTGAAGTCTGTGGGGTGTTACTTGTGTGTGGGTTCCAGTTCCTTGCCTTGTGCTGTCTTAGCAATGTTTTTTTTGTTGCTGTCCTTTTAATCAAAACTTAATATCAACGTGTTTCAGCTTACTCCTCCTTTTTTAGCCTTCTGCAATTTCTTGTAACTCATGGGTTTGCTCGTAAGAGGAGACTCTTCCCCACTCAATTGTGTTGTCAGTCTTTCCAGTGAAAACCTTGTTTCTTTACCCTTATGGCTGGAATAACTCACACAAAGTCATTGCCCATCATTTCATCTGAAGATTTCTTCCTGAAAGTGACATAACATGAAGATTTTTATTTATAGATCTGATGGGGAGCTACAGGAGCTTGTAATACTTGGGTTACTGATTCTGCCAGCTTGTTCTATATCTGCACGGCTCCAAAAATAAGCGGTCTCGTTTCCAAATTATTTTCATGCATCCGCTGTCAGAGCAACTGTGGGAGTGGGCACGCTTGGTTAGCAGCCCTATGCATGCCAAGGAGCAACTAAGGATTCCTCCTGTACTTCCAGAGGCCATATATCTATCTGAAGGGTGCCCCATGTTCATTGGTCAGTGCTGAGACCTCGTTTCTGACCATTCTTCTAAAAACTATGCTGATAGTTAAGCAGCGTCTTTTCTGCTTCAGTGTGCAGCCCAAGTTGTCTGTAACTCCTGGTGTACTTTCTTCCAAGAGAAGTTGAATCTGATCAAAATACTTCAAGTTGGCTTATTACAATGACTGCTAACACTTGTCAGTGATGCCATACTGCAGGTAACAGAATTGCTCAGAGACAAGACGGGGTGAGAGTGTGTATAAACAATGTGCAAAACATGACTGAAACTAGGCTAGGATATTAAAGAGACTCAAAAGCTACTTTATTCTGTCTCTGATAAAGACAAATCTAAAGCAGATCTAAAATGCTTGACCCCAGGTCACTTCACTGTCAGGCCTTAGGCTGTGCAGGAGATGTGTACTGTCTTTTTTTTTTTTTTTAACATTCATAATGGCTTGTGAAGAGAGCTTTCAGAATAACAGAGGCATAGAAAATAGATGGTAACAGTGTTCCAACAGTACATTTTTCTGTGGGAAACAACAGCCTTCTTTCCCTTATGCACTCTTTCCTTTCCTGCTCTGTTAAGCCTAATGCAGGTCAAGCAGCATTTTGGCTGCTATTAAGAAGCTGCTCCACTGTGCTGAATCCAGTGTGCAGTGGAGAACAGTTGTGTTACAGTCATTGTACATTTCTTTGTCTCTAGGACTGCCTGTAATTGTGAGCCCTGGGGCAACTGGCACGGTAGAGGTGTCTCTGATGGCTTATTCTGCTTGCTGAGCTGGTACAAGTTATGCCAGTGAAGGTAACCTGTTCAAGCTCTGTCCTGAAGCAGGAGAGGGTGGCTTGCATAGCTCCGCCAGCAGATCTGTCCCAGGATCAGCCTGGCCTTGTTGTTTCCACATCCTGTCATTGAAATACCATTGCACCCAACCTTCAATATATGACAGTCCCTGAAGTGTTCGTGCACTGTCTAAAGTGATTTGCAGGGCAGCACATCTGAGCAGACAGTACACAAACCATATCATTTTGGTATCTAAAAGCTCTCCTGGAATGTTAAGTACTCTAATTTTCTTTGACTGCTCTAAGTTATTTCCTCTTATCCTAACAAGAATGCATCTTCAACCTCAGCAGAACATCATTCTCAATTAATTGTTTGACCTCCTTTTTGGAGCACTAATTTGATGGCATGATTGTAATTCGTAAGTTAAGTAGGCTCTTGTTTTCAAGAATATGAAAACCTCTATAATGTATCTATGTTTGGGAAGTTGAGCTTTGATCATATTTAATTGGAAGGGCCAGTCAGTAATTCTTCTGTTGATGCAGAACACACTTTCAGGAGAGGAGGATTAGGAGTGTAAGGGTGTACTGGATCTGCAGGCAGCAGTTCAGTCCTCACGCTTCTCAGTTTTGGTCTTGCTCATTAAAACTTTGCAGATGAGTAGAATCAACATATGTGACTTCTGCTTTTAAAAGCTATAAGGTGAAAAATCACACTTCGCAAACTGTTTTCTAGCTGCTTCTAGATGACTCAACTGAACCAAGGGAATTAGGCATTTAGAGTGGGTGCAGTAGGTGAAGTTGGAGTGGAAGGTGCAGCATGGTGTGCCATGTTCCTCGCAGGGGGACAAAATCTGAAGTTATACTGGACTAAAAGTATCTTGCACAATGCAGTCTCTTAGGCATATTTCTTAAACTCCTTGGTGTCTAAATTTGCTGGTTTTTATCAATTCATCTCAATAATACGGTGCCACATAGTGACATAAGCCCCTCTCATTACTAGTAACAGCTTCATCTTTCTGTTGTGGTTGAGAACTGAGCAACTTCCTGGCCTTGTTGGGCCAGGGATACCAGTGGCATAGGGAAGGTTGTACATTTGCTGTATTACTGCTGTGCAGGTCCTTTGGATTTCTCAGTATGTTCCCTGGAGCTCTTTGATGTTCTTCCACTTCCCGACAGCTGTATGAGGTGTGTGGGTAATGCCTGCTTAAATGGTGCGTTCACGGATGCCTGCATGCATTTGGCACTTGTACTTGTCTAGACACACTAATGCTCCTTTTGGCATATTTGACTCTGCAGATGAATTCAGGTCCTCTGGTTCAGTTAAACACCAACAATTCCAAATCTTTGGGATGATTATATAGTGTGGTTCATGCTGTAGAGTTCAACTGCAAAATAGTTAGTATGAAATTTAACTTCACTGTCTGACTGGCTGCAAGTGTTTTTCTGATAATTTGCTTCTAAACTACATTATCTAAAAGTCACTGAAAGCCTGTCCTGTATTTTTCTCCTGTGTCTTTTTCCCTCTGTTATTTAGCTTGTTTGTTGTTCTTCCCTTGGGTCAGCATTCTTTGTAAATGCAGATTTTGGCTTCTCTCAGTAATTAGGGCATGAGGTCTGACTTCTCTGTTCCATGAAAATGCAGATGTGCTGTGCATTGTATGGGAAAGGAAAGGTTTTTTCTCTTTAACTCTTCAGGAGTGAGTTCAAATACCGATGATGTTATCTGGCTTAGGCAGCAGTTTAGTACAGCAAATAGCTGTGTGTTTTGCCAGACAGATACAGGTACACAGGTTGTGAAAAGTAAACTGTGTATGGGGACCCCGTTGAGAGTCATACTTTGCTCAGAAGCCTGGCAAAATTTCAGTGTAGTACCTTTGTCAGTTGACTTGCTTTGTAGCACGCTGCCCCAGGATATTAAGTATTGCTTAAAAGTACGTGCTGTTTATTGAGGCTAATGGCAGTGCTTGTTACCTAATAAGTAAATTCTGAGTTGAGTGTAAAGTGTGAAGAATTGAGGAAAAGCAAAAAGGCTCTTTGGAAGGCCTGAGAGCAGGAGTTGAAGGCTTACCAGAATGTGGTGATTTGCATCCCTTAAGGATCACAGACTTGGGGTGGGAAGGGACTGCTGAGGATTGTCAGGTTTAGCCCTCCTTTTCAGCTCAGGCTTCATGGCACTGTCTCTATTTGGGTTTTGAACATCTCCAATCATGGACACACAAAATCTTCTCAGGGCAACCTGTTCCAGTGCTCGATCACTCTCAGTTTAAAAAACAAAAACAACATCATAAAAAACCAATTTCAAGCAAACAAACAAAACCCCACCAAAAATGCTTAAGTGGCATTTCCTGTACTTCAGTTTGTGTCAGCTGCCTGTTGTCCTTTCATTGTATACCACTGAGTAGACTCTGGTTCAGTTTTTACATCCCCCCCCTTTTTCTACCCCACCAGATATTTTTGGAAGTAGATATTTTTGTGGAGAAAAGCTTCTGTTTTTGAAGCTGGCTGCTATATTTGCTGTAAGGTTGTGTGACACTGGGACAAGAGCAAATACTTGAAATTCTGCAAGAGTGATGTGGACTTCTAGGAATGGATAATAAGTAATTAAATGTTTGCCTTCCTAATCATTTGATTGTGGCTTTAAAACAAATGGCATGCATGTAGTGGCTCCTTGTAATGTCTCAGCTGAGTAAGTCCAGCAGTGTACTGAACTTTCTCTGTCAAAAATAGTGTCTTGCTGTGACCTGCAAGCACTTTCCCGCTGGGATTGTTTCTGATTTCCAGAAGTACTCACTCTGAGTCTCTCACTAAGTTGTAGCAGGGGTATTTTCCTTCCTCTCTTGTTCTAAGGTTTGCATCTTTTCCTGTTAATAACTGTTCACAAGTGTCAGCCAAGCAATTTTGCAGTATGTGTCAGCCTGAAATTTATGTGTGGACTGTTCAGTTTGGGGCTGTAAACAACTTGCTCCCAAGGAGAACTGGGAACATGTGGCAGCTTTGTCTCCAGCTCCCGATGACACGGAGAGCAGTGCAGTCATGAGAAGTGACTTACCTTTTACCTCTGGTAGTAGTTTCCTCATTGCAGCCCTTCCAAAAGGAGATGGTGCTTATTTATTTGTTTTCCTGTTCAAGAAAAATGTCTTTTTCTTAATGAGCAGTGTGGTCACATACAGCAACGCCTGTTTCTTTGATTTGTTTTGACAATTTAAATGTGTTGAAGTAAGTCCTAGCTGAGTAATTCATATATCATTTTAAATCAAGAAAAGTGTTTTCTTACCAGTAAATGCGTGGTGGGATCTAACCAGGAATGTTTCAGAAGATATTCCTGTGGAGCCACTGGAACATGTTCAGGCTTATGTTGCCTTCTTATTGTCTGAGTTCACTGTATGTGTTCGTGCTGATGGAGTCAGCTGCAAGGCTTTTCATTGTGAGGGGCTATTCCAGCTGCCTTGGCCAAGGGCAGCAATTGTATTCCCTCAAGGAAAACTCTCCTTGACTCTTCATTTTTCCTCTCTGCAGTTTTCCTTGCCTTCAGCCTTGGTTGTTCTGCTTTCATCGATGTGAAGAGCAATATATTATTTATAATATAATTTATAAAGTTAACTTCACATCTTTCTTTGTGGAAAATCCTTGCTGTGCACACTAGAGTAGACTTGGCAGACACATTTGAATTCAGTTAAGGTTTTTAAATATTTTGGAGATATAGATCCATATGGTGTGACATTCAACAAATTAATGTAAATATTTATGTGATGACTGACTGTAGACAGTGGGATGCAAAGCACTCCCCACTGAAGTTTTCATTAGCTGAAGTAGATGTGTTTCTTCTGGACAGATCTATATATTATTTAAATAGAACTGACTTAATTTGTCTAACCTTTTGTGACTTGACTTTTTTCCTTTTTTTTTTAATGGTGAAAATCGTGGTGATGGTTATGCAACATCCTCATTCCTATTCTGTGCTTAATTAATCACAACAGTGACATTTTCTTTTTTTTTCCTACAGAAAAAGATGGCAAAGCCTTTCATCCAACGTACGAAGAAAAGCTCAAACTTGTGGCACTGCACAAGCAGGTTCTGCTGGGACCTTACAACCCTGACACTTGCCCTGAAGTTGGATTCTTTGATGTGCTGGGGAATGATAGAAGGTAAAAGGGCTGGTGTTTTTGTGGGTCTTAACTCTGCTTTTCCTGGGTGAAGATAACATCATCCAATTTCTCCAAGTATGTGGGTTATCTCAAGTGTGTCTGTGCTAGTGGAAAGTGAAAGTGGCCTCTTCAAATACATCTTACAAGTGTGAGTCACAGTTCAGTACAGGAACTAACAGAAGATTATTGGGGTTTTTTTTTTTTCAACCATACTAGAAGCTGCTGTGCTGGCAGTCCAATTTCTCATAGCAGTTTAAGATGCATTAATGTGCAGGCCCCTGTTTCATCCAAACTCCACACCATGGTTACAGCAGGCCAAGCCTTTTGCCAATGGTAGAAGCATTCGCCATAGCTTGTCCTAACACCAAAGATAATTTCTGAAGTCAGATACCTGATGCATTCAAACTCTTGAGTAAATTTTTTATGAGATCTGGGAAGTCTCAGGTATGCCTCTTGTGTTGCCTGCAGCTCAGGCTGTACTTCTCATGTTCATTGTTGCTCTTTTTAGTGTTCTAGAGTGAAGGTAATGTGCAACACAGCAGAGGCTTCTTTGAGATGGATCCAGTGCACCGTTTTGCACAAACGGATGCAGCTTTTCTTAGGAAGAACAAGGCTGTTTCTTTCAACTAACTGAAGTGCTGTAATCAATAGTTGTTACCGTGTTTGTTCATTCAGGAAAATGTATACCTTTTTTTCCAAAAACTAGAGTGGAAGGAGTTAAGAAAGTACTTCAGGTACACTTGTAGCAGGGAAGTTTTTGGACATAGCTCAGAATTCAAAGTGGGGTTGATGGGATGTATGAAATTTTGTGTAAGAGCCGAGTTACGTCTGTTTGAAAGAGTGGCTCTTGTGCAGGCAGAAGAGAACATTGTACTGTCTTTGGGAAGAAGCTGTTGGTTCTCTGAAACTGCATGTGATAAAGTTTGGTTCCTGGTTTTCCAACTTTTTTTTCTTTGCTGGGTTGTCAGAGCTCACTGCTGGCTTGAAAAGAGTTGAGTCGGTTATTTCAGCTGATTTCTCTCTCTCAGGAAGGAATGGGCTGCCCTTGGAAACATGTCAAAGCAAAAAGCTATGACAGAATTTGTCAAGCTCCTACACAGGTGCTGCCACTTGTTCTCAACGTATGTCACTTCCCACAAGATAGAGAAAGAAGAGCAAGAAAAGAAAAGGTAACGTTTGGGTGCTTTGGTGTTGGCATCTATGGAGGGTGTAACTCTTGGCCTGTGGACAGTATCACAGCTTAGCTTAGGTTGGAGTTGTCTTGGGAAGGGAAATGCTTGAAGTGTAGGTGGCTGTGGTACCATTTGATTTGATTTAAGCCTTTTTACTTTGCCAGTAATGAGTGGTTGTTCAGCAGTTTTAAAAATTTTGCTGATACTGTCATCTGCTTAAGAACAGATGCTTCACAAAATGTCTGTCCCAATATCTCTGTGGACTAAATATATGGAGAACATTAAATTGTCAGGTGTTTAAAACTCCTCTTCTAGTATGGGTTAGCAACTTGACAAAGGCTGTCTTATTATTGCTTCCAGATGTGATTATTATCCACATAATTATTGAATATGTGTTAAAGCTTGGAAGATGTGTTTAAAGCTTCCAGGCAGTTTTTTCTGCTGCTCTCTGCTACAGGTAGCACAGGAACAGGTTAGCATGAATATCAAATTGTAAGACAGAATTTGCCCTTGTCATGGTGCTGAGTGCAGTACAACTGTACAGTAATGTGTTTTTTTCATGTGTCCAGTAAGACACTTCTCCAGGCCCATCTAAGTGGGAGGAGATGATACCAAACAAAAAGCCTCGCTGGGCAGGCAGAAGGCAGGTTACAGCATGTTGAAAAAAACTCATCCTAGGATTGTAGGAATGCTGAAATGGCTTATTGAGTGGATGTTGCAGAAGAGAAGAGGAAGAGCGAAGGCGGCGTGAAGAGGAGGAGCGGGAGCGGTTACAAAAGGAAGAAGAAAAACGTAGGCGAGAAGAAGAGGAAAGACTGAGAAGGGAAGAAGAAGAGAGGAGGAGAATAGAGGAGGAACGACTTCGGATGGAACAGCAGAAGTGAGTAGTGGAAACAAACAACACTTAAAATAACTGCCTTGCACTTGAGACAATTGTATACTTGGGATATACAGTTCTAATTATATTTCATTGTTCCCATCACATCCAGATGCTGAAAACACAGATCTGGCTTTGCACATGTGATATTTAGGAGAATAGTAAAGCTGTTCCACATCAGTCAGCAACTGTTTTCCACAATAAAAATGTCTTTGCAGGGGGTGTCTCTGAAGTAGAATCCTGTGCTTGCTCTGTAGTGGTTTTGAGAAGGGAGCAAATAATTAAACCACAAGTTTTACTGCTTGTTTAACATGGTGAGAGCCAGAGGAGTGTAAGAGACAGACATAAATTAACATATACAATAAAGTGTTGCACAGTGCTAAGTAACAAGAAGTATGGTATGCCTTGAAGTTGAGGGTTTTTTTTTACATGAATGGGAGTTGTGTATTAAGTGGTCATAGCAGGGTACAGAGAGAAAGAGTTTAGACAGAAAAGGAATGTGGATACCAAGTGTATCTGAACTGGTCATAGTTTGCTGAAAAGCAGTAAATCTTGCTCTTTGGGATATTAGACCAGTCTAATCCTGATGCTTTAGAACATGATTTTTGGGGGTGGGAGAAGAGTGGGAAGGAAAGAATTTTTCCTGCAATTGTGTGATACTTCTTCCTTCCTCTGAAACATTGATAGCTGGTCACTGATGGATGTAATGTGAGACAGACCCTAGATCTATCTTTTTACCATGGGATGATTTCTGTTAGTTCTTTGGAAAGAGGAGAAAAACAGCCTGTGCATATGTAACCCGTGTGTTCTTCCTGAAGTTTCAGCAGTTGAGTTTACTGGAGATGCAGATGCCCCAGCTGGCAGCATTTTGTTGTTGTTGTTGTTCCTAAATTAGGCCCCTGTCAGTCGTGTTTTTCATATTTGTTTGCATACTGACCAGGGAAACTAAGATAGTAATGTCATGTGTTTTTCTTAGATTGACCAAAAAGCATTGGTGTGCTGTGACACATCAGGTTTGTTCTTACCAATGTTTTTAGCAGGTCTGCTGGAAGGATGGTTTCTGGAAAAAGCATATGTGGATTTTTTCCTTTGCTGGTTTGAGAGATTGAGTCATGTGGGTTTTGTGTAGCACTACCTCTTTATCAGACTACAGATTGAGAATTATGTAAGAGCTCTTGTTGTTTTAACATTTGATGTTTCCAAACATCGGGTAGAAAATATTGCTCCCTTCTTTATGTTCTCAGCATATTTTTAGGCAAAACTCACATCTGCATTAGCTCTGGGTTCCGGTCCATTACGTGGATTTATTTTAATTGGGTTTTGCAGGAATGGAATTAAGTGATTTAAGCGGCCCCAAAGCCAGTTAAGTGCAGGGATTTCCCCGGTGCCCTGAGCTGTCGCTAACGCCGTGCTGTGCTCCCCCGCGCAGGCAGCAGATCATGGCAGCGCTGAACTCGCAGACGGCCGTGCAGTTCCAGCAGTACGCGGCCCAGCAGTATCCCGGCAACTACGAGCAGCAGCAGATCCTCATCCGGCAGCTCCAGGAGCAGCACTACCAGCAGTACATGCAGCAGCTCTACCAGGTCCAGCTTGCACAGCAGCAGGTATGGCTGCCAGGGGGGAAACCTGGGCTGTGTGTCCCACGCTGTCACTGGGATGCATTAACTTGTCTGCTGTTACCTCCTTGAAAAGATAATTGCCGCAAGGAGAGCTACTGGGCTAGTGACTAATGCTGCTTCAGATTCAAACACCAAAGCCCCTTTATTTATTTCATCTTTTGGAGTAGTTTTCTGAAGCAGCTGTTAATTAAGAAAATTCTAAGCAGTCTTTACTCATGGCTTGGTTCAATGTTATTATTGGAGACCAAATGTGAACCTCTCCGCTGCAGCACTGGTGATGTATAATTTAATGACATTACCAGTGCATCTGAGCATGAACAGACCTCTTCAGGTGACTCTCCTGAAGGTCTGTGCAGAGCAGCAGGCTGTGGTCAGCCCTGTGTTTCTAGCTGAGCATGCATGTGCATCACTGTAGCATCGCTGCTGGGTTGGAGGTTGCTCCTCCATGCCAGCCTGAGCACTGCTGACTTCTCTCTCATTTTGTGCCTACTGTCTGACTTCAGCACCTGATGAAGTTGCTTGCCTGCAATAAGCTGCTCGTGGTTTGGGTGGGAGGACAGACCGTGGCTGCCAGCCTGAGGTCTGTTCTTGAGCTGAAGACCTAAAATTCAGTAACTAATTTCCCATTAAGTAATTTGTATTTTGTTGAGGCTGATGCCCTCAGCAAAGAAATGTCCAAGGAAGAGAGCCATGTGAACCTCGGGAAGTTCAAGAAGGCCTCTGCACTGCGTCAGGCCAGGTCAGGGCACTCCCCAGTATCAGTACAGACTTGGGGCTGAATGGGTTGAGAGCAGTCCTGCAGAGCTGGGCTGGTGAGTGAAACACAGGGTGTGAGCTGGCAATGGACTTTTGCAGCCCGGGAAGTCAATCATACCCTGGGATGCAGGAAAACATCCCACAAAAGTGTGGCCAGAACGTTGAGGGAGAGAGGTGATTCTCCCCCTCTGCTCTGCTCTCATGACACCCCACCTGCCGTGCTGCATCCAGCTCTGGGGTCTCCAACACAAGAAGAACATGGACCTGTTGGAGCAGGTCCAGAGGAGGCCATGAAGATGCTCAGAGAGCTGGAGCAGCTCTCCTATGAAGACAGTATGAGAGAGCTGGGGTTGTTCAGCCTGGAGAAGAGAAGGCTCTGGGGAAACCTCACTGCAGCCTTTCAGTACCTAAAGAGGGCTTACAAGAAACACGAAGAAAGACCTTTTTACCAGGGCCTGTAGTGCCAGGACAGGGGGCAAAGGTTTTAATCTGAGAGAGTGTAGGTCTAGATTGAACATAAGGAAGACTTTTTCTTTACAGTGAGGGTGGTGAGACGCTGGCACAGATTGCCCAGAGAAGCTGTGGAAGCCCCATCCCAGGAAGTGTTAATGAACAGGTTGATGGAGCTTTGAGCAACCTGGTCTAGTGGAAGGTGTCTGTTTCCATGGCAGGAGTGTGGAACTAGATGGTCTTTATAGCTCCCTTCCAAGCCAAACCAAGATTGGATGGAGCTGAAGT
Organism: Gymnorhina tibicen; assembly: GCA_013399875.1. NCBI lineage: Eukaryota > Metazoa > Chordata > Aves > Passeriformes > Artamidae > Gymnorhina > Gymnorhina tibicen. Next base: position 150,978 of record VXAZ01002668.1, on the reverse strand, counting down.
GGTGTAAGAAAGGCAGAGACTTTCTCCCCTGTTATAGTTACTCTTTGGACTTCCCTCATGTAGCTTCCCTGACACTTCTGAGGAATACTTTATTTGGATGCATGTGACTCAGCTGCACTGGGATCTGTTAGTGCAGTCACTGGGATCTGTTAGTGCAGTCAGAAAGTGCTGTTCTGCTTACAGATCAGCTTCTGATGCAATTAATTTTGGAAAGGCTGTATGCAACAGTTTTGTAGAAAAGTTCACACCACATGACTTTCTCTCAGTGCACAAAACTGCTGTAGTAGAAAGTGAAATCTGGACAGAATCTGTGCAATTGCTTAAATTTGAAATCCTAACTGGTGTTTTTCTATATTGTCTTCATATTCCTGCAGGATACCTATATTCCATTTGTTCATCAAAATTCTGTGATTGCTAGGTTATCCTTTAAAGAGTGGTACTTACATCTTTTCCCTGTCCCAACAAAAAAGCCTGTGTTGTCTCTCTGGACTGATAACAAGGGACAGGGAAGTTGCTCAAGAGAGTTCTCTGTTTAACTTATAAATTGGCAAGTAGCAAATAGACCTTCAATCCTCAGCTCTTCTTAGACCTGGATGAGCTCAGGCTGGATGGAACCCTTCCAGCCAGCAAAAAACAATCCAGCAAACAAGCCACACTTCCAACTTTGAAAGAAGTGTTTATAGGAATGAAAAACTTCCATAGTTAAGTGCAAGAGTCTGTGTGTACCCTACTTAATTTGAAAGCTGAATTTTTTTGTCCAGGTTGTATGCACCAGCCTAGAAGCAAGTGACTTCTCATCCCTTGGTACTGAGTAGATGCAACTGGTTAATGTGTGCTGCTTCTGATCTTTTGGATCAAGCCCCTTTGTAGGGAGAAGGGGGAGGTTTTTTGTTTAAATTATCTTTATACCTTCTGCTGGAAGGTGTAAAACTGGCATCTTGTGAGGGTTTGGTTGACCTTGACTTAAATTCCTGTCGTTTTAGGCAGCCTTACAGAAGCAGCAGGATGCAGTGGTGGCAGCGACAGGGACACCCCTGACTGCTGCATCGAAGGTGAACACCTCTGCCCCAGGGGACACCCCATCCATTAACGGGCAGGCCAGTGCACATGCAGACAGCCCTGAAAAAGAGCTGGATCCAGAGGCTTTGGAAGAAGCACTGGAGAACGGACCAAAAGGTGGGACTAGCTGAATATCTGAATTAAAAATAAATAGCAAAAGCCTTTCTTAGGATTCAGGTGTTTTAAGTAAGGTTACTGTGGTTCTTTGTTTGGCTTCATTTGCCTGTGGAAAAGCTAGATTTGATTCCTGGGGCTGCTGTGTCTCATGAGACAATAATATTGCATAGGCAAAGCTCAGCTTTGGGAGGGGAGGGAAAGAGGAAGCAGCAAAAGCATTTCAGCAAAGCTGATGGGATCCATAACCTCCTTTCACTCTAGACTTGAAGGAAAGGAGCATAAAAGTTTTAGCACAAAGGTGTTCTGGGCAGAAATATGATCGGTTTTATTTGAACTGGGGTCAAAACTGTTTAAAGATCCTTCCAATGAAGGGTTCTGTGCAATACAAACCTGTCACAAACCTGTAGCTGTACATTGGCCTTCTGAGGCTTTTCTGCATAAACACTGTTGATTTAAATGTGGTGGATGGGTGAACTGGTAGCATTCAGTAGTGTTATAACTGAATTTGCACTGTTTCATCCATCTTTTCAGAGTTGCAACTTGTTTCTTCAGTTTAAAAAAAATCAGTTGGAAGCAACTTTAATGCTTGGGGCCCTCAAGTGCTCCTAAGGCACACTTAAGTATGCAGCATAAATAACTGAAACAAAGCCTAACTGGGTATTTCCTCCCCTCTCTGCAGATTCTGTCCCAGTGATCGCTGCCCCATCCATGTGGACACGGCCCCAGATAAAAGACTTCAAGGAAAAAATCCGTCAGGATGCAGACTCTGTGATCACCGTGGGCCGAGGAGAAGTGGTTACAGTCAGAGTACCAACTCATGAAGAGGGGTCTTACCTCTTTTGGGAGTTTGCTACAGACAATTATGACATTGGTTTTGGGGTGTATTTTGAATGGACAGACTCCCCTAATACTGCAGTCAGTGTGCATGTCAGCGAGTCCAGTGATGATGAGGAGGAAGAGGACGGTAAGCACACTAATGTATATAAACTGTCAGAGTTTGCTGTGAGGGAAACCCCCACTGATGGTCTTGTGTAATCTCCTACCTTCCCTGGCTTCCATCTGGCTGGAGTCACGTTTTCAATTTTGAATATTAACTGCAGTTCTGCAAATAGCTTCTGTCCCCTCCTTCGATCACAGGTTAAAGCAGCTGAGGCGGGGGAAACCCTTTTCCTAAGTTAACTATTCAGTAAACTAAGCTGAAACCTGTGCTATAGTAGAGCACAATGGATCTGCGCTCTGAAACCTTAGGAAAAATCCTGTCCTGCTGTTCAAGAGATGTTTCTAGGCAGGAAGTTTCCTCAAAGCTGCAGCAGAACAGCTTCAGAGAGCAAGTCCTGATGGTGGCTGATGCACAGGTCACAGCCTTTGCCTGTGGAGGAGTCTAGCATGCCATCAAGAAAAGTGTTTTGAAATGAGCATGTGACTTGCTTGGAAGGAGCTGTCCTGACCTAGGAAGCAGTGGCTTTCTGGGTATCACTACCAGTAATCTATGGTAGCCAGTATATCAGGTCAGTGGCAGTCCGTGGAGGGTGATTGTCTTACTGAAAACTGGAGTTTGGCATCTCCCCAAACTGACCTGGCTGTGCTGGGGGAGATGGGTGTGATGAGTTTTCATATCAAACTGTAAAAGTCATGATAAAGTGAGCATGTTTGCTGTTCCTCCTGCTTCTGGGTGCTTCAGCCCCAGCCTTGGTATGAATCCCTGCAATTCCTCTCACTCCTGAACTAACAAAGAGGGCCTTGTCCACTAGGGATCAGTCTGACTTTCTCTTGTAAAGCATCCACCCATGTTCACTGACGCCCTTTTTTTTTCCCTTTCAGAAAATATTAGCAGTGAAGAAAAAGCCAAAAAGAATGCCAACAAGCCTCAGCTAGATGAAATAGTGCCTGTGTACAGACGAGACTGTCACGAAGAAGTGTATGCTGGCAGCCACCAGTACCCAGGGAGAGGAGTTTATCTTCTTAAGTTTGACAACTCCTACTCTCTATGGAGGTCAAAAACAGTTTACTACAGAGTTTATTATACTAGATAAAGGTGTGGCTGTGTCTGAGGCTGGGCTGTGCAGAAGATGTCATTTTATTTGGAATTTTCTTCAAGCATAATGGATCCTTTTGAGTCTGTGTTTTATCCTGTCTGTATCTGTATGGTTTGTGTGAACTTCTAACAAGTAGACACTGGGATCTTCCTGCTCCATGACACTAATGCATATTGCATTGGGCTTAACACAGGATCTCCCTAACCTTTTTGGGGATTGGAGTCATTGGCTCCAGTGCTGAGATCACATCAGTTGCGCTTGGTAAAGCCTCATGAAAAAGGGGGAGGGAGTTGCTGGCTCACTGGCTGGGTGATCTGATGTTTCCAGGTCTGGATGCCTTGAATAACTCGTTAATGGTTAATTTAAAGGTCCCATCAATAACTGGTAGATTTGGATGCAGTTTGCTGTGTAGCAAGTTTCTCTTAACTGTAATTGAATGTCAGATTTTTTACACCATTAAAACTTGAAACTTTAAGTTTATGCAGTTTAGAAACAAGTTGTCTCACTTCTGTCCTCATCAAAGAAGAAACATTCAGTTCCTTAAACCAGTGTAGTGTCTAAGACAAGGATGAACAGCGTCCTGAAAGTACAGCAAATAATCTCTTCTGAAGGTGTAAACTGAATGATGTTTAAAAGTACGTGTAACAAGTAGAACCTTAATCTCTGCCCCACTGCTAACCCTAGAATAATAAAGGAAGTCATTCTTGGATGCAATTGACTTTGAACAGGACACAAACTACTCCTGAGTTTAATGGGTTTTTAATGGGGTAGATTTTAAAGAAGTCTAAAAAAAAAAAATTACTACAAACTTGAAACCAGTTTTCTGCACAATGTTCTGATTTGGTTTCGTAAGACCTGAATAGGCGTGTTGTGCATCTGGAGAGCAGTCAGTCACTTTGATAGCATATGTTAGGAGTTAATGTTGCACTAATGATGGAAATCACTGCCACTCCATTTTAGTCTGAACTGGTGATAGTGGGGTGCAAACTTTCTGCTTGAATTTGTAACTGTGGGCGGAAAGGCCAGGTGCACATACAGATACTTAACGTAGCTTTAATCTCAATTTCATATGGTTTGGTTGGGGCATTTTGTATTTTGTATAGTGAAAAAACAATGCAGGTGGCTACTTGGCTTGAGGCTGCAGTAAGAATCTGCTCCCCCCCGGAGCCCGGGGGTGACGTGTTGCAATAATGACTTGTGCAAGTGCTCTCTGCATGGGTGATGCACCTTGTTACTGAAAGGAAGTGGTTGCTTTGGGTCTCAGACCAGCTCTTACAGTCAGACTTCCCATTGATCAGCTGCAGCATGGGCAGTTCCACGGCAAATGATGTTGAGCTGGCGGGGTTTGTTTGAAGGGTCAGTTTGTACATACATGATACTTTACTTTTCTCATACCAACCATGGAGATACTTCTCCTAGAGTGCTTAACTTGTCATCTTGCTTTTTGGGTCAGCAACACCGTACCAGCTTACAGCTAGTTAGTGCTGCTTTATCCAAAAACACTGTACAATGTTCTGCTCTTGTGTACATACAGTATATAAACCATGAATTTAGAAAGTACCTTGCTTTTAAAGAAAACTGTATTTAATGTAAAAAAAAAAAAAAAAAACAAAAAAAAAAAACCTTTTAAAAAGGCAGGCACTAATATATTTCTTCTGGTCTTCAAATTACTTTTTTTTTGTCCATACAAAAATGTTACAGTTTTTCCTCTAAGAATATCTGTTCTTGGGAGCGGTGTTTGTCGCTTTAAATGGCAGCACTTACTGTCATGTGTTGGATGTTAGAACTTCTACGTTTTCAGACTTTTTTTTTTATTGCCTCTGGCTGTTGATAGTACAGTACAAGTGCGATTTCAAGATACCTTGAGATAGTATTTAATCCTAATTAAAATACATTTATCTGTAATGCTGTTGGCTTTTTATTAATTTGCAAACCTTGGCATTGCTGTTTGTGGCTCCTGAGCTAAGATAAGCTTGTCATCTTCTTTCTCATATTCAGAGGTTCAGCGCCATGCTCGCAACTGTGGTCAAAGGCTCTGCCCAGGAATGCCACTGGCTTGCTGGATGGGGCTATCTGTCCATACTGGAAGAGCCCAGCTTGAACTGCATCATCTCTTCGGGTTTTGAGTGGGTAGCAGAAGGGCTTGCATGTGGGCAGCTGAAACCTGTAAGCTCTGTCCTCCAAGAGAGCCCTGAAGTCCCTCGCCCAGAGGGCAAGAGGCAGGATCATGCACAGTTTAGACCAAACAAGAAGAAAAGCAAGGACCTAGAGGCAAAGAGGCAAGTTATGCTGAGGTTTGTGTCAGCCACAATCTCCTTTCACTGCTTACCTGCTGCTGGTAAGTAGCTTATCCTGGAGCTGAGGCCAGGATGTGCACTAGTTTGGTCCCAGAGTTCACCTGGGGAGCAGAATTCTCTTCAGAGAGAACAAAGCAAGTGCTGTGCTACGAGAAGCGAGATGCTGAGAAGTTCAATGCACCATAGTCTGGGTATGTTCAAGCTAATTTCACATGAAATGTGCAAGTGCAAGTGCATTGGAAACCAAAGTAATTACAGCAGCAAGCCTGCCCCGGCTGAGCCTATTTTACGTGTCTCATGCATGTATAAATTCCCCTTTCCCCAATTAAAAGGGAAGCACTGTGCTGCTCTCAGCTCGCTTCCACAAGAGAGTTACTCTAAACACTTTGAAAAACAAAAAGAGTCACTGGCCGTGACTCCAGGTGATAGAACATCAACAGCTTGACAAAGCTCAGTTCTGAATACGCTGGTCCTTTGAGAAAAGCTACATAATCTCAGGGAAGAGCCATTGTTAGAACAGGTTCTTTGAGGCACTTTCGTGGGAGACAACAAAGCATCATTTTCCTTTGCTCTGCTGTCCCAAAAGGATAAGCAGTGCACTGGAAACAGCTTGCTAATTAAGCCACGCAGCTGCTCTGTGGAATTATCCTTGCCTATCCTCCTTGCTGTCCTTCCCACCCCTTGGCTTTTGGCACTTTCTGCCTTGTACTTCGCTTTGTCAGTCACAGATCAGACGCTGTGATTTAGAGCAGCCTTCGAGGTGTAACTGAAAGGGGCAGGGCCATGAGGCTCGGGGGTAGCTCAGCCATTCAACCTCCTCCTGGTTGTGCGTTGCTCTAGGAGGTATAACAGGAGGCTGCACAGACCTGTTGGAAGTACAAAGAAGCGAAGTGTCCACCCAAGTGCCAGCCACGCTCCAGACTGACACCTCGGGACAGTTGTTATCCTTTTTAATCCCAAATATGAAGGCTTGAAGCTCTCTTCTCTCGAGCACCAGATCCTGCAATCTGCATCCTTTTCTTTCCACCCCCAACTGCGTTCCCAGCACAAGGACTGCAGGGGAAGCTGGAAGAAGCCCACTCTACTCCCTCCCCGCCCGTTGGACTCATGTTCCTGGAGGGTTTGTGCTCTGTCACTCCTGCCCACCCTTGAGTTCCTCTGCCACTTTCGGCTGCCTCAGCCACGCCCTGTGGGGTCTGGGCCGGCACCTTCCGTGCAGGTGCCACTGCCCAAAGGTGCCAGCTAGAGCAAGAGCCCAGTGAACACACATGGGCCCCAGGCTGCCTGGAAATTGGAGTTTCTCTCGTGCAAGCTGCTGCTCCCCAGCTATTTCTGCTCTGATCTCCCCCATTCCACCTCCCCACCCAAACAGTTCAGTCCCTAAGCCCAGCGCCTGCTGTTGGTTCGTTTGCAGACCCAGCTCAGCAGCAGGAGCAGCCACCCTGCCTGTGCCTCCACTCCTGCTCGCTGTACGGGCAGGCAGAGTACAAAGGGACAAATTTTAGGGCTGGGTCACTGCTTTATTTGCCACAGCGCTGTGTAAGTCCCTGTGGTAATATTGGTCCCATGCTCTGTGACAGCAGCGTACCTGCCTTGGGCTCTGGTGCGCTCAGCTTGCACCCACAGCTGCGTTCAGAGGGCAGGTTACAAATGTCAGCTATGTGCTTTTGGGTCCATTGCTTTAAAAAATAAAACTTCTAAACTCACACCACAGCTACACCCAGCACCATGTACTGGAAGATTAAGCAAAGCATGAAATGCCATCCCAAATCTTTCCCCAAATACTGTTCATATGAGACCTGCCACGTGGGTAGCAGAAGTTTTATTGAAACATCAGCCTGACTTAAAGAAATATATTAAACTGCTTGGACTCGTATAGGTACAGATATGGCCATGCAATAATAGATATTGCATCTGCAAAGTTACCTGGTATCCTAAAAATAAGAAACTTGCAAGGAATGAGGAAAAACAAGGCAACACTGGTTCTCTATAATAGGTTCTTCTCCTGGCCCTTATTATTTTCATGTTGTACCTTCTCCATCATGAAGCTGGTGAGAAACCTGCTCCTTTTAATCAGGGGGCTCAACAGTGGCATGTGGTCAGATTTGGAGGAGTAATTCCTTATTTCAGTCTCCACTTAGTGTTTTCCTCAGTGTTGGACTTAAGGTTTCCTACACATTTGTTTTCAAGAAGCAGCTGCTGGGTGATGGTCACTGCTCTCCTGTGACCTGGCAGCTGGTGTGTGCTGGGCCCAGGAGGGGGTTTGATGTTATCCCTCACAGTGCCTTTGAGCAAAAATTCCCCTTGGCTGTGCTCCCCTGGTGGAAAAAGGCTGATTCCCTTGGCCTGGCCAGTTCATGACTCCCTTTCCCCAGGGATGTTTGAGCCGCTGTGCCACCTCTCCAGGCCTGCTTGCAGCTCCTTTCCTGCTGTGGCTGCATCCCCAGGCACAGCAGGGATGTCCTGGGGAAGCACATCCAGGGTTGCTGGCAGCTTGTCTGCCCAGGGAAGCTCAAACACGGGCTCTCCCCCTGCACTCTTGATGCTCTGTGGGCAGGAGAGCGGCCACTGCTCAGCCAGTGGAACAAATGCTTGGCCCTCTGCCACCGTGTCGTTAGTGAAATACCTGCACAGCCATTAAGGACGGCACGGGGGGATGCCTGGGACAGCCTTTAGGGCATGTGGGACTGAGGGGCAGCTTTGCCCACAGGGCCTTNGGACAGCCTTTAGGGCATGTGGGAACCGGCTCTGCTGTATGGACTGAGGGGCAGCTCTGCCCACAGGGCCTCGAGGAGCCCAGCAAAACCCTCTGCTGCCCCAGGGCTGGGCACAGGTCCCTCTGGCTGTGACTGCTCATGAAACTGGGGTAGCTGTCACCTTCAAACCCTTTCTGTGCCACAGGAGACTCCAGGTGTGACCCAGCTGTGACCCAGCTGTCCTTTCTAGACCTGCCTGGATGGGCCTTATGAAGGGGTCTCCTTCCTCGTAGAAGCGCTGCAGGTCTTTCTGCCCTTTGCAGCAGTTGGTGTTGGAGGGTTGCAAGTCTCAAATCCCGTCTCTCAGGCTCTGTGAAACGTTGGGAAGTTATTTGCAGCCTGCATCAGGACACTCAGACAAGATCACAGGGTGAGTGCACAGCACAGAGCGAGCACACAGCAACTTACAGAGTTTTGCTTGATGCTTGTTGAAGTTGGTTCTGGCTTGAAGAGAACAGAGGTTTTTGATGTCTAAAAGAAAAAAAAGAGTGTCACTAAAGCTTGGATTGCTTCATGCCCAGGCCTGGTGATGGGAAGAACAAGGCAGGAAGCAAGATCAGCTGTCCCCCAGGCAGTGCCCCAGGGCTGGGCTTTGCCCTGGCACAGCAGAGCTCCGGAGCATCCCAGCACAGCCCCAGCACAGCTACACCCCACAAGTGCCCCCTTTGGCCTGACGTGTCCCTCAGCGGGCAGTGGCGACCCACAAGCCTGCACCAACCCAAGGTGGGGCAAACTGAGGCAACACTGAGGAGAAGCACCCTCCTTCTGCAGGTATCCATCTGCAGCAGGACACAAAGCTGTGCTGAGCGCATCTGTGAGGTTGCTCAAGCTGGCCGGGTGATTTTCCCCTGGATGAGTAACCCTGTTTGCCTAGAGCCTGCTGACAATATTTTCCCTTGGCAAGGGCTCTCCCGGGGATTCTTGCGCCAAAACTAATTTTTACAGGTAGGCTTTGGTGGCCAGCCTGCGGGTACTGGATAAACAGGGGCTGGCGTGGGGAGCCCCCCCTCAAAGCAAAAGGGATCCCACAGAGAGCCACTTCCTGCTCCCCTGGAGCCAACCCAGTGGGAGATGGGCCAGGTTTCCCTTCCAGCCTCGCTGGTGGGTCTTGCAGTGGCCACGCAGCAAATGAAAACCGTGGAGGAGCAGGGAGCCCTTGGGATGCCCAGCCCAAGCAAGGCTGGCTGGCCTGGTGGGTGCCAGCCTGGCCAGTCCCAGCAGTGCCACAGCAGTGCCACAGCAGCCTGGTCTAGCCCCAGCTGTTGGAGGATCCCTTTCCCTAGTGCCAAGGGAAGGGCAAAGACTAAAAACAGTGGAAGAAAAGAAATATCACAAGGCTCCAGCTTGGTTTCCTGCATTTCTGTGCTTTTGTAGAATAGTGTGTAACTTGTTGCTGTGGGGGAGCTGGGGTTTGTTCTCACCATGGTGCTTGCTCTGGAGCCAAAGGGACAATGCCTGACGATGCCACCTTGCTCTCAACGCCCTCATGTCCCCAGGGCTCTCCAAAAGCCGCAAAATCACCATTCCCACTCAGATTCACCCAGCATGAGGGTCTCAGGGACCAGAGCACAGAGATCAGGACACAGCCTCGTGCACAGAGCAAGTGGGAGGTTGTTGGGGTTTGGGAGTTGTTTCTTTTTTTTTTTTTTTTTTTTTTCTTTTTTCTTTTTTTCCTCTTGAGGATTTTTTCCCC
>VXAZ01002668.1:116289-140983 GCA_013399875.1 Gymnorhina tibicen | reverse complement strand
GCGGGTACTGGATAAACAGGGGCTGGCGTGGGGAGCCCCCCCTCAAAGCAAAAGGGACCCCACAGAGAGCCACTTCCTGCTCCCCTGGAGCCAACCCAGTGGGAGATGGGCCAGGTTTCCCTTCCAGCCTCACTGGTGGGTCTTGCAGTGGCCACACAGCTAATGAAAACCGTGGAGGAGTAGGGACCCCTTGGGATGCCCAGCCCAAGCAAGGCTGGCTGGCCTGGTGGGTGCCAGCCTGGCCAGTCCCAGCAGTGCCACAGCAGTGCCACAGCAGCCTGGTCTAGCCCCAGCTGTTGGAGGATCCCTTTCCCTAGTGCCAAGGGAAGGGCAAAGACTAAAAACAGTGGAAGAAAAGAAATATCACAAGGCTCCAGCTTGGTTTCCTGCATTTCTGTGCTTTTGTAGAATAGTGTGTAACTTGTTGCTGTGGGGGAGCTGGGGTTTGTTCTCACCATGGTGCTTGCTCTGGAGCCAAAGGGACAATGCCTGACGATGCCACCTTGCTCTCAACGCCCTCATGTCCCCAGGGCTCTCCAAAAGCTCCAAAATCACCATTCCCACTCAGATTCACCCAGCATGAGGGTCTCAGGGACCAGAGCACAGAAATCAGGACAGAGCCTCGTGCACAGAGCAAGTGGGAGGTGAAGGGAAATACTCCCAGCACTGGAAGAGGTGTAGCAAACCCGTTGCACAGAGGCGCTGCTTTGTCCGGCCACAGGAGCATTTTCCTCAGCCAGGCTTGGAAAAATCCTCATCCTGGCTTCAACCCCACGGCTGTTTTTATGGCAAGGAGCTGCAGCTGGGCTCCTGCTGGGCCTCCATCCTCCTCAGTTCCCTTCTGTGTTCTGCTGCTGGCAGCACAGAATCCCCGACAAACTCACCCAGGCAGGCTGGGAACACCCGGGGCTGTGGATGCACGCACGGTGCCAGTGCACACCTTGGCACACGTGGATAACGTGGCTGAAGCATCCCCACAGCACCCCGGAGGGCAGCAGGCACCTCCTGCCTGCCCACCTCACTCACCCTGGGTGGACGCAGCAGAGCATCCAGGCTTTCCAGCCTGCTGTTAGATCATCTCGCCACCACAGTTTGGCCCCAGATGACAAGAGCAGCCACATCTGGCACTGGGAGTTGGGTTTGAGTCACCACCAATATTTGATGATGTGTGCAAGTGAAGTTATAAAAGAAACCCAAAACCAAACCACCCTAAACCAGCTACTGACCTGGCTGGCATGAATCTGTCCCCCAAAGGCAGCAGCAACAGCCTGCTCAGGCTCAGGACAGCCCCTACCATCCCACACCCACCACCACCTGCAGGAGAGAGAGGGAAGCTTCAGCCAGCAAGGCACGGAGCAGAGGCAGGACCCCTCCTCCAGGCAGCAGCTGGGCTGAGCCATCCTGGCCAAAGAAGCCCCACTGCCCTAATTCCTCATGGCTTTTCATACCTCAGCCGCAGACAGCATTTAAATTCAGCTGAAGTCACCATCAGGTGAGGTGACCACTGGGACATCAGAGCAGAGTTCCACGCAGCTGCAGGGGCTCAGCCCAGCAGCAGGCGGCTCTGGGGGAGCAAGTGGCCGGCCCAGCTCTAAGCCTCAGGGCCCACCCCGTGGGTTTGCTGGAAATTTTCCCGATTTTCCTTGCTGGAAAGGGCTGGGAGCCAGCTGAGTCTGGGCTTCCATCAGTGCCCCAGCCCCTGCAGCAGCCAGGAGATGTGTCCAGGCCGGTGTGTCCCACTGGGCTGCTGCTCTGTGTCCCACACGTGCTCCTGCAGGAGTGCAGGGACCTCCAGACGAGGAATACTGGCCAGCCTGGCACGGCTGCACTCGGATGTCAGGAGCCAGAGCCCAGCACAGCTCATCAAAGCAGCTGCTTTTTCACACCAGTGAAAAGGGGGGGAAAACCAACCCCGTTCTGGCACTGCAAGGAGCAGCCTGGGGCACAGCCAGAGCCGGCGGTGTCCCAAGGGAGGTGACAGCTGCTGCTGTGTCCCTGATCGGGGACTCTTGGCAGGCTGGGTATGGCCCAGAAGCGTTGCTGGCATGCCCTGCCAGTGAGGAGCCCGCAGCTGCAGAGCAGGATTTGCATCCACCCAAACACCAGCACGGTACAGGGAGCTGCTGGGATCGTGCCATTAGATGGGGCTATAGTTAAAGAATTAGGATTTGGATTTCAGACTCCGAGTAGGACTTGGCCGGGGTCAGCAGGTAAGTCCTGGCCATCCCTGCCTTGGTCTGACGCCCTGAGACAGGGGGTGGATGCTTCTGGGATGCAGAGGCGTGGCAGGAGGGATGGGAGTCCCACAGAGTCCGTGGGAAACCTCAGGTGGGAGAAGTTAACAAATTTCCACTCCAGGTGTTGCCGAGTTTACCCACCCCGGTCCCCCTGTAACAGCCCTTGTTTTTCCCCGGTGTGGAACACAGACCACAGAAATGGGAAAGGCCCCTGGCAAAGGCAGGTGCCTGGTGCTAATCTGCCCGTGGGCTCCTTTTGGCTCACAGAGAGTCTCACCAGCTCCCGGCCTAAACCAGAGAACTGTCAGGGCTGCAGGTGCTGCCTAAATGCTCAGGGGAAAAAAATAATAATCCAGCTGAAGACTTTGAAGCTGTGAAATAAAACCAAGCTGAGCAATCCCTGGGGAACCAGCACATCCGTGCTGGTACTGCTGGAGGGGATGAGACAGGGGGCAGAGCTTGCCCAGGGTTTGCTCAGCCACAGAGAGAGCCCTTTGCCATGGGGCCATCCCATCCCTTTTGCCACGCAAGCTCAGGTGCCTTCGTGGTGCTGGAGGAGACACTGGAGGCAGAGGAGCTGGGCTGGCCCTCGCCCCAGCAGCATCAGCCTCCCTCCTACCACAGTGGGAACTTCTGGATTACAAACCACAGAACCAAACTGCAGGCACGACCACTGGCCCCCTCCCTGCCCAGGCACATTCCGTGTAGCAGAAGTTCACTTTCCAGCACGCAAATTGCTGCTCCTTTGAGGACATGAGTGCCCAGGAATAGCTGCTGGCAATGCTATCAGAAAACATCAGGATTTTTGGCAGCTCCCACATCCTGTTATTTGTGGGAATAAAGCCCGTTATCCAGGATGAGAAGAGGAAGGGATGCTCTCAGCCTGCACCCAAACCCACTTTGCTCTCCCAACACCTGAATGGGAGGACATTCAGCAGAGCAAGGGCCACCCCAGCCTCTGGGAAGGATGGATCAACCTGGCTGAAAGCCACTGTCCTTCACCAGGATGGCCACACCAGTGCCTGGCCATGCCAAGCGCACGGGGCATCGCCCAGACAAACACTGCTGATCAAAAACCAGCCCTTCCCATCTCTTAGAAAGCACAAAATCCCAGCCATGCACCAGCACGAGGAAGCCCAAGGCTGCCCGAGCAGGCAGCACATGTGCCTGTGTGAGGGGGGTGAGCAGGAAAAGAAATAGGAAGTGGAGACAAAGAATTTCCGTAACATCCCTCCAAACCGCTTCCTGCACGTTGGGAGTCAGGAAACACGGGAGAGATGCCCAGCCCAGGCTGAGCAGGGCCCCAAACAGCCCCCGGGGAAACAGGCTAAACACAGGGAATAGGATGGAAACTCACAGCCCACACCCGCAGTAAAAATCCCATTTGATGTATCGAGAACCCTGGATTTGGGAATGGCAGGTAGATGTGCACTCCACCTCAGAAAACAGGTGGACCAAACTCTCCAGGATCCACATCTACATCCCACCTCAGCACAAAACCTCTCCCAACAGCCCAGCGAGGAGTAAGCCACCAGGAATGTCACTGGTCCCCTGTGAGCCTGGAGGGACACCCTTATTTCAACACTCCCCCTTCGCTCCAGGAGAAAAACAGAGAGAGAGGTTACTTGTGGGTTGAGAAATGCCACGTTTGGGTAAATAACTCAGTCCCATCCCGAGGGGCAGAAAGGCTGGAGCCCCAGGAGATGCTTCTAATTCCTTGAAGCAATCTGTGAGGAGCTGGTGGCTGCCTGGTGCAGTTCCCTGCATCCCACAGCAACAGGTGACATTTCACAGCCCCCAAAAGCATTGCTGACCCACGCATGGCTTTGCAGCCAATTGTAGACAGCATTTTTCCTGCTTCCACCGAAAGCTTTGGATTTAGATGCGTGAGGAAGCAGAGCTGCTTTTGTTTCCCGGCCCTGCAGCCTCTGCTTGGTATGGGCAGCGCCTGCAGCTGGCGAATCCTGCTCCAGAGACGGGGCCTGGCCTTACAAATGTGGGACTTGTACGTATTGGGAAGGTGTTTTGTGGGAGCCTCTGTGTGGTAACCTCTGTTTTATACATGCAGCCATGAAGAATTCTGGGTTTTTTTTTTCTTTTATTAAATTTCTCCTCATTTTATGAGCTATTCGTTTTGGGTTCCTACTGGGTTTCTGTGGCTGGCAACAGCCTGCTCAAGGCTGCTAAATGAGAAGGTTTCATTGAGGTTAAATAAACTTCTTCCTATCGGAAGGGAGCATCTCTCACACGTGGGGTGGGACCAGCCTCTGTCACCAAAGACAGGGTGACACAGTAGGGAACTCTGACATGGGATTATGCCCATTTTTCCCCCCCTGATCTGTTTGGCAGTAGATGGTTAATGCCTGTAGTCAGAAGCCCTTCATTAGACAGCTCATTAGTTAATCACGCTTGTACGTGTGGTTTCTCCTGTCCCCATGCATGTGACAAGGGAAGCTGAGGAATCCATGGGAATTATTTAAATCACCCACTTCCCAAACCTAAGGCTTAAATGCCCTGACAGGCAAAGGAGCATTAATTCGTACAACCTCCCAGCCTTCTCCCAGTGGCACTACTGTACTCCAAAATATTAATAAGCCCTAAAGCAATAATGGTTAACACTTTAGCCAGTTAGAAAGAGGCGGGGGGAGGTTAAGCACGAATTTGTCAGCAAGATGACAAGATTATTTACATCGTCAGAAAAGCAGCTTGTTAAAGCTGCCCTCATGCAAATACTTGGCCATGCTTTGCTGGAAGAGCATAAAGCAAGGGGGCTGCTCCTGACCAGCAGCGTGCTGCAGGGTTGCAGCAGGAGAGTCACAGCTCAGATGAGAGGGAATGAACAGCAAGGGGATGGGATCTTCTGTGAAAAAAAATCTAGGCATGAGTGAGAGAGAAAACGTTGCAGCTGCTCTGTTTTACCCAACCTGTTGGGCAGGATGTGCCAGACGTGAGCTGACAGGACTTCGTGGCTTTGAGATGCTCCCCCTCTCCTGCACGCAGTGAACAGCAGAGAGGATCAGCGGGCTTCAATCCCATTTCTGGGTGTAAGGGTGCAACGGAGCCCAGATGTGGGAATCCCCTGCAGCGCACAGCCCTGCCCTGCTACCCCTAAGGCACCCAGCCGTGCACACAAGTGACACAAGAAGAGGTGAACCACATCCTAAAGTTCCCCCCAAGGCTTTACCCAGTGACCGAGGGGTACCTCCAAGCTCCAACCGTCAGAGAAACCTCTAAGGGTTTATTTTAGACCTTTATTATCTTAATACCTAATTCCCTGATGCTGGGCTTGTGCAGACTTTCAGCGACCGCGCTGCACTCTGCTTACACACTGTGCACCCAAGGAATGCATTTATTTTTGAAGGAGACCATGTCACCTCTCTAGCGTTCAGTGAAAGGGCTCTGAGGTCCTCAGGGAAAAGAAACTTGGGAATATGAACTTCCAGACAGAAATTACTCTGCTGCATTCCCCATGGGTGCAAGGAAGAGGAGCAGCCCCAAGTAGCAGCCACAGAAAAACCCAGCAGGTGCCACAGCTTGGGCGCCTGTCAGGCACAGAGGACCTAACTTTGCTACCGGTGCCAGTGGCACTGGGGAGGGGGGAGCTGGGTGCAGATGAGCACTTCCCCACTCGGTCACTTGTAGGGGGAATTGGGCATTTACTGCTCTTAAATAAAGCTGAGAGTCTGCCCCTCTGAGTGGCAAGGGGTGTCAGAAGGGTCTCTGGTGCTCCCTGTGGAACCAACACTGTGCCAAGAGCGTGCTGGGATGGGCAGGAGATGGGCTGCCAGCTGGGAACCCTCCCTGCTCCATTTCACCCCCAGATTTGCGTTGTTTGGCACTGGGCAGCACAATCCATCAGGAAGGCACTCAATGCCTTCGCTGGATGAGAGCAGCAGAGATGCTTCTCACACAACAAGGAATGCTGAGTCCCTGAGGATGAGCCCACAGCCTCCACTGCAGCTGCTGTCTCAGGGCTGGGCTTCCCACAGGGCACTCGGATCGTCAGAGGGATCATCCCAGGAGGGTGAGCCTGAAAAAACAGTGGATTTACCCTTGTGACTGCAGAGCTGCTGGGGCCTCACTCTGTGCACCCAAGCTCCCCCACCCAGCTCCCAAATTCTCATGTGGCCCTATTGCCACTGCCCTCCCCTCCGTGCCCAGTGTCCCAACTTCTCCCAAAGCATCCTCACCAGGCCCCTCTGGGATGCTGAGCTGCCTGGTTTTGCTAGGAGCTGTTCAGCACCCAGGAGGAAAAAAAAGAGAGGGGGACTGGAGTCCCGGTGAAAAATATGATGGCAGCAAAGCGCTGTTACAGCCACAGCAGAGAGTTATTAAGGAGAGGCAGGGAGGAGTAACATCTTTTATGGGACCAATTTATAGTGTTGGGAAACAGGCTTATGGGCCCAGGCACCCTCTCACAGGAGAATGGATGTGCTTCCTCTGAGGCAGCATCCATTAAAGGGATGTATTTGGACAGGGTGGTGAGGAGCAGCGGCACAAAAATCCTAAAATAGACATGACAATGTTTCTTTCTGTCTGGCTCAGCTTGCACAGGAGTTTCTGCTGCTCCTCCAGCAACTTGCCCAAGTGGAGAGGTTTCCCTCCAGCACCTTACCCACCTCCATCCCAAAGCTGGCCCAGCGTGGTGAGCTCAGGCTGCAGAGGCATTCCTGCCGTGCAGTTCAGTGATCTGCCATTTCTGGAAGCTTTATACAAACACTGTACCCCTCACACGGCTTCCGCGCTTCTCATCTCCCCTTGTTAGCCTTTGCATTATGTGTGTAAATCCAAGCAATGCACCTAGAAGGAAATTTCACATCCCAAGGAGTAGGGTAATGCCCAGGGAAAACCCAAATCACAAGGCAGGAAAATTAAGGGGGGTGGGAAGGAGAGGTGTTAGGTGCTAAATTCTGACTTACGGAGTCAGAGAGATGAGTGAGCAAACACAGATGGATGGAAATGAAAGACCTTTTTCGTCTTGTCTCAGCAATCCTGTCCCTTTGTATAGCCAAATTCTGCTGCGGAAGGGCAGTGGGATGGGGAAGGGACTGGGAAGGGACTGGGAAGGCAGGAGATCAGCAGTGCAGTGCAGCTGGAGGTCCCTAAAGCACACTGCAGTCCCCTGGGGTGACACCCAGTTTTTGCTCCCAGCTCTGTCCCACTGAGCTGTATAATTAATTCTAGAGTTTTTATTTAAATTCTGGTCCAATATCTGTGACTTTCGGCCCCTTCCTTGCTGCTGCCATCAGTCCCTGCCCACCAGGATGTGCCACTCCAGTACAGAGCAGAGCAACACCTTGACCCCTGTGCTCCCACATGAAATATCTGGCATGTTCCCTGCCACGCTCAGGCAAGCCAAATATTCTTTCCTTTGATTTGTTTCAGACATACCAGCCATAAATCTCAGTCTCTGGCTTCTTGTTTCCGTGTGATGAGACTGGCTCAGAGGAAGGCAGGGATCCATCTTTCTCTGTGCCGGGTAGCCTCAGCACATCTGCTGAGCAAGCACCCTCAGTCTCTCCCCCTTGCTACCCAAAATCACCTCCCAGTCCCGTCACCTCCTCCTTTCCAGCTCCAGTTGCCATTTTCTCCGGGTGAGCCATCAGTGCTGGGTGCTCTGGTGGAGCTGCAGTGACCTTCGCTGTCACTCGGTGCCTCACGGCCGAAGCCCAGCCGGGCGGGTGCTGGGATGGCCGCTGCCCTCAGAAGCACTGCCAAAGACAGAAGCTCCTGTGAAAGCCTCCTCTTGGGCCTGAGGTATTCCATGCCATTGGGAGTGGAGCCCTGCGTTGCACTAAATCAGTTTTTTCCTGCACACGGGCACTCAGAGACATCTCTGAATTGACTCTGTGCCCCAGGGAGATTTTGTCCCACATGAGTCTTTTACCCTCAATTCTTTTTGCCTTATTGCTAAAAGAAAACTGCCCAAACTGTCCTCGTGCACACCAAATAACTCCTCACTAAATTCCTCAGAACCGCTGCTCCCTGAATAGGTGCATAATGAGCAGGAGCAATTTTCAGTTACTTTAGAAAAGTAATTGGTTACAGAATCATCAGAGAAAGGTTTGGGTTGGAAGGGACCCTAAAGATCATCTACTTCTGACACCCCTGTCACAGGCAGGGACACCTTCCACTAGAGCAGGTTGCTCAAAGCCTCGTCCAGTCTCGCTTTGATCACTGTCAGGGCTGGGGCATCCTGATCATCTCTGGGAAACCTGTTCCAGTGCCTCACCATCCTCAGAGTGAAGAATTTCTTCCCAGTATCTAATCTAAACCTACCCTCTGTCTGTCTAAAGCCATTTCCCTTTGTCTTTTCACTACAAGCCCTTGCAAAAAGCCCTTCGCCAGCTTTTTTTTAGTTCTCCTTTAGATACGAGAAGGTGCTATAAAATCTCCCCAGAGCCTTTTCCTCTCCAAGCTGAACAACCAGCTCTCCTCACTCCGACAGGTCCATGTCCTTCTTACACTGGGGATCTCAGAGCTGGATGCAGCACTGCAGGTGGGGTCTCACGAGGGCAGAGTAGAGAGGCAGAATCCCCTCGCTCAGCCTGCTGGCCACACTTCTCCTGATGGTTGGTTTGCTGTCCCACTGAAGGCACAGCAAAGCAAAGCAAGCGCTGGCTGGGGAGCAGGACTCAGCCAGGTTCCCATGGGAATGTTTCCCACATCCTTGCCCTGCTGTAAGTGGACTACCTGCAGCTCTGGTGGCACTCTCTGGGTGGATGTAGGACTAAGGAGAAGCCCTAGGATAGGGGATACCTGTTGTTGTGATGGGAAGTTGAAGCATTTACCCAAAACAGCTTCAGCTGTTGTCACTACCACGGATGCTCCTGGGGTTTTTTTGAGCAGCCAGGCAGGGGAAACCAGCCCGGGATCTGTCACTCCTGCAGCATCCTGTGAAAGGCAGATGCTGTCTGGTGCAGCCCTGAGATGGTTTTTGCTGGAGCATCCCTTTGTGGTGACCATTGTGCTGCTGCTGAAAGGAAAACCTTCCATAGGAAGTACGTGGATTGAAGCTCAGTGCTGGATTTATTCTGGGACAGCTTTAATAGGGCCCCACTGCCCTTCCATTTTCTTCTGAGAAATACTCAGAATTTCCCAGCCTGCTGCACAGATGCTCTGCTCTCCAAGTAGCCATTGCCTATAATTTTGACCACTGTCTTTCTTGCACCTACACAGAAGTCATTTGTGCAGTTAAAACAACTTAAATGGGAACATGAGGGGTCATTTTAACAACTGCTTGCATGGATGGAGGTGGGAAGAGTGTGGCCAGCCTGGCAAGGGGAAGGCTGACCTCTTATCTGGAGCACAGGGCTGAGAACTTCCCGCTCTGCTCCTCATGTCTCAGATGGAAAGGAGCCAGAGCCATCTCCCCTTAACTGTGTCCAGCCCAGGCAGAGCAGTGTTTATAGTGTCCCCAGTTAACCAGAGCACATCTACACATCAATTAGCTCTTTGTGCCCAGTTCTTCTATTTATAACTCTTACCACATCCCTTGGTCAAAGGGACATCTCCCCATCACTTCTGCCTGGGGGTGAGGACAAAGGTGTCTGGATGGATGCGAGAATGGGAGCCAAGATGGCTCAGCTCATTCCTAGGGCTGCATTTCTGCCACAGAGCTGCTGTGTAACCTTGGAGAATAATAACAACAACAGAAAATAATAAGCCTTTCACACAGGGAAGTTATGAAAAATTGAGCTGCTTCTGAAAGAAATAAAGAGAGAGTAGCTCGAAGGAGAGTTAAAGCGGTCAGCTCAGCTGTGACACAGCCCCATAACCCCCAAGCTTCCAGCATATTCTTTCAGCATTTCTTCAGTGCCTCTAAAGCACTCTTTCAGCCCATTCCATCTCTGCAGCTGGAGCCAGCCTCACACTCACTCAAATATCCTGGGAGGGAGCATCCCTGCAATCCAGCCAGCAGCTCCAGCGCAGCTGCTCACGCCGGGTTTGCAGCCTGGCGTCGCGAACACTGGAGCTTCACGAGGGCATCATTTGCTGTTGGGGAGGAGAGAAAATCATCTTCTCCCTTCTCATTTCTGACTGCCTGAAATGAGGTCTGGAGACTGAACATCTGCTTAACGTGCCAGTCAGGCAGGGACACGCTCCCCTTGTTTATTGCAGAGCCACGGTCGGTCGCAGAAAGCCGAGTTTCCATGTATAGCCTGGGGACACACACATGGCCCTGGCTTCCCAGCCAGAGCCACAGCGGGGCAGGAGAAGGAAAGCAGCAGAAAGAAAAATGGGGATGCAGACTGCAGCAGAGCACCCGCAGAATGTCTGAGGCCATCCAGCAGTGTAGGTCCTCCAGTGGCACCTGCAGAGCAGGGTGGCTGCTGCCTGTCCCAGCTGGAGTTAAGCCTCTGCCTTCTGAAATCCAAGCCTGGCATCACTGAGGTATGGGGGGAATCATGGATCACGGTGGAAATACAGGAGCAGACTGCACAGCCAAGTTCATTCAGCAGAGGAGAGTGATAAATAGAGAGCAAACGGCCCATTGCATGCTAATTTCCCGTGAGGATCAATTAACTGTAGTTAAAAAATATATTTTTAATGTCATAATCTTCAACTGTCACCGGCTGACTGCAGTCACAAAGTGGAGCCAAAATCCTCAGTCAAAGATGTTCCTCATTAAAAAAACTCCACATTTTGCCAATATCAGCACCAGGCAGCCCTGTACCCAGCGGAGACACAGGAACCCACACAGGGGACATTGAGAACAGACCTAATGCCAAAAGAGTGTTATGACATTTTATTAAATAAAATATGCTTATTTAGCCACCTCTAAGTAAGGTGGGTGTATTTCCCACTGTTTGAATCTGTTCAGCTATGGAACAACATCATTATTAACATCTAGGCAAGCATTTAAAGCAGCAGGGAGCTCAGCAACGTTGCTGAAAGCTGATTTCCACCAGCAGAAATACACTCCTCTCTGAGCTTCCCAGGAGAGGCCTCTATGGTCCCACCCGAATTCCTGCTCTGCCAACAGTGGAGCACCGATCCCAGCTTTCAGAGGACCTGCAAGAGGAGGAGGGTGCATTTCAGGAGCTAAACTCCTCCTCTCCAGGGTAAATCTCACCTAGTGGGTGGTGGCTCTTTGGAGTGTGTTGCAAACAGTTACAGCTGTCCCAGCCACACTGCAAAGGTATAAAAGCAACAACCTCATATTTAGGAGAGCAAACAAAAATCCAGAAGTGATGTAATTCTGCCCAAAAGGGTTGAGAAAGTCATTCTCGGGGCAAGGCTGGGAAGGGAAGTCGTGCTCCTGGGCTCACAGAGAGAATTTGGGTGTCTGAGTCCCCAGTGCTGACCAGTGCTCATTTTTTGCTTGTTTGTGTCTCCATCACACTTTTGCTCCACCCGGTGGTTTGCTGTACTCCGTCCTGAGTTTATTTGATATGGAAACACTTCCAGCGTGCTCCTCCTCAGCCTGCGAAGCCCTGGTCACAGCTGTGGCACTGCATAAGTACCAGTGGGTAAAGGCTTGTTTAATTTTATTTTGGCTGCCTCCACCCCGAAGCTATAGCTCAGTATCTTACTGAGTTTCACCCAGGAGCTGAGATTTGGCACCTTGATCCAGCAGCTCCCTGCACTCACGGGATGCAGCAATAGGTACTCTGCGGATCCCCACATTACCGGGATAAAAGCAGCTGCAACTCAGGACCAAGGTATCACAATTAGGCCAGATGAAGAAGTGACTAGTACCAGGCTGAGGGTGACAGTAGCACCATGGTGCCAAATAAAAGCGGTTCTATGTGGTGCCAGTCAGCTCAGAGTGGACCATGTCTGCGACCTGTTTACTTTGTTTAAAAGTGAGCTGCAGACAGTGGAGCCGTCTTCACCCATCCTGCAGTAAAACCCACAGTTTGCTGCCATGAGGGGGAACCACAGCTTTGTGTGACCTTAAATCCAGCCAGGAGCCTATTGGAACTGGACGCTTCCTCTGCCGCTGGCTTTACTGCACCCCATTCCTCATCTCCCTCACACATCATCTCTGCGAGCTGGAGGCTGAGGCAAACACCTTGACTCTGAGCTGCTCTGCAGAGCATGTGCTGGAAAACCAGCAGGATGGAAGACTGCTGGAGAAACAAAATAAATTTTCTCATATTTGGTAAAAGAAACCCAAGAAAGAAGACAGCCTTAGAACTGTGCTGTGTCTGTCTCGAGACTGTGAAGGCAGCTCTCGGAGGAGCTGAGGAGAGGGCAGGACAGAGCAGGTACATGCACAGGAGGGAGGGAAATCGCTGTTCTCCACGTTGCAGCCCTTCACAGCCTCTAAAGAAAGTGCCTGGGCTGGCCCCTGGTGGCTGTGGCCTGGGTGATAAACAAGAGATCCGCAGTTTAGTTGGTGCCACTTTAGCACTGTACATTAGTAAAAATGTTTCTTCTTTCTGAAGAATCCAGACAACTTTCATCACTTAAAAAAAAATACAGAAAAGGCAATATTAACAAGTAAACCTGAGGCAACCTACCTTTAACAGCCCTATAGAAAAAAAAATTATAGCTATAGAGGGTTATATATGTAAAGCAGCAACCTTCCATCGTAGCACTCCATTCCTCTCCCCTCGTGACGTTGGTAGGAGATTGAGGAAATGTTTTTTAATATGTCTAAATATATAATTATCATAAATATATTATAATTTAAACATTAAAAAAGCATCTTCCTAACCTCACGTTTAAACAATAACATATTATTATTATACATTTTAATACACACATATATAATTACATATCATTCACAATAAAATATTTACAATAAATATATGTATATATAACACTGTTTTTTTAATGGGTGGGTGCAGTGGCAGGAGACGGAACCCGTGCATGGGGCAGACCCTCTGCTCCTCTCAGACAGGGAATGTGGTGGTACTCCTGTTTCACAGGGAGCAGGGCTGTGGATGTGCAGAGAGGGGCAGGGCGGTGCAGCGGGGAGAGAAGAAGCTTTACGGCAAGAACGGAATTACGCCTCTCTGACTCGAGGAGGGAGCACATAAGTCGCAGTGACACGGAGTTTGAGCGACCCAGGTTTCCCTGTACTGGGCACGCAGGATCGCTGTGTTCCTTCCACGCTGGGAGCACATTCCCTGCCTGCACAACAGCGGGGCAGCCAGGAAGGCCTGGGCAGTCTCAGGAACAACGCACTGAGGCTGACAGCATCCTGGTGTTAGCACTGCATTTTACAGGATCGCTGAGGCTCAGGTAAGGCAGAGCAGGGGGACAATTCAGTGCCAGCAGCAGCAGAGCCAGAGCAGCTCCTCCTCGGCACGGCAGGAGCAGATGTGTTTCTATGGAGCTGTTACGCCCCGGCTCCACGATGCTCCTGGGTGCTCTATAACCCCTGTCTGCACCCACAGCCACGGGTCTCCCATTACAGAGAGTGGCTGCTGCACGGTGTGCTCTTCCAGCAATATCCAGGAAGGCTTAAAAGTAGGCTGTGCGCTGTTGTGAACTTGAATGCTACCCTATTAGTGTTTATTAATTTATTGAATAAACACCAGTGAGGTTAGATGCTGTCTGTGGCTTTGGCTTCTCTTTTCCATAGCATTCAAAGCAATTACTTTCATGAAAGCAAATGGTCCATTTAGCTGGAGAACCTATAAGGCAGAAATGAGATCAGATTCCTGAACAGATGTGCCCTCCTCTAGAGGGATTCAGTGTCTGTGAGGCTTCAAGCTGACACCAGGCAGAAAACATCTCTTAACTCCACGACGTTTGAGCTGCACGGCAGAGCTGGTGGTTTTATCAAAGAGCCAGTTCCACACTTCAAAACAAGGGCAAGCACCATAATTTTAAATTTCATTGAAATTTAAATTTCCTGTCCCAGAGAAGGGGAGGGAGGGAGGAAGGATTTATTTCTCTTGGGGATGGGGATGGCATCACCATGAAAGCCCCTAACCCCAATCCACTAAATGAGTCCCTTCTTCCTCAACAATGCAAAGAAAAACGCTTTCGCTCAATTTTTGCACACACAGACCTGAAGAGGGGGCTGGAGGGAGCCCATAGCTACTGCATGTCCGCACATTGTGTAATGCTTTCCCTCGGCTGGTGCTGCGTTGTCTCAGGAAACACCTGAGCTCCCCACCCAGCTCAGTTCCAGTCCGGCCAAGAGCAAGTCGCGACTGCCTCGTGTCAGTTCAGCGACTGCCCCGAGAGCCAGCGGCAAACCACGGCTCACGTCATGCGCTGGGAACACGGCACAACCCTCCTGGAAAAACAGACCTCAACCGGGCCGGGAAGACAGAGCATCCATCCACAGCAGGATCCCTCAGACCAACACCTGGGACTGCTCCTGTTGCTCGCATCTGCCTGGTGAAGTCCCAGCTCACACCCCGTCCTCCAGGGAGAGCAGTGCTGGCATCGGCCTGCTCCAAACACTGCCCACACCCCCAGGACCTGCTGAAGAAGTCTCCCCTGCTCTGAGCATCTTCCCTGGCCCACGCCCTCAGCCCCAGCGCGGTGCAGATGGCAGGAGGCACAAAGGAAAAGCCATCGTCGACAGCCCCTCTGGGGAAAGCGCGTCAGCGAGGCAGCACACGGAGCTCGTGCCGCTCCTGCCAGCTCCCTGCCCTGCTCCACAGCCGAGCCAAAGCCCGAGGTCCCAGGGATCCGCACGCCCGACCCTGGCAGCTCTCCCGTGCCCCGAATCGGCCGGCACCGAGGCCGCTTGAAGCGGCTCCAGCCCTCAGGTGCAGGGACACGCAGCCCCTCAGCGGCAGCCGGTCCTGGGGCCGCCCCCAGCTGGGACGCCCATCCTGCCATCCCCGGTTCGTGCTCGCGCTCCTCACGGCCGGCATCCGTGCCCATGTGTTCACCTGGCAGCATTCCCAGCCACGGGCTGCCTGGCAGCGCCTCAGCTGCCAGGTAGTGATGCACGGAGAGAGGGAGGCCGGAGCAGGACTGTAAATACTGCTCCTTCAGCCTTCCTGCTTCTCCAGCACACGGAAAAGAAAGGAACGTCTCTCACCTGATGATGGCTGCGGTGTTGTCTCAGCCTCTCAGAGCAGTCACAAGAGGAAGGCAGAAGAGGGAATATACCCCTCACCAACTCAACAGATGCTGAGGGAAACTAAAGTAGCCGAAATCACACAAATCTCTTGCAAATCGAGGTCGGCAGGAGCGGAGATCAACTGCTCAGGAGCAAAGAGCAGTAGGGGCAAAGCCAAGGGTCAACAATTGTCACCGAGGCACGTGGGATTAGCTCTCTGGGCTGCACAGGCCACAGACATTTCCCAGTTGGGTTGTGCTTGAGACGCTGCCGTGAAACAGCACATACATGAACACAAAGAGGAGGTGAGGGCAGCTCCTCTCAAGGAGCGGGGCAAGAATGCTCAGGCCTGACACCAGCGGGAGACACAAGTGGTTTCCAGAGCTGTAGGAATTTTTTTTGTTGGTTTTTTTTTTTTTTTTTTACTTCTTAAATCTTTCTGACATCATAGGAGCTTTCAGTAACATAAAGCACCCCTGCTGCTAGAGGCCCTGCTGTGTGTAATAGCCTGCCTGCAGAAGGAGATGAGGGGGATGCTGCTGGCAGGGGACAATACGGCAGAGAATGTGAGCACACGTCTCAAACCACGAGCTACACATAAGCCTACAAATGTGTTCTCAAGAGAGATGGGCAGAAAATCCAGGCTTATTTCCCACTGAAGAGCAACTGTGATGTTGACTTGGAGAGCACACACCCCCTGCCTTTGACCCCAACCTCATCTTTTGTGGGATTTTACGCCAGTGTCCTGATCTTTGGCATTACTGCTGCAGAGGGACAGTAAGGATCACCATCAAAGAAAAAGCAGAAAGCTTCAGCCTAGGTGTGCTGCAACTGACAGCATTCCTGAGCATCAGCATTTTGCAGCCATTTCTCAGAATTAGACAATACTCTTCATTTAAAATAAATAATTTCTTGTATATTTATTTAGTTGTGATCTTGTAACAGGTAATATTCCCAGGAAGGCAAGCAAAAAGGTGGCTTACATTAAGATCAGCCTATGCAGTCCTAACAATCCCTTTTTAACACTATTATTGACATATGTAAAGCTTTTTACACACTGAGCTATTTTTTTTGACATTGTATTACCAAGGTCAAAAGATCAAAGCCTCCTCACAGATTAAAAGAAAAAAAACACATGAACAGTGGCTTTCTGTCCAGCAAAATACTTGTCTGTTTAGAGGCCAATCTGCCACAAACAAGTCTGCAACATCCACTTAGTGCAAGAACATCTCATCACTGAGGATGATCCATTTTACACGTGAGTAAGACACAAGTAAAAGCTGAGCAAAGAGCTCCCCAGTATCCTCCTGATCTGGGCCAGGGGAAAAAAATTCTAGTGTCTATCCTGACACTAGAATTCCTCCTCTTAATTCCAGCCTTTGAAACCAAGTTATATGAAAAGTGTTAAGTTCTCACTCCTGTGAAGGCCAAGAAAAATCGTGTGTTTGTTTGCCAGAGTAAGAAATAAAATTGCAGTGAACAAAACATTTGACCAGAACATTGCCTGTACTTTATTAAACCTCGAAACTTAAAATTAGGCTCCAGAAGGTACATGGAAGTAACCCACCACAGTGTCCCATGGGAGGCAGGTGTGGCAGGAAAAGCTTGCACTGGAATGGCAGCAGAAGCATGAGTTTGGATTAAGTGTCCTGTGAGACTGAACCTAAACTGTGCCCTGCAAGGGAAATGTGTGCTCCTCCCCTCCTGCCTGCTCTAGAGCTCCAGAGCAAGCAGATATGCAGAGCCCAGTTCTGGCTAATTGACCAAAAATGGTGGCACGGGGAGTATGGATGTGAGCGAGACACACTGGTTTCAGTCACATCAAATCTGGGATCTGGTCCCTGGATTAGGATCACCTAAATAGCTACTGCCAGGTGGGGTAAAGGGCTGGAGGAACACAGCCCAGAGATGCAACACTAAAACATAGGCACACTAATATTAGTTACTTTATATTCAGCAAGTTACTTTCCTAAATAAAAGCTGAAATGCTGGGTTTAAGCTCCATGTTAGTCAAGCTCTCAAGAACTGCCAGTTGAATTTGATAAAGCCACACAAGAGGGGCTGATCTTGTGTCTGAAATTATTTCCCACTACATTAATTTTTGGCTCTGGTAAGCAAGTTGGGGTTTTGTGTTGCTAATACAAAGCAACCAACTTAAAATAAGGGTTTGTACTTACTCTGGAGGAAATGGCCAGTAAATACAGCTGTTAACATACAAATATAAAATAGAGACCTAAAACCCAGCTTATCACATACACATCATAAAGGACTTCACCAAAATAATTCAGAAATTGAGCTGTGCATGTACATCAAACAATGCCTTAAAGGGATGTTCAGCTTCTGAATAAGACTGTTAGTAGCAGGGAACCACTTCACATCCACCCCTCCACTCAGCACAGTTAATCTGCTCCACAGAAGTGCATCCACAGGACCAGAACTTGTTCCTAGTGCTCAAAATCTCAGCTGTGCCTGACTTGCCCAGGAAGCAGCAATTGGTACAGAAAAAAGAGGTAAACTATTTTAGAAACTGAAGTTTCTTGGCATTGATACAGACACAGACAGCTAATCCCTAATGGGGTTCATGGGACACCTCTAGGACCACAACTTTCAAAAGGGCCAAGTTTATCTCCAGGTTGCAGGTGTAGCACTGCACATAAATGTTGTCATCTGCTCAGATTCCTGATTCCCTCATCTTCCCTTAGGATTTCCCGTGCCTTGAACAGTTTAACTGCATTGTCACTTAAACCGGGATATTCCTCACCCCAATTCTCTCAAAGAGAAAGAACTCACTATTTCATTTGAGAACCAGAATCTCTAGACTTGGTTTCCTAATATAGCTAAGAAAGAAAGAAAAAAAAGTAAGTTCCTTACCAATACTTCAATTCCAGGTTATTAAGCAAAAAAACCACCCAAACCAACCCAGCCTAATTACCTTTGTGTGTAGGTGCTTGCAGCACTGTTGACTGATAGGTGAAACAGAATTCTGAGGTACAGGACAAAACAAGTAGTTAATTAAATTGAAATGCACTGATAGCAAATTTAACAGGGTTGTTATCAAGTAGACAGAAGTGACATCTTAAGTCAGCTAAGCCTCAGTTGCTCACCTTTTATATTTCTGTTGTTCTGGATGCTCCAAGACAGGTCTTCCTTAATTTTTAGTTGATAGCTATGAACTGCTTGGCATCAAAAGGATGTGATCACATTTTGTCTAGCATTAGTCTTGCCTGTGACAAGCTACTCCATTTAAATAGACTTTGCTAGCCCTGGCAGGCAGCATTCATTACCAAAGCCGAGCAAGTTATGAATAATGTGATTTATTCTGTAATTTTTGGCTCTCTGTTCAAGATACCAAAGCAGATAATATATCTCTATTAATCCTCTTTCGAGATCTTCAGACAAATTCACTCGTGTTTAGAGCTCACTCAAAACCTCTTGAAAGAAGTTAGCAGCAAATAAGCTCTGCAGGAGCCTTAGCATGGAGGTGAAATCTGTTCACCGCCTACGTATTTTCTGTGGAGCTCATTTCATTATCTGCAAGAGCTATCAAGAACTACAGCACATAAAACTCTTTTCCAGACTGGTCTGCCAGAACCCTTAAACAAATTTCAGGGGGAAAAATTAAAACTAAGTTTTCACAGGACGTCATTTCAGCAGTAAATTTCTTCACGTGAACTTTCCTCAGCAATTGCGGGAGGATATAAAAACCCAGTAAGTTTTAAATGTGCGATCCTGCCCAAGTACCGCTTCTGTGAGGAATTGTAACAAAAATGGTACAAAAGTATCTTTTAGATTGGAGTGTACAAACTGAAACTAACCACATGTGGACTAAGCTCTCAAAAATGCTACAGGGTGTGACTGAAACAGAAAGGTAGTCAACCAAAGAGGGAACAGCTACAAACCAAGAAACCAACAGAGTGAAAAAGGGTAAAACAAAACAAAACAAAAAATAACCCCACACAACAAAAAATGCCCAAGAAAAATAAAACCCCCAAAGAGAAAAACCCAAACCACTACACTCCACCACTTAAAACCATACTAAAAAACCTTGAAAATCAGAAATGCTTCCAAATTCAGCACTAAACCAAGTAAGAAAGGAATTGAAATGACAACAATTTTCTGCTTCTTAGCTCAGAGAGCTCACTTCAGCTCCAGACTCTGCCTGGTACTGTACTCACCAAATTTGCTTTCCTGTGGAGCAGACAAATTTTACACCCTTAAAAGAACCTCACATATACACTGCTTCAGCCAAGGCAGTACCCCCAGTGTTTCCTAGATCTGCTCCAAGGAATTAGGCCATGCATGGAGGAGAAAAGTTGATGGAAAGCTGATCACTTTTTAATCAGTATAACGCATGTGTAATATTTAAAAATCAAGACTAAAAACAGGCATCATTTAATGTATTTTAATAGCAAACTTACAGGAACAGCACAGAAGACAGACAACATTAAAAACATGTACTTGCATGTAGGACAACTCAGTTAGAAAAGTATAGTGAATGGATGGAATCTACTGTATGATAAAAATGCTACAAACACCATTTAGTTGCCATTGATAAGAAATTTACTTGTTTAAAAAAATCCAAATGCTGGCATTGTCCAGAAAAATTTGACAGGTTTATTTATAATTTTTTTTTATAAAGTTGTTTTGGTGAAGAAGTTTCAACGATTCATTTTTTTATTTTTTTGACCACATTGATTGTTTTTATGTCCCCTTGTTTATATTAAAAATCCACACACAAATGAAAATGGAAAGAAAACTTGCCAATACCCAATTCTGTCCCCTATTTTTCCACTTGCAACCATATACTTAAGGTACCTTGTAACCCCATGGAAAAAATATCTAACGTTCATTACTACCAATAACAGGAAGAAGATTTTGCTTCGAGAATGACAAACCCATCGTGGTGAGGTTTAGGCACGCTCCCCACGTATGCGGCGTGCTAGCTGGATATCTTTTGGCATGATTGTGACACGTTTGGCATGGATAGCACACAGGTTGGTGTCTTCAAACAGGCCAACCAAGTAGGCTTCACTTGCCTCCTAGTGTGGAAGAAAAGAGGTAAGAACATTTTCACTCTCTGAGCATCAGGAAAAAATGAATTGTAGTTAAGGATTAAAAGTACAGTGTAACATAGCATTAAGTTGAGGTTTCGATATTTATTACTTGCAAACATCAAAAGTTTTAGATTTTCAGAAACTAAAATCCTCCATTATCTTATAAAGCACCAAATAATACTCTATGTCTAAAGTAGTATACTGCTGCCAGTTGGTAAGGACATCCTCCAGCGGAACTAATATTCCCATGGGACTCTCACCAGACAGGAAGGAGTTAAATTACCAAAAGGTTAGTTTGTTTAGGAAATTCTCTTTTCAAAGGCTGGGTTACACTGTTTGAGGCACTTGTCTGCTGCCTCTTCCAGAGTAAGAGTTACCGAGTATCAGGTGAAATTGGCAGGTGCCAAGGAAAAGAAGAGCAGGTATTCCTTCCCAACACACAGTTCAGGCACACAGCCCCTTCCACAGATACTGAAGGGGTGGCTTAACTCAAAAGTCAAAGATTAGCAGAAAAAAAAATATACTGAGAAGTATTAGAAATAAGAGAACTACTTTAGTTCAGGAACTCCTTGAACCATCAAAACCAGGACATCAGTCAGGAAACTACCATCAGACACGTGTCCTGCTCCTGTACTTTCTTCCTGCCTAAGCATGTCCTGCCTATCTGGGGACACAGCACAGGCCCGCAGTACCACAGAGGGTTCTCACCCCACACCTGTGAGAATCAGGGGTCAGCACCTGGGAGCACGACAACAATGCTGACCACAGAGGTTTTCCCTGTTACCGAGCACCTGCAGACAGGATTCCGAGCCAGAGAGATGCTCAGCTGGACCTAAATATTCTCCTGACTCACGTTAAGTTAGCTGCTGCTAAACCCAGCACAGCAATGGTAACTGTTCACACACTTCTGGGCTGACATGGAATTCTAACACCTATCAATCTCCCAGGAAGCATCTGATGTGCCAGTACTGGACACGGCAACACCTGGGCTGAGAAGGTGCGAATGATGGGGCTCAATTATAGAAAGGAGGTTGAGGTCACCCTTCCTACAATTTGTGAACCACTTCACTGCCAGGAACTCCAAGAATCAACTTACTAGGTTCAAAGATCCTGTTTAAAAACTAAGATTATCCAGTATGAGAAAGAAAAAGATTTACTACAGCAGATGAGGACTGTAGTAATTTCATTTGCAGTAGGATACGAGAACCCCTAACAAAGTTTTGCCAAATCACTACGTGAAAAGTTAAGACACTTCACCAAATATCCATGCTGGCACAAGCAACATGGTACCCAAGGGGTTAAGAATTTTTGGGGGTTTTTTTATTTCCCTTTTTTGAGTTTTTGTTTTTTAAAATATGCAAGCAGAACACACTAGGAACTGTATGTGACCAAGTTCTATACCAACAACTCCTTAATGCAAAACCAGGAACGCTCAAACCAGGAGCCTTGTGAATGTGTATTACCTACTAAATTTTAATAGGCAGTTCTAGATAAAGAGACACACAGATAAACCTCAGGATTTAAGAACTGCCATGCAGAATAACTAAAAGCAAAAGCAGCAACTCTGCAAACACACACAGCCACCTTCTGAAGCTCAGCATATGCCCAAGTTTATGGGCTCTCATAGCAAACGTCTTGGC
Organism: Gymnorhina tibicen; assembly: GCA_013399875.1. Lineage (NCBI taxonomy): Eukaryota > Metazoa > Chordata > Aves > Passeriformes > Artamidae > Gymnorhina > Gymnorhina tibicen. The sequence goes on along the minus strand of VXAZ01002668.1, from coordinate 119,070 downwards.
CCTTTATCAACTGGAAGTCATTAACTAGAAAGAGATCATTTTGCCTGCATGTCAGACAGACTACAATTACAGATAGGTCTTTACTGTTCTTTTAGCTGTTGAGAGATAGGTTCTGGAACAATCTTTAATCAAGAATGTCTTTTATCACGAGACGGAGATGTTCCCATGATAAGAACTGAGTCTTGTGGGGGGTCTTAACTTAGATTCAGGAATTTGGGCCAGAAAGAGCAATGAATATTTTTCTCTCTGCATATTCTAAAAATGTTACATAACGAATATATTAAAAAATGTGTTTATCATCAACTACATCCTAGGAAAGCAGCTGTGTTTAGATGTGGCTTACTGGGCGGTTTTTCTTTAGAGGGCATTTGAGGACACCAAGACCTCCATTAGGACACCCCAGAACCAGCTTTACACGAAGTTTCCCTCTCCAACTGCAGAGCTTCCAAAGGCAGAGCCTCCAGCAGAGCTCAAGGGTGGAGGAAACGTGTTTTCCTTAAGCATCTTAATAAGACGCACAGTTCTAACTAATTGAGGGGCTATTTAAAAAAAAACAAAACCAAAGCAGCCCCCCACAAAAACACACTTAGAGGCTCTGTAAGGAGCTGCTGAGCTGTCCCTGCGCTGTTTTGTCCTACGGTACCCACAGGAATTCCCAGGTCCTCCGCGGGCAAGGCAAGGCTGAGGTGCGCATCCCTCCCAACCCGTGCGGGCCACGCCCACCGCGGCAGCCCCACCAATCAGAGGGAGCCCAAACTAACCCTGGAAACAGCCCGGCCAATGGGGGCGTGGGGCGGAGCCCCCCGGCCCCGCTCCAGGGAATCCCGGCTGGGGGGGCACTTCCAGCCTGCCCCGGGACGCCGGGCTGTCCCGGCAAGGCTCACCTGCAAAGCACCGATGGCAGCGCTCTGGAAGCGCAGATCTGTCTTGAAGTCCTGAGCAATTTCACGCACCAGACGCTGGAAGGGGAGTTTGCGGATCAAAAGTTCGGTGGACTTTTGATAGCGCCTGATTTCACGCAGAGCCACAGTACCCGGCCTATTAAAATAAAATAATAATAATAAAAATAATAATTAGTATTGAAAGCATATTCTGCATCACCTTAAAAACAGGGGTTCATCCTCCAGACTAAGCCAAGCACCATCCACTTCTGTTTTCCCTAGGAGAGTCCCAGCATTTACAATACAAAATCAGTTCCGCTGTGGCAAAGGATCACTGTCTTCTCGCCACCAATCTGTGCCAGCTCCCACCGGCTTCAATAGGGATCCCTCAGGCAGGCTCCCGAGGCCTGACTTCACCAAGGGAAGAGTTGGCCAACATGTGCTGTCCACCTGACACCAGTGCAGCTCAGTGCACATGTGGCAAACCACAAAGCTGCCCCGAGTTCAGCTGTACCACAGGCACCCTCCCAGCAAAGGGCCTGAAAGCAACCCCGCTTTTAAGGGAAAGCTGGTTCTTCTTCCCTACTGCCAACATACACAGAACTAACAAAATTTATATTCTCTATTGTATCATCAGTCAAAAGTATCCAGCATATTTCCTTGTGTTACTTTTGGTGTCAGAATGACAAATTCAGATCAGCAACATACGTTTGCAAATATGATGTCCATCTGTGAAATTAATACCACATTTATTTCTGTGGAAGCGTTGTCTTTTCCTGCTCCAGCTTTATTACCTTTCTCCCAATTGATTAATTCTGCCTCACACCTAGAGCAAGAATCACAGAATGGGTCAGGTTGGAAGGGACCACAGTGGGTCATCTGGCCCAACCTCCCTGCCCAAGCAGGGTCATCCCAGAGCTGGTTTCTTAGCATTGTGCCCAGATGGCTTTTGGATATCTCCAAGGAAGCAGACTCCACAACCACTCTGGGCAATCTGTTGCAATGCTCAGTCACCTTCACAGTAAAGTTCTTCCTCATGTTCAGGTGGAATTTCCTGTGCATCAGTTTCTGCCCATTGCCTCTTGTCCTGTTGCTTGGCACCACTGAGAAGAGCCTGGCTCCATCCTTTTCAGACGCCTCAATACATTAATAAATCCTCTCTCAGACTTTTAGATTAAATTCCGTATTTGAAACCCTCTTCTTCCTGATCCACGTTTTCCCCAAGGAACACCTACACCCAGCCCAAAACCATCCTCCAAGCTGAAGCACGACTGCCGCCGTTCTGCACGGAGCCAAGACTGGAAAAGGCCAGGACTCGGGGGCTGTGTGACAGCTCTGCCGCCGACTCCGCTCCGGCTCGGGTGCCCCAAGGCTGGGTTTCGGGACGGCCGATGCGGGAGCCCCGGCGCATCCGCGGGTGCGCGGCTCCCTCTCGCGGCGGTTCCGCGCCCTGCAGGGCCCCGCGCCCGCCCAGCGCCGCGGCCGGATCCAGCCCCGCGAGTGGAGCACGGAACGCGCCGGTAACAATAAACTTGGCGGCGGCGCAGCCCTGCTGCGGCCTCCAGATAACCGCGAGCACGAAATTATAAAAATTTAAAAGAACCGCCGAGCCGCGTCCGCCGCGGGGGGAGGGGTGTCGATTTTGTAGGCACCAGCACCGGAACGCCCGGAAAGGGGCTAATGGCAAACGCCGGGGGTCGGTGCCGCCCTGGGAATTCCTGGTTATTTTTGCGGCTGGCGGGAACCCGCGCCTGTTAATTTTTTTTTTTGTTTGTTATTTTGCCGGCAGGCGGGCGGCTTCGGGGAGCGGAGCACGGAGGAAGCGTGACGGAGGCGGGGAGAAGCACCCCCCGCCCTATCGGTCCCGCGGGGTGGGGGGGGGGAGAAGGAGGGATTTTTG
>VXAZ01002668.1:65360-114667 GCA_013399875.1 Gymnorhina tibicen | reverse complement strand
CGCCAATGGCGCACAATGGAGGGAAGGCGCGGCCCCGCCCGCGGCCCCGCCCCGCCCCGTGTGTACAAACACAAAAGACACGCCGCGCGCGCGAGGGGATTCCCTGTCCCCGCGGCCCCCCTGGCCCCGCGGCCCCCTGCCCGCCGCCGGCCCAGGACACCCCGCGCCCCTCCGCTCCGCCCGCCGGGAGCCAGATAGGCCTGGCTCTTAACCCCACCGCAGTGCGAGGGACGTCCTCGTCCCCCGGAGTTGGTCTTACTGGTTTTCGGGTGGGTTCTTTTTGGTTTGGGGGTCGCCGTGTGGACAGCGGGACTAGGGAAGTGATTTTCCCCCTGTGCTCGGCACTGGTGAGGCCACACATCGAGTGCTGTGTCCAGCTCTGGGCCCCTCGCTACAAGAAGAATATGGAGGTGCTGGAGCATCTCCAGAGAAGGGCAATGGAGCTGCAGAAGGACCTGAAGCACAGATCTCACGACGAGCTGCTGAGGGAGCTGGGGGTGTTTAGCCTGGAGCAAAGGAGGCTCAGGGGTGACCTTATCACTCCCTACAACTCCCTGAAAGGAGGGAGTAACCAGGTGGAGGTCGGCCTCTTCTTCCAGGCAACCAGTGACAGGACAAGAAATGGCCTCAAATTACACCAGGGAAGGTTTAGCTTGGACATTAGGAGGAATTTCTTCACTGAAACGGTGATTGGACATTGGAACAGGCTGCCCAGGGAGGTGGTGAAGTTACTGTCCCCTGGAAGTGTTTAAGGAAAGACTGGACATGGAATTTAGTGCCATGGTCTACTTGACAAGTGGTGTTCAGACAAAGGCTGGACTCAATGATCTTAGAGGTCTTTTCCAACCTAATTGATCCTGGGATTCTGTGATTTTTTTTCTTTACATAGAAGCAAAACAAAAAAATCCTCCCTGTAAGCTGGCCCATCAGAGCCCACCCAGTGAGGATCTGCTGTGGAAGGGCCGTACTTGGTCTGTAAAATGAGACGCGAGTGTCAGGAGGGGACTGCTGGGGATACTTCTGGCTCAGAAACACACTGCAAGCACAACGGTTCACAAGGAAAATCTACTGTTGGGGAAGGAAGAGGAGCCTCACTTCCTGCATCAGTGCTGTCCCGCGCTTTTGAGTTTGAAATGCAGCTATTGGAAATGCAACCGTAAGTTTAGCACAGTCATCGCCAGCAGAACCCAACCGGTTGTATCAGCTGCCATGATGTTTAATGAGAAAATTTGCTCTTTATTTTCTATTAATGTCAGGATCAAAATGCCCTGGGGGAAAGTAACCTGCACTCTAATACAACTGAACAGTCACTGGCAATTGTCTTAAGCACATCTCAACTGCAGAGTCAGATTCTCTGCTCACACAAACTGGTGCAACCATCTTGTCTGTCATTTAGGCATTAGAAGGAGCTGTATTTGATTTGCAAAATCTTTATTACAGATGATGATGTCATGCAGTCCTGTGTGGAGACATCCAAACTACCTCCAGCAGCACAAATGGTTTAGCCATGTGAGCGTTCACTTGGGGCTAATCAAACTTGACAAGAAAGAGAGTGTTATCGTGGGCAGAACACTCTGCTGAAATAGATATAGTCTGCATTAGTGCTCAGATAAAAACAACGGGCTGCACTACATAGACATGACCAGACATGCCTCACACACACCTCTGACCCTACGGTGAGTTTAAGAGAGGTCACTGTCAGGAAAGAGAAATCACAAAGGATTTTATTTATACTTACAGAAATATGGGTGGATTGATTTATCTATTGATAGTATTTTATGAGAGAACAGCACCTTACTGGACAGTCAGAAAGTGAACTCTGAGCTGTGCAGTATTATACAGTAACAGTATTTGCAAATGCTCTGTAAACTCTAAAAGCCAGGCACCGAAACTGGCATCAGTTCCCCACATAACACACACATCCCATGATGAGGAGCTGGAAAAGTTAAAAGAGAGCAGCACTAGTTCCCAGCCGCAAGAAGCTGCCCGGAGGTTAATAATCCATAGGTTGTCCCTGTCAGCTTTAGTCCTGCCCGCTCCCGGAGGTGCGGAGGAAGCGGCCGCGCTTCCAGCCCTCTCCAACTGTTCCCGCGTCCTTCTCCCGCAGGAGGAGCTGCTCCCGCCGTGCTCCCCGGCTGCGGCCCTCCCCGGCGGCCGGGCGGGACCGAGCCCCGAGGTCACCGGCGGGGACCGGAGCCCCCCCGCGCCGGGGCTGCCGCGGGTGGCACCGGACGTGCCCCGGCCGCCATTGGCGGGAGCGCCCTGGAATTCCATGACGCCAGGCGGGGCGGGGCGCGGCTGTCCCGGCCCCGGCGCTGCCCCCTCCCACAGCGAACCAGTGTTTTCCTCCGGGAACCCAGGGTCCATCGAGCCCTCGTGTCTCCTGTAGGGCTGCAGCGCTGCTCCCGCCCTGCCGCTGGCAGCTCTGGCTGGTTTCAAACGCGTAAGGAACACCGCAGGCAGGACTACAGGGTATTGTCTGCCCACTGCCCGCAGCGGAACCCAGCGAAAGCCCAGAGAAGGGAAAACTATTCCAGTATTATCAGGTTTTGCACCCTCGTTTCATCCTTGCTGATTAATACCATTAAACCTGTGCTTTTCCAGGGCTGTAGGAACAGGTATGGCCCTTTGAGCTTTACCACAAATGCTATTTGAGTACCCACAGGACAGCGTAGAAAGAGCTGGCCCAACTCTAAAAAGACTCCAGACGTTCATCTTTCACTGGCAGCACTGATAAGCGTTTGCTCCTCCTTTCTGAAGGTCTTTATCTCTGCAGACCACAGGCATCTTCCACCCTAAGGCATCCATAAGCGGCCATGAAGAAATCTAACCTAATGAGATTCCGCTGGTTTAGCCGGCAATAACATGCCAAGGACAACTGCAGAGCTTCATCCTCACCCAGCGTAACCACCGCTGCTGCAAACATGGCCAGATTGCTACGGGAAAGAAGATTAGGGTGGAAAACAGCTGGTGCAGATTGGAGCCAAAGAAGACTCAAATGATAATGAATAGAAAAGAGGAACATTCAAATCAGAAGTTGTTTTTAGCACCTTTCACAGAAAGTAGACAGCCCTCATTCAGCAAAAAAGAGGCAGATTTTCACTGCTTGTACTCATTTGGGCTGTCCAAGCAGCAGACATTTTTCAAAATAATCTCTTTCACCTTTCCCTTGTTGGGAAACTCACCTTGCCCAGAAGACTCTGGGCAGAAGAAGGCAGGCTCTTTTCCCGTCAGGATACATTAGTTGCAACTATTATATCAAGCTGAATATACTGTTTCAAAGTGTTACTAGAAAGAAACAAAACCACAAACCAAACAAAACGAACACATTGTTGCTTTGGACCTTTCCAAATAGCTCCTGGTCAGCTCCCAATGCCAGTTTAATGCATTGGCCCAGTTGGCCAAAGAGCTACCAGATCAACCCCAGCAACATCACAGACTGCAGGAACATCTACAAACAACTGCAGCAGCTGCTTCCCTTTGCAACAGCTAAACAAAATACAGTAGAGCAAATGAAGTTTGCCTTTTTTGAGGTTAACTGAACTAAAAAAGAAAAAAAGGGTGTCCAGAGTATGATCAGAGTATGGTTGTTTTTAAGCAACTGCAGATATATTTCAGAATAATTTAAAACAGGCTTTCCACTGCAAGAGGCATTCACAGTTTGTCACCAAAATCCAAAGGGTCTCTGATCAAAGAAGAAACATTTCTTTCCTATCCCTGCAAAAGCGCAAACTAAACGTCCAAATGACTTAGTCTAGTTCCAGCTCAACAGATAAAGGTCCCCTCCTACCAACCAGGGAAAAATTGGGTTGTTATTAGTTTTATGTAAAAAGCTACTCAGACATTTCGGTGAGGGAAGGAGCATGAAAGACTACCTTTATTTATCTACAGCCTTCACCTGACTCCTACTTTCATTCAACTCCTCCCAGACCCAGTTCCCCCTTCCTGTTCTCAATCAGATCCATCTCCCTTCTCTAACTCATTGAACCTCCAACCAACCTTTGCACTCCAGATCTGCAAGTTCACACCTATTCCCTGCCCCAGCTCCCAGACTGGTGGCCATTTCCTTATTTCATATTCCCTATGCACCTCCTTGACTCAATGTATTTGCTCAGACAGTTGCATTTTTCTCTTCTTTCTGGGTTTTTTTTTCCCTGTCCCTATCTTTCATCCTCTTGATTCTGATGCCAAACAGTTCCCACCTTCCCCTAGCTTTTCAGCCAGCCCCAGTCCCATACCTGCTGTGTTCCCTTCTGCAGCTCCCAGGCTGGACAGCCTTTCCCAGCCAATTTCAATTCCATCCTTAAAAAACACTGGACTGTGTTGCTTCATCCTCACTCCAGTCCTGGCAGGCCTGCCACCCAGTTTCTGGTTGTGGCTGCTATGCACCTACAATTTCTCCTGGAAATTAAAGTTAAATGTCAGTAAAAAATGCTCACAAGCTTTAAAACTATCTTCCTCTTAAAATGTATTTTGACAGAATTGAAATATTTGTAGCCTTAACTTAGTATTAACAGTACATTTGGTGCAGATTTAAATGTATCCCTAAATAATCATCTACATAAAAGATGAAAATACACATTTGCTGGTTTTTCCTAGGAAGCTTCTAGGGGTAGCAATCATTGGCGTTTGTTGAGGAAAGTACAAGTCACCTAAAAACCTCAAAATGAGTTACAATAATTTTGTCTCCGTGTAAATAGCTTCCTGTTAGTATTTGTTTTGAAGGTTTCTATGTCATGGGTTTGTAGACCACAGAAGTTACAGCACTGTGACAGCAGCCATTGTAATGCACAGTGGTCGCATATGCTGGATTGCCTATCACACTGGACACGTTTCCATCCTTTGGAATATTTATTTTCTCTGTCAATACAGACACCAAAAATACACTGGCCAGAACTAGCAGCTGTGTAGTACACCTCTCTTTAGAGATTGGCACCTACTGGAAGTACAGAAAAGAGGAAGTTGTGTAGCAGCAGCAGTAGTAGACATAGCTTTTTCCTCACTTTTATCATGTCTTTTAGTAGTGTCTTTAGTAGTGTTCTCTGAAATACTTCACATATATCAGGCATTATGGCCCCACTGCTCAAAGAAAACCCTCTCACACGTTTACTTTTAAGCAACTCTCAAGCTCCACAGATTAGTATGGAGGATTCATAGCTTTTAATTTAGGCCCATTCTAAAGTGTATCCCTGAAAACTGAGCCCAAAGGAAAGTCCCTGTTTAAATAACAATGAAAGTGTACATGTGCCACATGAAAACATTTATTTGAGATCCTGAGTTCTTCAGGAAAGCTTAAAACAGAGAGCTACTGTAAAATGCAAAATTATCAGTCCTGACAAAGGTACTTCTTTTCACACTTTGAGCATCATACATGTGCAGGGGATTCAGGACAACTTATTTTGAAGACAAAGTGCATTTTTCTAATGTCTCATAACCCAAGAGCTGTAAATCTTGTTTTTTCTCCAAACATTTTTTCGTTAATTAACACTGTTTCAATGAAAAGTTTTTCCCAAAAGGTATTTCAAGGACAAAGTTCTAAGAGAGTGAAAATAAGCCTACAATAGCTCAGAGAATAATATGCAGGACTCCTGGATTTTGCTTCTCTTTTTGGATTACCATTAATTTTTAGGAGGCTTGATGAGTTTGACTCACCTTTGTGGATCCTCTCCTACAAAGACTTACCAAGCTCTTCGTTTCACTGAGTATATGCCTGCTTTTATATAGGGACTCCTGGCTCTAATTCCTTATGTACCATCCAGGATTCTTTTATTATAATCTCATTTGTATGGCCTATTATTAACACACATACACTGCTGGAACTCATCTCTCATCCTTCTAATGAGGTCCCACAGAACATGAAAGAGTAAATAACATTACATAAAATAGTGCTAATTCTTTCTCTTCCGTGGTCTAGTGAGTTTCTTCTGGTGGAAAGGGTCATAAAAATCCTGTATGAGCACCTTATAATGACATTCTGAAATTCCATTCCTATTCCTATCTTGTTTGCTTATTTGTTTGTTCATAATAGCCTTTTAGATATGCTTAATATTTTAGCATACTTTCTAATAGAAAGTAAAAAAAAGTCCATTACCTTTTGAAGACTGGAAGTTAAAAATATCTTTAATTGCCTGATACAGAACTAAGAACAGTTCCAGGTATGTACAATGCATTGTAGCTGTAACCACAGTCTTCATTTCTTCTTATCAGCTTTGAAGGACTGGCACGCAACAGTTCAGTATCTTAAGGTGGAAGCAGGACCTGCTCTATGACACCAAAAAATCCGTATTCCTATTACACTGGCACTATAGAAATCCTAAACAGAAACCCCTCGTCAGGAGAACATCAGCTTCTTATTGACTTCTCTCAGCTTATGCCCTATCTTCTTCCATTTCTCAGGACAGTATTATGCTTTTTTCTTAGATGCTGCCAGTTTGGAGTGCACTAAAGGGTTAACTGAAACAGAAACCAAGTCCTAGCACCCGATAGGGAGTAGGGCACAACGGATAATAGTGAGGTTATTGTACAGCCTTGCCAAAGACTAGGAATTGTATGCTATGACAGGGAGTATCTGTGATTTTTTAGATAAAGTATGATCAAATGTCATAACATATTTCAGAGATATGTTGTGAAACTTAATTATAGAAATATGTTAAAGGCATTGGGTGAAAGGACTGGTGGACAAGTAAAAAGAGAAGGGAGTTTATTCTCTGTAGTGACAATGCAAGAATCTGGAATTTACTGTACCTGCCTGAGTTAGTTTGCATTGACAGACACATTTCAAGTGGGTTTTTGCAGGATTTTCTGCAGAATAGGGAAGAACAATTGTTCTGGGGAATATTTCTTCCCAGTGTAACAGCACAGTAAAATTATTTAACTCATTTTAGCTCTCCTGGTTCTTCACACATGACTAAGTTGTGATAATAACCCTTGCTGTCTTTTGAAGCATTGTATTGTACTGGGGAAGGAACTGGGTAGGCCATGATTTTCTAACAGAGACTACTGCAAAACCTTTTCTTTCCAGTACTTCTGTGTTATGGGTTCATTAAAGCTGCCAAGGAGAAACAACCAACACAAGCTCTAACTGGTTCCCAAATAAGATCCCTAGCACTACCACACTGATTTACTAGGAGCTCCTGTTGTAGAAGAATTCCAGCAGGCTGATTTGCCCCAAGGCTCACACCTGCTGGAGAATAACCCCCTGCAGGCTTGCATTAGGGAGGGGAAAAGAAGGCTCACTCTTTTCCACCACCCATTAGGCTGACACTGGCTTCATTCTGCAGCGTTGCTCTTGTAAAGGATGCCTTTTTACACACTGATGCAGGATCCAGCCTGTGCTGACACTGCCTTGAAAGGCTCTGAGAGCTACTACACTTGACAGAACTAAAAGATAATATTATTTATTTCATTTCTTTTCTCAGTGGGGTAATCTCATGAGATATGAATCTCTTCTTCATGAGGGCCCTGGGGATAGCAGGCAGAATGAAACTCAGCCACTCTTTAGTACAATGCAAACAGCACAGACCAAAGTACTCAGGCTCCAACAGCAAACAGCAGGCCAAAATACCAGCTATGACACCCTATATCTTAATTTATTTGGAACAATATTCTGTAGGCTGGTTGCTTTCAAAATAGATCTGCTTGTTCCTTGTAAAAATATAAGACTGTCTTGAAATGGCATTGATGCTTCATAAGCCTCATTTGTGATGCTTCCTCAAGCCTCAGCTGAGGAAGGGTCTCAAAAAATGAAAATACGATTCTGAGGTCTGGCTCTAAGACAGTTGAGAAGTGTTCTGACACGCCCCATCTTTCTTAGCAAGTATTCCCAAATCTCAAAACCCACTTCTGGAGAAAGTGGTCTCCTGAGAGCAGAAAAAGGAGAGGGAAGATGCAGTAGCAGACATTATATCTTAAAGTATCAGCAAAGAACATGAAGTTATTTTCAGTCTTATGAGACTACAGAGCTTTGGGGGTTTTTAAAGAAATGAAAGCTTCGTATTTTCCCAATATTCTTTGTAAGTTACACACTCTGTAGATTCTACTTTTCTGTACCATATTTTTAGATTATTTTTCTTCATTTCTCCTCCTCATCTTCTCAAATTCACATCTCACAAGGCATCATGGTATGAAAACTGCAGTTGCTATTGAGAATAGCACTTTATAGTAGCACTACTCATTAGTTTCCTAATGCTTAGAAACTTCTGCAACACAATTCATGTTCAAGCCTAATAAAGAACAATTTGCCCTGACTACTCAATGTTCAGTATCCGCAATTCCAGCTGAGAAAAAGAGGATGCACAAATATTCACTTCTGAAAATGAGGCCTAGTGTGCCCCTGACTACATACCCAAGGTGTGGGCAGCCTAATTAGAAGCTATTTTTTAAAAAAGCTCCTTTAAAATGCCCATATAGCTGCTTTCACATCACAAGGAAGAAAGTGCTAGAGCCAGAATTAGAAGTTCCTGTCTCCCAAACACGCTCTGACCACACATCTCTTGTGTCAGAGAAGGGGGCCGGAAGAGAGGGTGCACAGGAACGATGTGGCAATAGGTGGTTCCTTCTGATCAAACAGTGCCTGTCAAGCCTCACTTGCTTTGTGAGTGCCACAAAGCTGCTTTTATGGGGCCCAGCTGCCTTAAAGGAGTCCAGGGATCACTGGTGTATGAGAAGGATTTGTCAGGCAGTACCAGTTCGTCATATATGACTTGTATGCCTTAGTCAGTTGCTGACAAAATTCCCCCTTAAGTTTTACGGTGAGATTTGGGGGGTTTTACTGGAAGTCCTACATCCCTGCAGACAGGTGATAACATCAAAATCTCATCTTTTGTTTTTGAATTCTAAAGAAAGTGTCAGACAGTTGTACCTGCAGGCACAAGCTTGGTCCCCTAACAACTCCAAACTCATCAAAACAAACAAGCAACAGAAGGTAAATGAGAATGCACAAATTTAGCATGTGCTAACGTTGCATGATTCTGGCAAATCTTACATTCTGTGGGGACTCACTACAATTTTTGCATGCTAAGTCTTGGCATTACAACTTACAGTGTACAAGTGATGTTAAAATACAAGCTACAGCCTGGGCAACTAAAGTGGAGAACATCAGTTAGATTAAACATGGACTGCAGGGCACGGATCTCAGGACAGAGGAAGAGAAGCAGCACCACTTGAAACCTCAGCAACAAAGAATGACAGGAAAGGCTGCCAACCTGTTTCCCCTGGGCTACAAGGCTTCCAGGCACAGCTTCCATGTTGGCACTGTGTCCCACATTCAGCAGAGGGGCTGTGCTTATGCAGGATAAAACCCCACTGCGAGAGGGAGAAATTTATCAGATGCCACTGAAGTTGACATTACACATTTCATTCCATCTTGAAGTTACGCCCTTTGGCCTAGGCCTGACCCACAATGGACAGCGAGCATTCCTGGGAGTCACTGTCACTCCCCCCTGCTAAAAGCACACAGTGCCCTTCTCCCTTGGTGCACTGAAGGACAAGCTGGCTGTCTGGCAGTCCTGAATTTTGGGATGTGGTTCAGAGGGCCAGAAAGATTGCTCATGCCATATCTGCAATATTTAAGGTTCTTGGTTCTGAGAACCACAAGGTCACCTGTAGAACCTTTACAGGCAAAGGGCCACCTGCACAAACCAGGAGTGAACACGTGCTGGAGCCGTGCCCTGGTCTGCAGATGTGAGGGGAGTATGAGGGCTTCTCCTGACAAACTATTCCTGTAACTTCCTGACACAAAAGAACATCAGGGAGAAAAAAAATCAAAACAGCAAAACAACCATCATCAACAAGATTTTCCAACCGTGACTTTCACACACTGGCAAGACTTCTTCATAGCCCTGCTTTGAGAAATGACCAATCTGGCGTATTCTGACACCGACATCACTTCTAGGCCAGAGCCCAAGTCAGACAGGAACACGAAGGAACAAAGGCACAGCTGTATCATCATCGTGTTCCTAATATTGAAATACAACCACGTGAGGACATGATTTTTCCAGGCCACACATACATATGACTTAAGAAAGGTCCTCAAGAGGCATAGTGAGCTGTATTACAAATTCCTCATAGATGACACATAATTACCTCTGTTTTGGAAAGGGTTAGAAGAAACACTGGAGGGGAGTCCAACCAGTAGTATTCCCTGAACATCACACTAAGAATTTAATTTCAATTGCGTGGGTGCAAAAAGATATTGTGTAAAGAAATGGCAAATTATTCCAATATCGAATCAACAAGAAGCTACACATGTCTGTAATCCTATGATGTCTGTATTCTCCAACTCAAACTCATGGTATAAAACAACAACAACAAAAAACCCCCACGCATTTTCCCTAAATTAATATTTGTATGTTTTTTTCCAAGAGAAACAAATACAAATCTGCATCTGTTATTATTATTATTCATTTGTAGGTCCTCAGCAAGCTAGCAGGACATTCCCTACACAAGGAGATAAATATTATACTACTACAAGAATGTTGTCTGAGTACGAGTGGGGCTTGTATGATCCAGTCAAAAGGCAACCATGTCAAACTCAGCACCCGAAGAATGAGACCTCTCTACACTTCAGACTGGATCCTCAACTTGGAGCATTTCTCCCTCAAGCCAGTGGACCTTTGAGAGTTTACGCTAGCTGAGGATCTGACTCATAACACTTGATCAGAGGTTGAACGGTCAGTGTCACAATCCGCTTTAAACAGGATTTATGAACGCCACCATGCCACAGACTGTGGAGCACCTGATATCTCTGCTGAACATAACCCAAAATGAGGGCTTACCCACTTGAGGCACTCTGCTTGAAATTTCTCTCTTTTTAGGCCTGTCCTGTGTGCTCTCCCTTTTGCTGCTGTCCTCCTTTCCTCCTTCAGTTCCTTTGTAATGTCTCCTCAGGTAAACCGAAAGCAGGCAGACGTGGGTGGGGCAGCATAATTTGGGAGCTCCTCCCAACTACTGGAAATGCAACTTCAGTTCTAGTAAGGAACATTTCCAAATCGATTTTCATGTTAGTTGAAAACCAAATGAGGATACCTGATCTTTTTTTTTCCCCCTTCAGCTGATCATTTCAAGAAGAGTGTAACTTTGGTCTAGGAGCTCCAAATTACTGCAGACAGTGTCATGATGGGATGAAAAGTCCACACCTCAAGGCCATACAATGTTCACTCTCTCTCTCCTGTTTCTTAAAAATTTTAAGGCATGGGGGTCTGACAGACAATAGAGATCTACCTTGTATATAATATACACCTTTCATACCTTATGGTCACTCTTAGCTTTGGATTTTTGTGAAGTTGTCAAACATACAGGTGCCAATTAGGAAACTAGAATCCAGTCCCTACACGGAGATTTAGTAATTAAGCGCAATGTCTCTGCAAGCTGTAATTAAAAGCTTCATTAGAGGGAGAGCAAAAGTAGAGAGGCAGGGACCTGTTTTTGGTATTGTTTTCCTATAAAATGTACTGTTCACTACAAGTGACCCATTCAGCACTCTCCAGCTGTATTTGGTTACAATTAACCAGAACAGGCACCAAATCTAGGCACTCAGACTAGCAAAGCAGAGGAAACACAAGGTTAAGGAATTCTTAGAACCTGAATGTTGCCTTCTAAGTATTACCTAAGTGTCTAATTAGCCAATTCATTTCAAATTATTGCTACCAAATTTTAAATTACTATTAACAACACTAACAAGGCTGACTGTGCTGAAGATATTTATGGGCAAACAGAGAGGGAAGCTGGTTTCTCAGGTTTCTCACATATATATGTGCAGAGCAGCGCCTGTTCCTCCCCTGAAAGAACTCACACTTTAAATACCCCGGCATAGGATGGAGACAAAGGTATTAAGCACAACAAAGGGACCAATGTGAGGGTAAAATTTGGTTTAGAATTACCTTAAAATCTTGGTTATCTCTAAGTATCTGCACTATTAACAACTACGGGCTGTAAGAATAAAGAAATCCAGCTACTCACCACAGACTTGTTGCGAGATTGATATCTAGGCATTCCCTGTGAGACAATAAGTATATTAAACAGTAGCTATTGCATTCATACAATGTATAAGTAACATTTATATTTCTCCCCACCTGCTCCCAGCCCAGTATCAGGTATCTTAACACCCTGTCTCTCCCCTTTGTGCCGATGACACAGAAGCTGAAGCAGATGACTATTGACATTTGGCAGGAAAATGCACTTGCAAATACCAACTTAGATTCATTACAGTTAATTACATTTTTGTCAAACAATATGATGTAAATAGTGTCTGAAGTCACAAAGGTTCCCTCACGTCATACAGCCTCTTAGTTATTGTCCTAAGAACACATAGACACAGGTTTCTTTTCATCCTGTCCTGATCCTCCATACAAAAATAATATGAAAGCATGTTACACATTTAATTGCAAATACATTACGTGGAATTTACCCTTTGGGATACCATTAAAATGTAAAAGAAAACATATCCAGATGATCCAGTTCCATATATTTATGATAGTACATGACTGACTGCCTAGCAGACAAACCCCCCCCACTCTTAAAGGACGTTTTCAAATTTTGGAAGTGACCTCAGTGGACAAAATTCACCTTTGTTAATATCTCTGCACACTTAGAATATTCTAAAAGGAACATACACATCTGTTTCATACTTTTAGTGAAGTCTTTCATCCTTTCTCTTACCTGTGTCTAGGAGCACTTTTAGAAGTGAGAAACAGTGAATTCTTATCAGAACAACTTTTGACCCATCCTTTGCTAACCTGGGCACCTCGTGAACAACTGGGTTTGCATTCTTCACTCCCACAGGCATCTTTGAGGTGTCATTAGAAGACAAGGGCCAGCGAGTACCTTACTTTTTCCACATTACAGTCTTGCATGCTGTGATCCTGCTCTTGACAGACGGTTAAAAAACACTGGGAAGTGCTGATACTGCCATTAAAATGGAACATACAATGGAGGAAACAATGAGGGTGAATGAACGAACAAGTGAATGAATAGCAGTGTTATGACAGTTACACATCTGATGGTTCCAGATAGACTGAAAAATCTGTGTTCCATGTTAAATCAAGTAATACATTTGAAGCAGATCACAGCCTGGCCTCCCAGCATCCTGCATCGTGCAGGTCACAGAACCCCACCCACTATCTCAAGCATCACACACACGGATATCAGGATGAAATATGAAAAGGATGGGTGGTCTCATCTCTTAAGTTATGTAAAGACAGCAGGAAGTTTTAAATTCTAGACTTGATCCTTTGACTGACTAGAGAAGGTGGTATAACCAGTTTGCCTGAGTGTCACCATTGAAATAGTCAGAGTACTTACTTATCCCACAAGGATACTGTCAGGTTTAATTAATTATGTCTGTGAAATCCTTTCTAAATGAAAAGTGGCAAGCATGATTTATTAACTAAGTCTAAAGCACCACTGCAGACTCAGAGAGTGTTCATTGTTTTACCAAGAGAATAACATTTCTCATAAAATACATTTCAAATGGGAAATTATAATAACAGCCCTTTTGACTTATTTAGCCTTTTCTGTGAGGAGCAAGGCAATAGACTTTTGATGAGTTCTAGGAATAGAAGCATAACCAAGAACAAGAGACACAGGAACACTCGCCAACTGACGTGAACGTGGCACCAGCTAAACGGCATTGCATAAATCCCGAGAGCAGGGTCTGCTGTAGGGCTGAGCTGAAAGAAAACCACTCCTCTGCCTGCTAAATGCTGCTTGCTTGTAGTCTGACTATGTGCAAAGGTCTGGGCAAGTCTCATAGACGCAATCTCCCAAACACAGATCCCAGCCCTGGACAGAGAATGGCATTAGTAGCCCAAAACCACCTGTAAGGCGGTGATGTACGATCTGCAAAGGGCCTGATCTATGTCAGTAGGATTCCACTGCTGTCAGCTCTCTTGCTCTCAGGGTATCACAGCTCTAATCTGCAGGCAGAATCCGCGTGTCAGAGTTAGGAATGGCAGGTTGCTGTCGTGGATGGCCATCTCTCAGGATGCACTGGGGCCTCTTTTTAGGTCCATTTTTCACTGTGATGACATAAAACCCCAGAGATAAAAGAGTAGACTGCAACATTCAGAAAAGCCACAGCTCAAACGACCTGTGAATTACACTTATTCAGAACATCCACAGGGCAGTTCTGTGGCCCAACTCTTTCCTGGACAACTCCACCTATTTGGCCTGTACTGGCAAGCTCCACACCCTCCATGCCAAGAACAGGAGTTTAAGAGGAGGAAATGATTCATGCCCTCAGAATGCAAGTGAAATCCCACAGATCTAAGAAAATACTTATTCATCTGCATATGTATACATGCACACCTCACATTCGCCACTTACATTTCAATCAGGTACTGCAAATGCATAAAAATACCCCAAATCTAGTGGAATTTAACATCTGGCGGCATGCCACAGATATGGCACGTGATTATAAGTGAAACAAGCAGTACCACGTGACTTAAAATACAATGTCAACTGAATTTGGGCCTGATCCAGCAAAAAATAACCACAGCTTTTGCAGGCTACAGACACACAGGACTTGAATGGCTCCACTGTGTCAACAGGACCCATTATTCAGAAATATCAACTTGTTACAGCAAATAAAGACAGTAAGGGATTGTCGGGACTGCGTCAGAATCCTTTACAAAAATATTTTAGTTAAAATTATAGTGTAAGAAATGGTGGGTGATGTTTGATTTGTGAGCTGGCCAAGACAAACCCATCGGGAGATCCCCTTAATTAAGTTATTACTCATTTGTTTACATTTTGAAGTCTCCACTTCAAGTCATCTCTCTGCCTCTTTATTCCCAGCTTCCTCCTTCTTTATCACATCAGCTCAAGACAGCCGGGCGTGAGAGCCACTTATCCATGCTGGCACAGGCCTGACCAGGCAGCACAGCTCTTCAGCAAGCTGAAAAGGTGGGACAGCCACATCACCAAACTTTCGGGAACAGCCAAGCAGCTCAGACACAACCTCCACCTTTCTAAAAACAGCACCATGCTTAAGAGCTGAATTCAGCAGCAGGCTCCAGCACAGGGACCTATCTCACTTGCTAACAGGGATTTTCAGGGTGCCAGGTGCCACCCTGGCAGGGAAGCCCCCACCGAGGGTGGGGGCACACCTGAAGTGGGCTGATGACACTGTGAGTAATAGTCCTTGCCCATGCTGCTGTTAAACAAAAAGGCACTGCAGGTAACGTTGTTATTTGGAAATAAAGTGACAGGTGTGTCACACTGCAGATCTCAGGGCAGTCCAACCACATCTTTGCTAGTGTTTGAAACAATTCCCACCAGAGACATCTGGGAGCAACCTGCCTTCAAATATCCTCTAGCTAGATGGTTGTATTGAAGACATGGAGGAGATTTGAAACCACCAAAGAGTACAGTGGCTGCACTGCTTGGATCACCATCATACCTCTGTAAACATACTTTCCTGAACAGGTAGAGGTGGGATTTTTTTTCCTAACCAATTATTCAGTCTCCTGCTTACAGTTAGTTACAACATGTCATGAAGAGCTGATTGTGGAGTCCTGCTCCAGATCAACTTTCACTCTGATTTAAACGCATTTTATGTGACTATGTAATCAAATCATGGAATCATAGAAAGGCTTGAGTTGGGAGGGACCTTAAAGATCATCTCCTTCCAGCTCCCTGCCATGGGCAAGGATGCCACCCACTAGACCAGGTTGCTCAGAGCCCCGTCCAACCAGCCCTTGAATACTTCCAGGGATGGGGCATCCACAGCTTCTCTGGGCAACCTGTGCCAGCACAACACCACCACCTGTGTGTAAAAAACTCCTTCCTAACATCTAATCTAAATCTCTGCTCTGTTAGTTTAAAACCATTCCCCCTTGTCCTATCACTATCTGCCTCTGCCTCTTTTCTATAAGCCTCTTTTAAGAACTGGAGGGCTGGAACGAGGTCTCCCCAGAGCCTGCTCTTCTCCAGGTTGAGCTACCCCAGCTCTCTCAGCCTGTCTTCATATCTGAGGTGCTCCAGCTCCACTGAGCATCTTCCTGGCCCTCCTCCGGATCCACTCCAACAGGCTGCCCTTCTTGTGCTGAGGGTGAGCCGGGCACAGCCCTTCAGGTGGGTTGTCATGAGGGGAAAGGGGGCGAAACGCTTCCCTTGATCTGCCAGCTGTCCTTCTTGATGCAGCCCAGGATGTGTTTGGGTTTCTGGACTGGAAGTACACACTGCGGGCTCACGTCCAGCTTTTCAGCCACAAGAACCCCCAAGTCCTTCTCCACAGGGCAGCTCCCAGCGAATTTATCTCCCAGTCTGTCCTCATGCCTGGGATTGCCCCGACCCAGGCACATCGCCGCTAGATACCGAAGTTCTGCGCCTGTTCCCATCCCTATGCAAAACCGCATGTGGGAGTAAACAAGGCGAAGAATCCACAGAGAGGGATTCCATCACCCTGCAAACCCTTGCGTGAAATTCGCGCCGTGTTTGACCGGACAATGCGGGGCTGCCCATCTCCGCTGCATTTCCTACACTCGCGGCGGTCGGCGGTGCCGCCACGGCCCCTTCCTTCCCTGAGGGGGCGCGAGCGCTCCCCTTCCCGCTCTCCCGCCGCTGCTCCCGCTGCCGCCGCCAGAGGGAGCCACGGTGCGCTTCCCGCCGCTCCGTCCGCGACGGGCTGCGGAAGGGCTTTACAACCTGGCGGGCCGCACGGATTCCGCGAATTGGAATGGCAGGGCTCCCTGCATTCGCCTTCAGCCGTTTACATTAAAAAAGCCGAACTATAAAGTGACATAAAAACNCGGCCTGCCCGCCCCTCCCGCTTCCGCGTCACGTGACCGCGCGGAGCCGGAGCGATGGCGGCGCTGGGGCCGGAGCCGCTGTGGGTGCGGGACCCGCTGGGGCCGCGGGTGCGGCCGCTGCCACTGCCCCCCGGGGGTGGCTCCGTGCTCTGCCTTCGCCGCGCCTGCGCCCGGGAGCTGGTGAGTGCTGGGCGAGTGAGGGGCCGGAGGCGGGTGTGGGGCCCTACGGCCTCGGGAGGCGCTGCGTTTCCGGTGTCGGCGGCTCTGCGCAGGCCGCCCGCGGCCCGTGCCCGCCCGCCGTGAGGCCGCTCCGGCACCCACTGACGGGCGGTCGCGATGCCCACCTGTGCCCACCTTGCCTTCGTTGCTGTCGCTTAGCTGAGCAGCAGGATTTGCTGTAAGAGAGCCCTGTAGCTTCTTATCTACATTATATGTGTGTGTGTGTGTGTGTGTGTGTGTATACATACACACTGTGGTGGATTGACGACCCTGGCAGGACGCCAGGCGCCCACCAAAGCCGCCCTCTCATTCCTCTCCTCAGCTGGACAAGGGAGATAAAATGTTACAAAAGGGGTCATAGGTCGAGATAAGGGCAGGGAGATCACCCAGCAGTCATCATCACGGGCAAAACACATTCGACTTGGGGAAATGAGGTTAATTTATTACCAGTCAAAATCAGAGTAGGATTATGAGAGGTAAAAGAAATCCTAAAAACACCTTCCCTCCTCCTCCCCTCCCTCTTTCCCAGGCTCTATCTCCTTTACACCAGCAGCACTGTAGGACAGGGAATGAGGGTTATGGTCGGTTCATCACAGGTTGTTTCTGAATTTTTCCCATAGTATGGCTTTTCCCTGTTCATGTTTACAAGCTGATTTAGACTGTGTTCAATCCTTTGGTAACCAGTAATTAAAACAAGCACCGTAGAGAGTGTTCACGCTTTTCAGGTTGTCTGATTTTTGCTCCCCTCTGGAAGGAAGAAAACACAACTGCTTAATGCTTTTCTTTGTTAGAATGTTTCATTTTCTCTGCCTCAATGATATGACTCAATTTTGCTGCTTCTTTAGAACATCCCAGAAGAAAGCTTGTTCGTGAAGTGTAACGGGCGACTGGCCAATGATGAAGATGAGTTGCAGAGTGGAGTCGTTTATAGCCTGGAGCCAAGGCTTTGTGGTGGAAAAGGAGGTTTGTTGTTTAAACTGCTTCTCAGCGATTAGATTCTTAGGTTAAAAAACTTCTGCTGTGCCATAGTCTCTACTGATAGCAGGAGTCCTCAGATATTGGCAGATCTCTTGTGTGTATGACTGATAGAAAGTCTCTGAGCTGAAACCAAAGTGTATGTGCAAAGCTGAGGATTGACCAGGGAAGCTGCAGTTCAGATCTTCCTTTTCAGCTTATCTCTATTAGTAGAAGTCTGTAACATGCACCAAAGTGACTTCAGAGTTGAAATTGTGTTGGAAAGGACCTATCATCTTAGGCTCCTAAGTTTCATTCGTGGTCACTTAGGACAAGTATTTCAGGTACAGATGGTCTGTGATTTGAGTGTGTTATGTGACCTAATTGACTTTATCTTCTCTTATTTTAAAAAAACATATAAATGCCAAGATCTCAGTAGACGAAGAACTAAAGAATTCAACCTAAGCTGTATTCCTTATGTTGATGAAGTATTCCTTATATTGATGAAGTATTTTAACTGTGTTACTGAAGGTGTTCGTTAGCGGAACACAATACTTTTTTTCGTCTCACGGTATAGCAGGCTGTCTGGCCTGTTTATAACACTCCTTAAAGGTCCTTTTAGGGCACTGAAAAGTACAGATTTGTTGAGCTTTTAATTAAAAAACTGTGCTTGGCACTTTGCAGTTGCATGAAGAATTCTGTTGCTATTAATCCACACTTTGAGCTTGTTAAATGAGGGTCTTTCTTCAGCTGGAGACAGCGTAAGGTGGGACTGAGTGAGAGAAGTTAACAGTCTTGCCATGAGTAATTAGTGGCTGAGGAATGTATAGAAATCTGTTTTGGGGGACTCTCTAGCATAACGTTGTGCAACTTTTAACTTCCCCTTTACTTCAGTTACATTGAAGGAAAGTGTTGAATTCTGTGTGTTCTTTATCCATCATTATTCTTCTGTTGTGTGCCAACTTATCTCCTTTTGTTTCTGTTTAGCTAATTCCTGGTTACTTTCTTTCTCTGAAAGGTTTTGGGTCGATGCTGCGAGCCCTTGGTGCTCAGATTGAGAAGACAACCAACAGAGAGGCTTGTCGAGATCTCAGTGGAAGGAGACTGCGGGATGTCAATCACGAAAAAGCGTAAGGCATTTTCTCAGAAGCTGAAATTATAAAATAACCTGATCCTGTAGTTCACTGTTAACAAAAGAGGCCAAATGACAGCCTGTTGTAGCAATGAAATGGTATTTTGAATCCTAAAAAGAGCAAAAGTGAAATCTTAAGTGCAGGTGGACTGGAAGCCAACAGAGCTTTCCTGATTGTAATTCTATTATTGCAAAAATAGATGTGATTTTACTGCAGCCTGCATTCTGCACCTCTTGGATTCCTCATCTGGAATTCTCACAGTTCTCTCTGAAGCTGCAAGCCCACATTCTTGGGGATGTGTGAACTTCACTACTGTTTCTGGCTTTCAAAATAAACTCTACTCTCTTCTCTGTAGCAGCATCTCTCTCTGTTCCCTCAGTAATTCCCCCGGGTGCTGTTGTCTTTTCCCATTGTCTCCCACCGTAGCAGGGGGTGGAAGCATTCTGTAACTGCAAAGCAGCGAACTGCTCGTACACGAGACGCTGGAAACACTCATTTTGGTGGTTCTGTCGCGTGCAGGATGGCTGAGTGGGTGAAGAAGCAGGCGGAGCGGGAGGCGGAGAAGGAGCAGAGGCGCCTGGAGAGGCTGCAGCGGAAGCTGGCGGAGCCGCGGCACACGTTCACCGACCCCGAGTACGAGCGGCAGTACCGCGAGATGGCCGAGCGGCAGGAGGAGTCCCTCCGCATCGGTACTGCAGCCTGGCCTCACCCTGTCCTCGCAACGTGCAGCACATTCAAAGCCTCTCTAGCCTCACTCCAGTAGGAAAATTTCCAAAAAATTGGTTTCTTTCAATTGAATGAAATTCTCAGTTTCACTGAAATTTGTTTGTTTTAATTTTCCCTCTTTGTCTGCAGTGTGTGTTAAGTTGTATTGAACAGTGTGACACAATATAAGTGATGCTTCACCTTGCTTTGCTAGGTCACCTCATAATAAGAGCCAAATTCTGTGAAGGTAGTGTTGCTAGTTGAGCTGTAAGAATTACACAGTGAAACCATAAAGGGGTTGTACATCAAAACTAGACATTGGATCCAACTACACAATACCTTGTTTCACTTCCTGGTCTTTGTGTTTACTTTATTTATCCCCATATTGTTCCCTTTCTGTCAGCTAGATAGTGAAACCTGAGGCTGAATGGGTTGAAGAACCTGATAGTTCAGTTCAGGAATCCAATTTTAATTGACTCTGTGCCTTAGTAAATGCATGCAGGAAGGCTTTTGCTGCTGCTGAGTTTATGTTCAAGTTTTGAGTCTATATCACCAATAGTGATTCTTTCCATTAGTGTTTTAAATTGCATCTGAAGTGAAAAGATAAGTAGAATTTACAACATTGATGAATCGTGCACTGATGAAGTTCACTCTCAAATTTGTTTTGAAGGCTTGCAGGTTATTGCCAGCAAAGCAGTGTCATCAGAAAGTGGCAAGAGTCGGAAGCGTCCCGGTGAGCCTGGAAAGAATGATACAAAATCTGAAAAAAGAAAATGCACTTGGTAAGAGCTCTACCTTGTTTTTATACTCAAGTCTTAAACCTTGAACAGGATGAAAATTTAGATACATACAAGTAAGCAGGGTCTAGTCTGAGATATAGACTGAAATAGAAATAAGAAAATTGAACTGATTAAATCAAAGAACTGAAAGTAAACATTTCTGCATTCCTGTACTTCTGTCCCAGATGAAGTGGACAAACTTAATTTGCAAAAATAGACACTTTTTCCCCCACCCCTTCTAAATGATGATATTCTACTACTTCCTATTGTTGTTTTCTTCATTAATAAATTATATTTACAGTGAACTTATATGTATTATTTTTCTCCCCTGGCATCTATCAGCTAATGTAACATGAAAGAGAAGTCAAAGATTCCAGTAATTTCTGTATTGGGAATGCCGTAATACCTGTTTTGGGGGTTTTTAGGTCCTGTTCAATATCGACAGCTCTTCCATTAACCAAACTAACCTAAATAGCTGTTAGGGTAGGTCGTTACATCTCTCTGAAGTGGGTTTTGGAAAGAGAAATGTGGCAATTAAAAAAATTACTTAAAAGAAAAAAAGTTAAAATAGATGCATGTTAATTTGAACGTATTTCCTGTGCCAGGCCAGGACTGGATGAGGCCACAGGCTCAGGCTGTGAGGATGACAATAAGGATGACTCCCCTCGTGCATCTGACAGAAGTTGTCCATCAGGCAGCAGATCCAATGGAAGTGTTGGAAATTCAGATGAGTGTTCAAGCAGCTCTGTGGCTTCAGCAGAGGACAGTCCATCCACCAGTGCAAGTGAGAAACCACTGGAGCAGCCAGAAGGTCCTGGAAGAGATCTGCAAGGAGAGGTGTGCACAGGTGGGCAGGCTGAAATTCCGGCTGAAGAAAACAGTAAAATGACAGAGCCCCCGAAGGAAGAGGCCCAAGGAAAGAATGGAGTGACTCAAGCTCAGAAAGAAGAGCAAGAAAATGTTCCTGCTAAGGCACAGGAAACAAACCAGTCACAGAGCACAGTAAGTATGAAGCAGTGCAAAATGTGGTGTGTCTTCAGCTGTTTTTAGAGCTGAAGAAGCAAGCAAGCTCCAGCAATGAGCTTTTCCCACTGGACTGATGAAAGCCCAACTGATACTTGGCAGCAAAGGGTGCCAATACTTGTGCTTTATAGGTCCTTGCATAATATTACTGTTAAAGATTTGTGGGGGTAATGAATCTGGACTTACTCTAGCAATAAAACGCAGTGTAGCTCTTTTTTTCAGGCTAGACAGTTACTGGGATTTTCTGCCTTTTTACACCTTGGATGGAAAGTCTGCCACTGGCAGCGACTGAACTCTGATGTGTGAAAGTTTATTACAGTTCAGTGGGAGAAAGACCAAGGATGTAATCTGATCAATTAGAACCTTGTCATCTACTGTACTATTAGAGCTGGCAAGTTTTAAACAGGATGTTTACCATTCTTCACTGTTTACCTTTTGCTCAGTATTTGCGAGACTTTCTATTCCTAGAACAGGAAACTCCACCAATGCTGTGGCAGATTGTTATTGCAGGTGGAAATATTTTTGTGGTAGTCCTTGATGAATATTTTTTTTTTAGAAGTAGGGTGGGAATAATGAAGCATCCAGTTGGGTTTTTGTATGCTTAGCAGGACAAAGGCTCTGATTCTGCCAGCAGGAGTTGTTTTTGCTGAGTACATAATGGAGTACACTCATTCCCACTGCTGGTATTACTTGCTCTGAAGTCTCTTTGGTACAGACTGTAAGACCAAATGTGCATTTAAATACTGAACAACATGGGCTGAGATTTTGGTGTCCTTTTTAGTGTTAGTAAATTCCAGCATTTAAATTATCCCATCTGTTCCATGTTCTTTTGTGGACGAGGCCCTGGGCTTGGACTAGACAATCTGTAGAGGTCCCTTTTACCATCAATCAATTTGCAAATATACCAATTCCCTTTCCAGATGTAATTTTAATCCGTATTTTCTTTTTGCAGCAGAATAAGATGTGAACTTCAGAACTTCCTTGGGTTAATCTTACTAAAAAAGTGGTGCTTTTATATATTTTTCTGTAATTACAGTGTAACTGCATTAGAAATAACTTTCCATTCTCCTTCCTGCTCCTGCTGGAGCTATATTGGTTATATTCTGCATCAGGCTGAGAAGGGGCTGTCAGCTTTGCTGTGCCTCTGGAAGCCGAGGTGAAGCTACTGAACTGCTGGGCACGATGGTGAACTGTTGTTTTTATTCCGGTTTTCTTGGGAGTATTGAACTTTCCTGGGGATAATCATAGAATCTTCTGAGGTGTAAGGGACCCACAGGGATCAAAGTCCAGCTCCTGGTCCTGCAAAGGACAGCCCCAAGAATCACACCGTGTGCCTGAGAGCGTTGTCCAGAAGCTTTTTGAACTCCTGTTTTTCTTGAATGTTTCTCTCAAATGTTTTTCTCTTTTCAGGAGGTAGAACCAATAGACCTGCTGGCATTCAACTCTGCTGCTGAACTGGAAGCCCTGGGTTTAGAGAAGCTGAAGATGGGATTGATGTCTTTGGGACTGAAATGTGGAGGCACTTTGAAGGAAAGAGCAGCAAGGCTATTTTCAGTGAGAGGTCTGTCTAGAGACCAGATCAAGCCATCCTTATTTGCAAAGCCCCCTAAAGGGAAAACCTCTGGTTAGATTTGAGAATATTTACCTTTTTTGCATGTGTATTTGATGTCTTTAAATAAAATCTCTTGGTATCCTTTCAACTGAGTATCCCCAGCTTCGAAACTCACATCCACAAGCTTCATTAGCATCCCAAGGACTTATGGAAAGGATGGACAGGTGGTAAGGATATCACCATAGACACAGTGCTTGGGGATCTGTTCCACAGTGTTCTGGAGGGAGGAGAGAAACACTGAGGCTCTGCAAATCACATCTCATGGAGGTTGTGACAGGACAAGGAGACTCTGTGTAGAAAGGAAATGGGTGTGTTTGCTGAATGTTTCATTAGGAAACTGGGATGGAGGGTGCTTGGGAGGTCACCTTAGCATGATGAAGTTTTGCTGGTGTAAATCCATTGCCTGGGGGTATTAGATGCTGGCAGTCGCTGCCTGGGTGACAAACCTTTGATGTCACCAGCTCTTTAAAAGGCAGGGACAGTGTGTGGGAGAGGAGACCCTTCAGCTCTGAGCACACTCAAACTCCTTTACTATGGGAAGGGTAGTGTGGGACAAAAGTGAATTGACCACGTTAATGATGTGTTTGGGCAGCAACCCTTAGCTAAGTTATTTCCCCTCCTTGCAGTTGCTCTCTTGCTTCAGTTGCACTCATGCAGCCACTTCCAAGCCTACCCTGGGTGTCACCTACTTGCCTTTAGTGTTGTGGGTTCCTTGTTAAACCAGATCAGTTCCCTGATGTGGCTCTAACAAATTTGTGCCAGCACAACGGAAGCAGGATTACCTAAAAACGCTGGTTGGAGAAGAAGGACTGGAATATTTTAAACCACCAGTAGCACCAAACACTTTATTGATCATCTGCATCTTCAGTAGTGCCAGAGTTGAAAGAAATGCCCTACATCTGTCTTGGAGGACAAGAGCTGTACCTTGAACCAGCTCCACATCAGGCAAAGTTATTTGGGAATTGTTTAGCTCCTGCTGAGTTAAAAAGGAACAAGCACTTGCTCTAGGATACTCCCACATCAAGGATTAGCCTAGAACATTATTGTGTCTGGAGAGCCATAGGGGTGCTCAGTGACAATTTAGAACTTTCATGTGCTCAAAGGGTATCCTTTTGAAAACAGTTGGATAATGACAGGACTTGGACTGATCCTTCAACAGAAGAGAAACATGTAGGTGAAGTGCTTGAAGCTTTCTAAGAATTTGGACAAAAACAGAGAAATCAACAGTTGGAAAAAAAAACCAGTTCCAGTTATATGGGCTATTTCTGTAGGACAGAATGGCCTCAGAACAGAGGTGATCTTTCTGGTCCAGGGCCAGAGGATAACGCAGTTTGCAGCCTGTGTCTGTCTTTTCCTGAGTATTTATGTAGCTTTGGATTTCAAAGACGTTTCTGGTTGTAAATGCACCAAAACTGTGAACATCTTCCCAGAGAAAAGGTTCATTCTCCCACGGAATCACTTCCCCAAAAAGCAAGTGCTGCGACTTAGAGAAGTCACACTTCTGAAGTGTCATTTTAAATGCATTTATTTCAAACACCTAAGCACTGCCTCGTGTTTCACCGGCATTTCAGAGTTACTGACTGAGAAAAAGTAATCAGTGAAAACACTGGCACAAGCCCGAGGGCGGGCTTTTCCTCACTTCAAACGGATCCATCTCTTCCCTGGAAAGAAAGATAAGCACCTCTAATACACAAACCAGCAGGGAACAGGGCAGGTCATAGAGGGGAAAGGACTGGTGGAGGTTCAGAAATATCACCACGAGCAGACACAACAACAGCTGCCGGCCTTCAACCAAAAGGCTCCATTCCCTCGTCCTCACCCGCACGGTGCTAATAAACAAGTTGCTCAAAAGCCGCTCGTGCGAACTCCCCTTCTGCTGGAGCGTGCGGGAATTGCTTCCATTGGTTTGCCGAGTGCTGCAGCTTCTGCTCTCGCTGCTGTAGGTGGCACTGGACTGACGCGGAGGACGTGTCCGGCTCCAGCAGCGCCGACAAAGCCTCGCCCCTCGGCACAGGGCACCTGACCCGAGTCCCACGGGTGCGGGCACACGGTGCTGCTGCGGAGCAGGGACACTGGGCCACCTTTACACCGTTCTGCCTTGTTCCTGAAACCGTCACAACCAATCCTTCCGATCCCCCGCAACTCATTCTTATCCCACATTTTGCTTTCTGGAGAAGGCTGGCATTTGAAAGGTTTGTTTGTAGCGGTGCCTGTTCTCGGGAAGGTGCTATTTTTAAATCCTAAAGCTTCCTCCAAGACATTTAACTGGAAATGGTAATGCCTGCACCCCTGTTAGTTAGCACTGCCACCTCAGCTGCCTTGGCTTTGGCTATAGCTGAGCAATTAGGGTGGCTTTGCAGATTAACATGCCTAATGACACCTGAAGGGAAGGAGGTGACAATTCTGACCTCCTCCAGCTGCAGACGAAGGGCTGGGCAGGCACCGCTGCTTTCCAGCACTGCCAGAAGCTGGGCTAACCCAGGATAGTTAGTCTGGGTTTAGAGCCAGCAGCTGTGCCTGCTTGGAAAGTGTCCCGGTGGCCTGAATGCACGAGCTGCCTGTCCTGCTTCTCCCTGCTGCCTCCGCTGGGTGCCTCCAACCAGGCCCAAGGCATCAGGAATTTGCACAAAACTTGCAGGGCAGAAAGGAGCAAGGAGCTCTTGAAGGACCTGCCGGGGCTGTATGGAAAGAAGAGCAGTGTTTATAAGGAGCCAGCCGGCTTGTGAAACATCTGCTGGCAACGTTGCACGTCTCAGTGGAAACATGAACCGGCTGCCCAGGGAGGGGATTGAATCACCATCCCTGGAGGTACTTCAAAGCTGGATAGATGTGGGTCATGGTTTAGTGGTGGGCTTGGCAGTGCTGGGTTAGTGGTTGGACTCGAGCATCCTGGAGGTTTTTTCCAACCTAAACAATTCTCTGAGGTCTGGTGGTTATCGATGGCACCTTATGGCCAGTGAGATGCTGTATCCATCACACAGTACCCAGCTGAGACCTCGTAAGGGTGACAGAGCTATTGACCGCTGGGCTGGGAGTTGGCAGTCACCTGGGAGGTAACGATTATGAACTGGCTGCATTCATTTTCAGCAAACAGAAAACAGACTTTCAGAAGGGGATGCAGGCACCCCAGGCTTTTAAAGAGGCAGATTTGTCATAACTGAGGAAATCAGAAGGAAAAATGCAAACAGAAAAATCCCCCACACAAATAAAGATCAGGAGGATCTTTAAAACAAAAAAAAGGAATAGCTTTGAAAAAAAAAAAAAAACAAGCAAAAATACCCCAAAAACTTTTTTAGCAATTGTCAAAAAAAGGTACTGAGAGCTGTGGATTGTTGACATGACTTTCCAGCGCCCAGTATCTCCAGATGATTTATTATCTCCTGCCATGGTTAAAAACTGTTTCTCGGCCATTCTGCACCTGCTGGTTTAGCCATAGGAAACCAAGGCACCCCCGCAGCTCTGGAGTGCCCAAGCATTTCCAGAGCACAGGCCAGAGGCAGCAGTCACAATGAGCTTTTTATTCTGTTTTACTGTGAAATGTGCTGGTGTTGTTCAGGCTGCTCTCCGGCACCTGCTCCAGGAGCGGACAGAGGAGCTCAAGTCCTCTAAAAACATCAAAGTCCCGCAGGATCTCTGTCATACTCCCTGCCACTCCTGTCACCTCCCCACCTTCCCCCCTCCCTTTTGCCCTGGCTTCCCCTTTCCCAGACTCCAGCTGTTGCCAGCCAAAGCCAGAGGAGCTCCCTGATTATCACCTTTGCTGGGATGTGGATTGGGCATCTGACTTTCCACTTACACAGGCAATTAGAAGGCTGCCCTGAAAGGCAAAGTGTCAGACACCCTTGGTAGGAGTCTGTGAAGTGCAAAAAGGAAAAAGCAAGAGAGGGAGAGGAAATAAGGTCTCACCAGCCAGGAAAAGCTGCAACTTCTCACAGATTTTGAAAGAAAACGGGAAAGCAGCCTTGATTTAAATTAAAGTGTGGAAAGATCACACAGAGCAATGTAGCCCAGCTAGCAGCGGCATTTAATGTGGCTTGAGACTTTTGTTCTCTCTCCTAGAATGGAGATAACGGGTAGTGATAATGGAGAGAGAAAGTGCTGCTGGCATGCCCAACCCTCCCTCTTAAGGAAAGCTTTCCTGAGACTGATAGGACCAGCTCCAGACCCCATGTCCAGCTCCATCAACTACAGCAGGCCCTTGAAGGTCATCCTGTGAGCAGTGCCATGAGGGCCAGCCAGAGCTCACACTCATGATAAGCTCACGCTTCTGATAAGATTTAGCTCAGGTGCTGCCACGCGAACACTCACACAAGAGCCTAACCTGGAGTGTGGGACTAACAGGGCTGTTGAAGTCCTTCACATGAAGAGCACACACCTCCTGCTCCCTGAGCAGCACCTGGGTGCTCTGTGCTTTCAGCGGTGCAGGAGGAGGCCTGATGGTTTAATGCTGGTTTTGCCTTAAATCACCTTTTCATTTTTTAAAAAAGTTCCTGGCTATATGTGGTTCATTACACCCCTGCACTGCTCTTCCTTTTTATTTTATTACAGCACAGCATCAGTGACAATGCTGAACCACGCTGCTGCCAGGTATGTGAGATGTTCTGCCTTTCCTTGGAGATCGTGGTGCTGCTCAGACGGAAAGGAGAACATGACAGCTCGGCAGCCTCTGCGTGCATTACAAGTTGTACCCATGCAAGCAGCACGCAGAAGGTGTCACAGCAAATGCAGCCTGGATTGAAGATGACAGGCTAGGAGATAATTTTCTGTAGCACGGGCTGATGTCTGAAAAAGCCCTGGGTGTGGCAGTATTTCATCCACAGCCTTCTGCCCAGGAGTTTGCAGCGTACAAGTCTCTGGAGCCTTCTCCACATCAGCCCAGCCTCCAAGTCTGCAACATTTTCATTGCAAAGCCAGCTGGAGTTTAGAGGAGTAGTGTCCTGTCTCCCCAAGAGTGGGGAGCTTCAATCCAAATGTGAGCTCAAAACCAGCCCCAGCAGCGATGCTGTGACATCTGTGCAGCTCCCCAGCAATAAACCCAAGTGTCCATGCCGGCAGCAGGGCAGGCAGGGCTCTGTAGCTCACAGATTTGCACCCTGTCCCTGCCCTGCAATACCCACAGTTCTCCCCACAGTAACACCAGGTCTCCTTGGCCACCACCGCCCCCTCCCCACCCTCCAGGTGTCACACACATGCACACAGACCCACCGCTCGCTTCTGTGTTCCTTGTGTCCACAGGACGCCCGAGCAAAGGCAGCCAGACACAGGGCAAGGGGCGCCGGACACAGCACAGGATCCTGGTGGAAGGGAGGAGCCATGTCCACCCCGCTGCTCCTGTGATGCTCTGCTCCCCACGTCCCACAGCAGCCTGCCCCAATTGCACTGCATGGAATTTCTCCGGGGATGGAGGATGAATGATGTCTGAAGTGCAAGTGCTGGAGGCTGGAGGGAAGCCAGGGTTAATGCTTTTCATTCTCAGGCAGCAACCAGCTCAAACGCTTTCTTCCCCAGGCGCAGCATGTGGCTAAAACACCGGCTTTGTTCTTTGTGGTGATGGCTGAGCTCCTGGCCTTCAGGCTGTGCCCCGCCCCGAGCTGGGTGGAAAGGACTTGGGGCTGGATGTCAATGCCATTGAGATAGATGCTACTGCCATTGAGATAGATGCTACATAGTCATGAGAAGGAAATGGCCAGAGGTCATTCTGGCTCATCCAATTCTGACTGCAGCCACCCATGGTGCTGTAGCCCAGTGCTGGTGAATGGTGAATCTGTGCTTTTGTGTTTTTTCTCCCCTGGAAACTCTTTTGCCACAAGTGTTTACACAAGTGAGAGGTGCCAGCCTACCAACGAGGGGATGGCAGAGATGCCTGGGTGACCTCAGGCTTGGGGTCCTGCAGGGCAGCGGGAACACTCATATCTTCCTGATGGACAGATAATGGCTATGGACACATAGCCACTGCAGAGTCCAACAGGTCCCTCTTTTCCCCTGGTCCATGGTCACCCTATCTAGCCAGACAAACACATTTCAGAGTCCTTGCACCAGCAGCAGGTTCAACCAGAACCTCAGGGACTACATCCCACTGTCCAGCAGAGATGAACAGAAGCAAACACTTCATCCCCACAGCCACTGCTGTCAAGGTGGGTTATGAACCGAGGAGAGGAGTCTGACATGAAGGTGGAAATCATTAGCGTGGGTGACATCCTGGCCAGCAGTTCAGAACAGTTCACAAAGGGATTAAGCCACATAGTGTTTCTCCAGGAGATGTGTTGGTCAGATGTCCAAGAGGAAGGGTCAGGGTTAAAATGCTTCATCTGGGGATGAAGGGGGCGGGAGGCAGCTCCTCCCTTCCTGCACTACAGCTGCAGCTGACCCCTACAGGTTCTGTCACCGCTGCAACTCATGAGGAGAGCATCACCTGCTGCCGGCAGATAAGATTCTAGGTTTTCTCTTTAAGAAAGTGTTGGCTTAAACTCTGCAGCAGCTCAGGATGAAGCGCTGGCAGTGTAGGCTCTCCTCTGCCTGCTGATTCAGCCCAGTCCCTGGCCCTGGGGGAGCAGATAAGCTTCACCAGGAGCAGGTGGGATCACACAGGTAGCTGAGAAGAGCTGTTACTGTGTGTATGTTTATAGGAGCTGGGCCTCTTTACTGGATATTCTCAGAAGTAGGACAGATCTTTTCCCCTCCACTTTTAGACATAAGAATAAATATAAGCAAACACATGGCTACTTTAATACTTGTATTTTATTCTTTCCTTGATTTTGAAAGCACACACAACTTCAAAAATATCCCGAAACTGAAATAACTGTGATACAGAATCAGAAAAACAAACTGTTATTCATGCAAGCAAACCTAAGTCCTAATATTCCTGTTGGTTCCAGGATTCTAAATTCTGCCTAAAACTGTGTTAAGCCCGTGGTGCAGGGGCCAAAAACATAATCCTTTGAGTTTCAGATAAAATTTTACGTACATGTAGATATGTATATGTACATGGAATACATATGCACATAAATATGTTCCTTTGAGCTCTAGGCAATATTTTATGTACAAGTATATGTATGTAATCAACATGTATATATCCAGTATGTAGACAATACACACATATATTCATATACCCCATACATATGTGTGTGTGTATAGATTATAGACATGTAAGTGCTTCTGCTCTCCAGCTCACCACAAACACAGCTTGGACAGACAAGGACCAAACCCAGCAGCCTAAGAATGAACAGCTGAGCCCATGCACTTGTTCTTCACCTGGTGATGGGCACTCTTCTTTTGCCTGGAGCTGTTTGCACTACTCCAGGGCGGGGACTGAAATAAATTCAGTGAAATTCGGGTGGCATGGAGGGGGCCCCGAGAAGCACTAGGCTCCTTAGGTACCCCTCACACATGTGAAACGCACGCTCCTCTGAGCCCATTTACACGGACAGTGCCTCTAAGTGCACCCTCTCTGCAGGGCAGCAGGGCCCCAGCTGCTGCCGATCCTTGCAGGCGGGAACCCCCCAGGACCTTCATCACCGGCCCCGGGGCTGGGGGCCGGGGTGGCTCTCGGCGGGGCTGCGGGGAGCGGGTGACACCCCAGGCCCACCCATTTGTCACACCAGCGCCGCGCCATCCGTGACACAGCTGCACCTCTCCACGACCATGTTGGGGAACTCGGCCGCCTCGATCTCGGTGCGGTTGCCCCTCTTGACGAGGTAGATGACGGGCAGCGCGGAGCTCCCGGCCACGGCGCAGGAGCGCTGCCCGGAGCCGAGGCGGCGCAGGGCGCGGAGCGGCTGCAGGCAGCTCCCGGAGCAGCGGTACGCCTGGAACCCCGCCGGCTCCAGGATCCAGTGCTGCGCCCAGGACAGCTCGCGGAAGCTGATGTAGTGTTTCTGCCGGCAGCAGGTGGATTTCCCCGTCACCGCCTCCTCCCTGCAGTCCCCAGGGCTCCTGGACAACGAGGGAGAAACAGGAATGGGTGCTGGAACTGGAAACTGGGAAGTGGGAGAAATAATCTCCGCTGCTAATAGCACGGGTGGGCTCTGAGACGTGAAACCTGGGCCATGCTCAGGGTTCGTTTGAGTATTCAGACAACAGAAATGGGAAGACAAGGGGTGTGATTCAGCAGCAATTTTCTAACTCCTCCATTCACAGCTGGTAAACACTTGTGAGCGTAAGAGCTGCCACCCCCCAATAATTCAGGAACAAAATTACACCAGAGACAGCACAGATTTAGGCTTCATACATACCCATAGTCATCCAAGTTGAGGGTGTAAAGCACCAGCTCAGGCTTGCCTAGGGCTTTATCCTTGGGGTCCTGCGAGGTGAAGCGCACGGCTTTGGCCATTTCCGAGGCGTAGCTGCCCACCCTTTCCCCTTCAATCCACACCTCCAGGAACATCGGCTCCCGCCTCTTGTTTCGCAGCCAGTAATGCACGGCCTGGGTCACATCAAAGCTCTTCCAGCCCGACTCACGAATAGGAACCAGCCTGTGTGACAAGGGCTTGGCATTAGAAAAGCCCATCAGATAAATCCTGGGCTCGCAGCGCTGTTAGTGCAGCAGAATAATTTACTTCCTGTAGATTGTCACATGCCTTGATTACAAGATCATTTTTGCTCTGGGCAAGCCCCCACAGCAGTTAATTGCCACCTCAAAGAGGAGCATGCAGATCTAATAGACACTGAAGGGCCAGAAAAAACCCTCTCTACATGCTCATACAAAAAATTAGGCGGTGCAGGATCATGTGCAGCCTCAGCATTGATGACAACAGCCTGGTGAACACCAGGCTCCCACCTGCTCCTCTCCGAGCTGCAGTAGGGCCGTAAGTTTCTACCCACCCAGGAAATTGGTTTCATGTCTCATTCTGCCTTGACGAGCTGTGAAAATTCCACAGAGCTCATGGCTACAGAACCAGATGCTTTTTGCGTAATTTACCTATTTAAACCAGCTAATGAAATGGCCGGTGGAAAGAGTACCAGCAGCCAGAAACCCACTTGAGTCAGTGACAGAGAACTGAGCCAGGTGGGGGATTTTTGAGAGGAAGACTTACCAGTGCATGGCGTAATTTGATACAGAAATAGATTATTTCAAAGAATCATCATCTACTGCCATTTTAGCACAGTATCTGCTCTTACAAGCTCATTCTGGGTTTAGAGGCCATACAGCCTGGTTGTACAGATGTAACCCCACCAGACTGAGCTGAGGCACAACCCCATGACACCCAAATGCACCCCAGAGGACCCAAACTCTCTAATTAGAGCCCTGCCTCCAACAGAGGCCGCTTTCTTACCTGGAATCTATCAGGGAGGTCCTGTTGGTACCATCGTGCTGCCACTGCACCCAGTACACGCTGACTCTGGCGTTGGAGACGGGCCTGTGAGACTGCTTGGCAGGCAGGTTTGCTCTGTCCAGAGGCTTTTTGAAGAGTTTCAGTTCAGCCATTGTGACCTCGCTGTTTTTAGGTATTCTGCCCTCCATGTCAAACATCAGCTTCTGGCGCGTGATTGCGTCCGAGTAGAGGACTTCTCCTGTCATACCTGTGCAGTTGGGGACAAAAAGGATGGCCTGTCACTGCCATCCTGGTGAGCAAAGCCACATTTCATGCACAATTATCATCACAACACACTCCTTCCGTGCGAGCACTTGCAGCAGAGACAACCACTAAACACACCTTTTCTAATGCATACTTGAATCAATGTCTTGCAAATGACCTAATTCTGCTCCTGTGTCTCTGCAACCTGGAAGAACAAAATCTCCGAAATCTCGGACACAATATGAGCCCAAATTGAGCAGACCTCAAAAAGCGTGCATCTCTGTGCCAGTGCTGGGCATGAAAGCAGGAAACTGCACCACTGGGAATGAAAAAGTATTTTCATTTGCTGCCCAGGGTGCTGTGCATGTCTTTTGAAAGCAAAATAAGCTCTAAGTGCCCTTGTACAGCCACCGTTGTATCTGTAGGACTGTTTTCCTCCCTGATAATTTTTCCAGTAACAAAAACCCTAAACAAAAAAGAGATGAGGGAGACTGAAACATCCTCCAAGAGGTGTGATTCCTATTAGAGGACTTGCTGTAGATTTGACCCAAAACCTTCATGGCCTGCTTTTTTTTCCCCCCACCACTTGCCCAGACTGTTCCCAGGATACCAAGACTTCTTTCAAGCTCCAGCAGCATGCTGCCCTTTGGAAGGACCGCGGGACCCCCTCTCCGGGTGCAAAGAGTGCTTGTTAATCTTTAATACGCTGTTGCACGCACCTCTTCTGCCCAGCTGAGCTTTGGAGCCAAACCCGATCCTCATTCCCCATCCCCCCCGGGGGTTTGCCTCTGCCCATCCTGCGGCCGGCCGGGAGAGCCCTGGCAGATTCCCCCGGTGGCAGCAGGGTGCTTGGGATGCTCCCAGCAGCAGAAACGTTACCTGTGTGTCCCGGGATCCCCCTGAGGATGCCAGCCAGGCTCGGCAGAGCTCGGCGCTTCACCCTCTGGCGCTTCAGCATGGACATGTACTTGTTCTTGACATGCTCTGGGATAACCAGACCCAGCAAGTCTCTCTTATGAAGTTTAGGGACCTCAGACAGCCCCAGCTGCTTCAGCACCACCTCCTTGAACCCTTCCTGGGTAAACGCTCGGACCGTGAGGACGAGGCAGAGCACGCAGAGCATCCCAGCACACCTCAGGTCCATCCTCCTCCGGCAGCGAAGCAGTTCCCTGCCCGGCAGAGATGAAGGGGGCGATCTCCCTGGGGCTGCTCTCGGCAGAGATGTGCTGGCAGGCTGCCCGAGCTGGATGGAGGTCCCCAGTGCTGGGGTTTTATAGCCAGCCTCGTCCCACTGGCACAACAAATTTCACAAGTGGGGACGAAGCAAAGGACTTAAAAGGATCACTCCCCTGTTGGTAGACACATGCCAGTTTAACACCTTCATCCACTGCAAAGTTAATACAAGAAGGTTTAGGGGCTCCCAGATGCCTCCACGGGGAAGAAATTTCCATTGTTTTTTAATTCCCTGCAAATATTTGCCCAGAAGCCTCCTGAGCAATCAGGGTACCCTGTTCAGCCTTGCTAGGGAGGAAGCACACCTGCAGAATACATTGCTTTATGTACTATGCCATGTGATTCTTAAAGGAAGCATCAATTTTTCCTGCAGAGAACTTGCTACCTAAACCAGCCAATATCAATCAGGAGGAGCTTTAGCTTTAGCTGGAAGTCCATTTTTATGGCAAGCATTGAAAAATCATTTAAATCTTTGGGGGGGGGTGTTAGGTTCCACTTTGATCTCTGAGTATTTGTATCAAGTGTATGAATCAGGGCAGTGAATCACAGCAGCTGAATGATTTATGGCCTTTTATGCTGCTTCTGAATCACAGGAGGTGGAAGATGCACGGGCGTGACATTTTAGAAAAATGTCCCATCACTCTTTATGGATTCCTGTGGGTTTCATAATAATCATGCTTAAAAGAAGAAGGCTTTATGTAAAGGCAGATCGCTTCTCAGTGAACATGAGAAACCACTGCACTATTCCCCAACATGGGTGAAGAATATCAGTATTTTGAATGCTGTTACAGCCGCGATAGAACGCTGGCTCTGGAGAGTGAAGCTGACCTGAAGGCTGGGGTGGGGAGGCTGGATGTTTACCTTGTAACAATTAAACTTGAAACTTACACCCTTTTCTTCCCTGGCCTTTGCTGGCGTAAGATGTGGAAATCTATTTTTGGCACCAGTCCTGGGAGAATTGAATAGAAGACATAAAATGTGATTGATAAAAGCATGAAGGAGCACGGTACTTGGGGCAGATTCTCATCCTCTCCAGCAGCCACATACCTGAGCCTACATACAAATGTCTTCAGCATCAAAGGCTCTTTGGATTTTATATGTCTCTGTAAACGATTTAAAACTGGTCCAGTTTCATCCAGCGCCCAGGCTGAATGGTGTGCCCTGAGGACAGTCTGGCTGGAGGATGCGATGTAATGAACTTGTACAAAATCACCCCGTTGTGGCTCATCCCTCATTAAAACAAGTGTCAGCCGAGGGAGGCAGCCTGTTCTGTGCTCAGGGGAAGGCAATAAAGCCGTCTGAAAGAGCCCCACTCAACGCTTCTGTTGCTGCTCACTTTGTCTTTACAACCTTTTAAGAAACTTGTCTCCTTAAACATGATAAAGCCTCTGTTAGATGTTAAAAGGGCACCTTATTTAGCTAAATTGAGTTTTAAGACGAAAATGGAACGGACTACAAAGTAACAGCTTGTGCATGGCCCAAGGCAGTACATTCTTAATACTGCACTTCATGTAGCATCTTTCTCCGGAGACAAATTTTAGACATGCATTTGTATATTAATTCAAAATACATCCATTCCCAAGACACAAACAGCAGCGAAAAATATCCACTTCCCTTGACTGCTTCAACCTCAGCTCATGTCAAATACTCCCGCTCTTGCGAATAAGAGGGAAGGTTTTCTCCTGAGATCTTTGTGATCCCTCAGCCCTTTGGGAAAGCTCCATACACCCAGCTTTTCCCTCAGGACTGTCTCTCCAGCCAAACGGCACATTACTGATTCCCAGGGGCTGGGGCAAAAGAACTGGTCACACAGTGAGCTGTGTCAGAGGCTTGGAAACTGCACCTGAGCGATGTTCAGGTAGCTGACAAAGTTTTCTGCAGATGGGCTAAGTGCTGGCCAGCTCAGTTCCAGCAGGGAATTTATTGTTTATATGGTCACCTGGATAAAACTGCAGTCCATTGATTAGTAATGGTCTCTCTCTTGTGTCAGAAGACATGATCCCGTAATGATTTATCCACCCAATTAGTCTTTGTTCCAGAGAGTGGTCCTACTCTGCAGTGAGTGTTCTTCAAAAGACCATGACAATGTGAAACGAAAATGTCTGATCGCACCAGCAGCACCCAGCTTTCCTGTATCCGGATGTGATTTCTCCTGTGGCTGATGCCAAATCCACCAGGACCCTCCACTGTCCAGTGTGTATTGGAAGGTGATTTATGGGCTTCACACCCAAAATAAAATTATTGACCGAACACAGTTGAAGCTCAGCTAAGAAGAAAACAGAGGATGTGTATTGCAGGCTTTTCACAGGAGAGTGATTATCTGGTCCAACTGGAGGATTTGCCGTTCCCCCTTTGTCGTGCAAACAAGAAAAAGTCAGGAATTTTATAATAGCTCTTTCTTTGTAATGTGTATTAGAACCTGCATGGCACTTTTGAAACACCAAACAGAGGATTCAAAGAGGCTGCCAGGGATAAGTATGAGCAACTCCCGGTTTTAATAAAAGCCAGTACTTAGTGAGGGTAGAATCTCTATATTTAAGCTTTTAATTTTGTTACAAGCAGTTCTGTAAGACATTTGCTGGGCACATCCATGCGATGATTTTTGGTAGATAAATCCAGTGGGATCAAAGAGAAAGTGTGAAAGGCTTACCCTAATTATGCAGCTATTATCCAGGGAAACAAGAATGTTTGAAATATATTTGCAGTATTGAGGGTCTGAATATTTAACTTTTCAAGATTTCAATTGCTGTGGGCATAACTCTTTTGTATTGCGGCAGGGCCCGTATTAAAACAGCCCTTGCTTGAGTGGTGTGAAAGGCAACAATTTCTGTGTGCTCCAAGGTGTGTCCATGTCTGTGCAACACGTTTGTCATATGGAGCACAACTCTGTAGATTTTGGTCTGTTTCTCCCCAAAGTCAGGGCCTTCTGAATCTAGGAGCGTAGAAGCAAAAATAGGAGTGATTAAGATGCAGGTATAAACATGCCAAGTTAAAAAAGAACTCAAGTACATGTTCTGTTTCATATTCTTTTACAGCCTCAAGCACACCAAGCTAACAAAACACTGCAGAAGAGGCTGGTCATCTGAAGAGCTGCGTTAGAGGCTTCAGAATTGGAAGTAAACTGCAGGCTATGCATGAAGGCATGCCCCTCTCACTGCCTCACCCACGCACCCACCAGCCACCCAACAGTGCTTCAAACTGAATATTCCCACCAGCAAACCCAGGCTACACACCTTTAAGCGGGATTTCACAGGAATCTTTAGCTTCTTTCTTGGCTGTCATGGCCTGTGCTGGTGGCGGGGCCTCTACTCCTCCGCCGGGACTGGCCCTGAGTCAAACAGGTCTAGACAGAGGGCATGGAGCTCACCAAACCCTGCTCAAAGCCCTGCTCAACCCGGTCTTGAACACTTCCAGGGATGGGGCATCCACAACTTCTCTGGGCAACCTGTTCCAGTGCCTCACCATCCTCATAGTAAAGAACTTCCTCCTAATATCTAATCTAAACCTTCCATCTGTCACTTTGAAGCCATTCCCCCTTGTCCTATCACTACATGCCCTTGTAGTCCCTCTCCAGCTCCCTTTTAAGTCCCCTCTGGGTTACTGGAAGGTGCTCTAAGGTCTCCCAGGAGCTCTTCTCTCCTCCAGGCTGAACAGCCCCATCTCTCTCAGCCTTCATAGGAGAGCATGCATAGCTTGCTCAGGGTACAAAGACAGAACAGAAGAACCTAGGCCTTCTGTGGGGCCAGTACAGCTCGCTGGACTTTGCCCCGCCATGGCCTCAGCTTGCTCCGCAAGTATCTGGCGTGGAAAAGTTTCCAGAAGGTCAGGCCTGATAACAGGACATCTGGGTGTCTCCCAGGGCTAGACTGAAAACAGCAGAGCCACCCAGTGCAGTGTGTTGATCTTTCTGCTGGTTGTGATTTGTTGCAAAGATTGAGCCGTGTTAATTTTTGTGCCAAAAGGCTTTGAGCTCAATCAGGTATTAACTGTCTTACCAGCCTCCCAAGCATTCCCTCCCCGCTTCCAGTGGGTATAAAGTCATAAAAGGGACTTTAGATCTATGTTGTGAACTCTGACTAGCATGACTCTGGGAAATAGAACTTCATGTCCCGTGTCTGAGACAAATTGTGGTTGCTCTGACCTGAGTGCACAGATCTCATTCCAGAGATGCTGCAACCACAGCCTCAGTCCTTAGTGTTTCCTCTCCTGCTGAGGAGCCAGTTTCAGTAGGAACTTTTGTGGTCCAAACAATCACCTGCTTGAGCTATACAGAAATTGTCCTGCTCATTTAATCTAGGCAGGGACATGAGACTGTTTTTCCTCATCACTGGTATAGGCCAGACTGAGCTGGCCATCTCCAATGGAAATATCTGAAAGACCACATCCTACTGGGGTCTTCTCACAAATGCTGGTGGTGAAGCCCCAGGCATCAGTGGGGATAATGTTTCCTTAGGCATTTATCCCACAATGTATCCAGTACACTAAACTAAATTTTATCTGAGAGAGATACTGCAAACCTGGTTGGATCTTGAGCTGGGTTCGTGTAACTGCTGGTGCTGTGTATCTCAGATTGCACTGACGTAAGCACATCTTCCATAGGCAGCTTCTGCTCTTACTCATGAGCTTGTTTTGGTCAGATGGCCAGGACAAAAGACTGTCTGTCTGAGGAGGAATGGATAAAATGTCCAAAGTCCTCCCGTGTCCTCGGTCAGCTGATGTCAGCTGGCTTGCTCGCAGGGTGTGTGTTGGCAGTGTTTGCAAAGTGCCAGTGTTCTGGCAGAAAGGAGATCTTCAAGATTTTGTTTTTTTACAGAAAAGCAAACACAACTGTTTAAATACAGCATTTTCTATGCCTTCAGCAGTCTCCTCCTCACTGCCCCAGTCTGTTCCTTGTTTGTAGCTGGGGAAGCAGGACATGTCACCACTCTGATGGCTGCAGCATAGGCTGCTGGCAAAAACACTGACATTTACCTCATGCAGTTGAATCAGATAAATAAGCATACAGCCCTAAATTGCTTGCTTTACACCACAGTCCACTTCGTTAAGGAATGTCCTAATTACTGAGAAATAGCTGAATTCTGTGGGAGCACCACTAAATTTCTAATCAGAGCCCATTTATCGGCCTAGTTAAAATGCTGCTTTTTCCTTGCAACTGTATTTATACTGTAGAAGTTGATCAGCTTTTTTTAAAAGTACATTTCTTCTGCCTTAATGATGCAAGTGAGTCCCCACCTCTGGGCTAGGCGGGGCTGGTGAGGCTCAGAGAGGTTGTCCAGGCTCTCCTTGCCCTTGCCAAGGAGGGACTCGCCCCGATGCCAAGCTGGGCTTTAACCAAAGTGCTCCAGTGAATGTCACTGTGAGGGCTCAGCGTGTGACCAGGATGTGGCACTCAGGGTCATGGTTTAGTGGTGGATGTGGCAAAGCTGGGTTAATGGTTGGACTTGATTGTCTTCGAGG
The DNA here is from genome assembly GCA_013399875.1 of Gymnorhina tibicen. NCBI lineage: Eukaryota > Metazoa > Chordata > Aves > Passeriformes > Artamidae > Gymnorhina > Gymnorhina tibicen. The sequence goes on along the minus strand of VXAZ01002668.1, from coordinate 75,289 downwards.
TCTTTTCTCACCTAAACAATTCAATGTCCCATAGCCCTTACTGATTCTGCGCCAAGTTCGTGTGGCAAGTGGCATTCCAAAAACTGAGTGATGTCCCCGTTTTCCTGTCATGCTTATACAGTTGGAATACTATTCATATTGCATGTGGCAGTGAGTAACCTGGCTTAATTATGGATTGTATTTCCTCCAGTTAATTTTAGCTCTAATAACTTTCGCTTCACTGAACAGGCTGTCCTCTTTTGCCAAGAAAGAGAGAAAATGAATCACTTTTCCCCAACTCAGACAGACAGAGAAAGAAAAACACTGTATTCTAGCAACTGTAATTTATTTCTATTACCAGGAGAGGCTGTAAAGGCAGAAAGATTATGAAGTATGTGTTAATGCAAGTTGAATAATTTACATTACTAATTTTGCTGGAAGATATTTTTTTTCTACAGACCAAAAATAAGGATGAAAGGCCAAGATGAGTGAGACCTAAAAGCAATCTCTTCTGCTAAAAACAATGAGCTGTTGTGCAAAACAGTAATTTGTTAGTGGAGTGCAAAAAACCTCTAAAAAGGGCTGTTACTTGCACAGAAAATTACAAAACCCCATGCAAGATTGTAGAAGGCAAAATTAAGTGATAGCACACACAGAGATGACAAGACAGAATTGATAAATAGTTTAGGCTTCTCTAATCTGGTACATCAGACAGAGTGAAGAGCAGCTGCCCAAAGGCTTCTGCTAGTCCTCACTGAGATATTCAAAATCAGTTTGGGCAGTGCCCCAGCAAATCTACTGATTGGCAAAAAGATACCTGCAACCACAGGAAAATGAGCTAAACTACTCACATGGCTGTTTTCCATCTGTAACATCTGCTGCTGGGGTGGCTTTGGGGCTATTGCATGTCAGTGGGTTTTACATCACGGAACTCAGACGTATTCAGTTTCAAAAATAATTACTTGCACATGGCTTTTGTCCTTGATGTTAGCAGCACGTTTGTGCTGTGATCAGAAGGATGGTGAGGTAGAGTTCTGACTGGGCCCAGCAACAACACCAGGCCTGCCTGTCTGAGCTCTGGTTGAGCTGGGCTCATACTGGGAGAAGGCATCTGAGAGGCTTCCAGGGGACGCAGGAGTTTCAAGAGATACAAAACAATCTTGGAAATGATGATCTGGATCAGACTATAACCCCTCATCCTGATGCTAAATGTTCACTCTTTTTAAATAGAAAGAGGCAGGCTTGCCTGGCTGTAAACGCTGCACTGAACTTTTGCAGGAAGCTTTTCTTGGTCTTCAGAGTGCTGACGTCTCTTCAGAGAATGGTCTTAAAGGCCTGTAGCTTATTTGAAATGCATTTTAAAAGATTTTAGATCTGTTAATAAAATTTCAAATCATTAACTCGTTTTTAAAATCTAGTGAACTGGTTACTGTTAGTAGTGATTTATTATTTATCCTGCTCTTTCCATTCCCCTTCTGTCTAGATGGGGTACTTTGTTACACCTTTGAGAATTGCACAACAACAAATATCAAAATAGCCCCCTAATTTTCTTTTGTTTTCAAATAATGCTGCAATATTTAGAAAGGAGGGTGTGTGGCTAGACTGCTCCTACTCAAACAGTTACTACAAAGCTGTTTTCATTTACATATTTATATTATCATGGTATTGATTTGTAACATTTTTGAATGTTACTACTCTTTAATTAAAAATAATTCAGCAGAAAAGAACTGAAGAAAACACCATTTTTTTGTGTATTTGGCTCCAAAACAGAACAGAAAAAGGTATTTTACTTCATGGCACAGGTTAAATTGTATGTATGTAATATGTAATTTCCTGTCATGCACTCATATCTATGTAAAGAAGGAGTATAAGGTCTCGGATATAACATAGCCCTTAAAAGAGCAAAAAATAAAGCTCTGTGACCTGACTAGTTTTAATCCTTTTAGCATTCATACTGCAGCACCCTGGGAGATGCATCGTGGTCATTTGATTTTAAAAGGGAATTTAGCCACACTTGGCCAGGTCACTTGAAGCGTGAAACACAAACTTCAGGTGCGTGGGTTTTTTTTTTCTCTCTCTCTTTTTCTTACCTTACCATTTGCTTATTCAAAACCGTTAATCTAGGAATGGCCAGCATTTCCACATAGCAACCAAATGCATTTCTGAACCTTAATTTTGGCTTTGACATGTGACTCTGCAGGAAATGCCATGCATTTGAAGCTGGCATCTGTCAGATTTCCAGGCTGAATAACTAAAGACATGGTGACTAAAATTTATTTTATCTATGCAGCATGGCTCTTAGCTTCAGGAGCTGCCAGTGCAGAATTCAGGGTCTTTTGACACATCATACATATAGGGAAGATTTTTCAAAGGTACAAGAAGGAAATTAGAGTCCATTTTTCATTGAGCAAAACTTGGGTGCTTAGTCCCTTTTCTCTGCTTTGATTCTAAAATAGAGCAAGGAGCATTTTACCCTGTGACAGCAAATCTAGAAATAATTACTACAATTTGAGCAGAGACATAGATGACCTGAGAATTAATTTGAAATACTTGATCATTTTGACCAGATCTGTTGGAACACCTCGGTGGCAGACTACACGAAAACAATGTTCTCAAGGAAGTTCAGTTTCTGCAAATCCGATAGAAGGAACCTGAAAATCATTATGTGAAGCAGACCTGGAAAACGGGCTCTTAAAACTCTTTGAAGATTCACTGTTTGATTTATTTTCAGTCCCTTGTGGTAGGAAAGCTTACCTCTGGCCTTCACCATGTTCCCAGGCCGGTAAACTGTTGAACACTTGCTGTCCTAAATGAGAAAATGCTGTGATTCATAATAGTACATGAAAATATACTATTGCTTGGGCTTGCCTAGAAACCACAGCAATAACAGAACACAGTTGTCTTGTTTCCTAAGTGGATGGGGACTGGTTCCTTAACACAATTTCACGTCCTCTGAGAAATGCTCTCACCATGATAATTTGATTAATAAGTTCAAGATCTTACATTGATGTATGAAACTCTTCTAATCTTCACAGGAACTATCAGTGTAAAGGAATTACAATCAACCTGGCTCTCTGTTGCCCAGAACATTTGGCAACCTGGGGCCTTCAGCCTTAGGTCTGCTCATCCCAGGGCTCTGCATGCAGCACCTGCTCTCTTAGCTGTGCCTGTATAGTGCCAGGAACTGACCCAGAGAGGGCGTAAAAGAAAAGGTGCACCGTGTTGTGAAGGCAGGACTACCTTGCCTAGGTGTTCCCATGTAACACTAACATGATTCTTGCTTCCATCCTGGAGTTCATTTCATTCCAGACACTTCCACAAAGTGGCTGTGCCACTTTACAAAACCTGCTCTTAAATTCTCCCAGATTAATTCTGACCACTCACTCACTCTATCATAATCTGATATATAACCTGAATATATAAACATCTACTTTAGTGAATCTAAAGATAAACCTATGAAACTGTACATAATATCAGTAGGAGAGGAGAGCTGAAAACCTCTGGGCTCTCTTTCCAGTTCTGTCCCTGAGTCAGGATTATGACCTTGAGCAAATTGCCTTGGCCAAAATTTTCAAGTCCATATTTAGACACCAAAATAAATAAGCTGATTTTCAAAGGCACCAGCCAACCACAGCTTCTACCAACAAAACTCTAATCACCAATAAACCCTAATGATTACTGTATGTAATCGAGTTAGTGAAACAAGTCATGTCCCTCTTGCCATCTGTTACAGGGAAGGAAGTTCTCCCTTGATCCATAGATCACCTGTGTTTTAAACTGCTCATCTTGCAGTGACTACATTACTTTCCCTTTTTACACAGATTAGGCCACACTCCCACTCATGAGGCAATGTCAAACATGCCGAGCCCAGCTGGAAGAGACGCGAGGAAATACCTTTATATCCTTTGCATACATTTGAAAGGAGAAAGATCAAGCAGAAAGAAAAGAAAGTAAAAGAAATAAAGAAATGGAAATACGAGAAAGGATGAACGGGGGGGAGGAAATAAAATACTATAGAAAGAGGAAGGAAAGAGTGGACAGGGAGGGACAAGAATGGGAAAATCAGAAAGTATGGTGATAATATGTCCAACAGGTAATCACATACTATGGAATGGACAGATCCAGGCAACTCTGCTTCCCTAAAGGGGAGGTGCCAGAAAGCACGCAGCAAGGATCCACGTGCCGTGGTGCGCCTCAAGCAGAAGCCATGCGCTTGGAACTGGTTGGATGCTGGTGCTCTCCACCATTTCCAGTCGTGCTCTGTTAAAGCCAGGCCCCTGGGTTCAGGAGCTTCCTTGCTGGAAAAGGCCTCACTGCCCTTGGTCGTGGCTGTTTGCCATGGCTGCAGCTCTTCACATCTTCCTGCTTAAGCCACTTTGCATCCTGACACCAAGTCACCCCAGCCACTTGCCCCTTGCATCCCTGGCACCTGACCCCCTGCTTGGGCTCACCAGGATCATCCTGCTGTCATTAGGGGCCCCTCGTGCTCGCCTGCTCTGTCTGCAAAGGAGCCAAGTTGCTGCTGCAGTGGAAATTGTAACACAGACTTTTCTAGCTCTTTGAAATCCTCACAGTTTGGACAATGAATTCTTTTAATCTGTAAATCCAGAAGTGGGAAGGGGAAATTCTTGCCCAACAGAAAAAAATGACTACTCATTATGAAAGTCCTTAAACAAACTATTTAATCTATAAATTTATAAATGATCAAGCAGCGTGTTTGATGACGACATTTTAAGGGAAATCAAGCCAGTGAACCAGGAAGGGTTGTCACCAAGGCCTTGGAACAGAATTCTTATGTCTAAAAGCTGGGATTCTCACTGGACTCTCTGCAGATAGAGAGTGGATACAGCAGACCAACCAGTTTAATGAGTAGTCTCTTCAAAGCTGTCAAACTGAGTAGTGTTTGGAAAGAAAAAAAATAAAAAGGGAAAAACTAGTGGTCCTCTTCTGATCTACTTGGATTAAAACCAGGATTTCAGAGCTTGCTTCAGAAAAATTTACTCTCTATCCAAGGCTACAGCAAACCCAGCTGAACTGATCCACCAGTGGTTTAGACTGCAAGACCTCCTGGTTTGTTCTGTGACTCCTGCACAAACAACCACTCATCTTTGTGCTCCAGGGAAAGCAGAATCTAGGGCAAGGATGCTAGATTCTGTCCAGAGCTCACCTCAGTAGTGTTGAAACAGGAGTCACTATGTACAGTGAGGACACCTGTGGAGCACAGAGGCTCTCAAGGACACTGGAGTTCTTCCCTAAAACAAATGTATGTTGTACCTGGGAATGGGAAATCTTTCCAAGCTCTGTGTGGTTTGATATTTCATACTAGTAACAAGTACACCTGGTCCCTGATAAATCCAGTGGCTCATGTGGCCAGGTGCTGTCCTCTTCAGTGGGACAAACCAGATTGTGACAGATGGTTTCTGCATGTGCCACTCTCTCTCTCAGGGAGCTGCCTTAATTACAGTCAGTGCTGTGCCACCTATGCATTAAGTCCCTTCAGCTTCTATACGCGCGGGGTTAATGCGCGGATGAGCATTAAGGTAATGTGTACGTTCAGGAAACAATGAAGTCATCCACGTTGCAGGCCACCTTGCCCTCGTTTTGTGCCAAAGCGTGTCACACCAACAGCGGTTGCACTGCGACGAGCTAGCAATAAACCTAACAATCTCATGTATCAGCAAGAGATTTTCCACACCTGCAACTACCCCAAAAAAACAAGGTTTAAAACCTCGCCCTGCCCAGAGGTGAGTGATGAGGAAGCTTATGGATTCATCATTTCATAAATCAAGTTTATGCAAAATATGTTGCAATAAGCCTACTTTTTCCTCCTGTACTTCACAGCATTGCTATTTTAGATTGCAGTTTCCTGTGTATTTTGATAAAACTCCAGTTTTCATCCAAGTATAACTTGATGAAGATGACAAGAAAAATGAATCATGCTCAAGCATCAATACCAATGCTCCATTCACCATTTCCTGTCTGACAAAAAATGTAAAAGAAAAGAAAAGCAAATTTCTATCATATATCGCTGGATATATTTGGTTAAATAGGTTGTATAATAATCTGTTGTATTGATTCATAAAAAGACATTCCAACTTTAATGCAAGGCTATTTCTACCTTGCAAATCAACATATTACCTATGAATGAGAAGCAGCACTACAAAAACAATTAAAAAGAACAGAGAGAAAAGAAGTGTAAATTGTCAATTTAAATCAAGACTTGCTGCTTGCTGATTTGTACTATGACATTTAAATCTGTCTATCTGTCTAGATTTTTCTATTTGTTTGTTTCTATTACAAACGTATTAATGCTCAGACCTTTCAAAGGAAAACCCCATAATGCCCATCCTGAGTCCTGTGGTGTATTGAGGCTTGTAAACAGATTGCCAGATGAAGGCAAAGATTAGAAGATAGCAAAGAGCTGCCAGGCTGGAAGCCTGAATTAAATCCATTAAGGTATGTTTGAATAGGCAGATAAGTAAGGAACAGCAAGCTGGGCTGATGAGTTTCTTCACAGAGAAGAAACCACAGCGAGAGTTGCCATGCATGGCAAAGCATCAGGCCAGCTGCCACTCACCTCCAGAGACTATTGAAGTCCTGTTGGGAGTTCACCCATCAAGGGATGTCCTGCTGTGATAAATCAAACTAAAGTGACAAGGGAGTTCTTCAGCCATAAGGTCATTTAATAAAATAAGGGAAGAGTCACACATGGAAGTGTAAATACCCTGCACACTTGTTCAACCTGGTGCTAAAGAGCTGTTGAAGTGGATATGGAGGATGCAAAATAAAAGAAAGATGGAAGGATTTCAGATTCTATTGACCTGCTCCCTAGGTCCTGAGGGTGGTTTTCCATCTGCTCTAGCAGCATAATTAAACGTTTGTGAACTAATGACAGTATGTGGCTTTTGTCACCAAAAGAACAGACAGTGGTAAACAAAACCCTATTTACAAGACGTAGGGAGGAGGGAAATGTGACTCTGCTGTTGAAATTAGAGATAAACAAAATCACACCACTCAGCTAAAGAGCCTGTCTAGACAGAGGAAGAACAAAAACAAATGACAAAAGCTCGATGTTATTCTTGTAAGAAAAAGAGGGAAAAATTATTTTGTAGCTAGGCAAAAGTCATCACACTGAAGAATGTCAAGACTACAATGTTGAGATTGCTGAGTATCATGTATTTTACACTACAGAGTAAGATAATCTAGCCAGAGCAAGGCCTTCTTAATTTTGGAAAACCTGGCACGAATCAAGAGCATGAACAGCTTAGTAAATCGGTGAGAAAACCAATGAAACGGATTTTTGTCCTTGAAGCACAAGAGCTGCAAGCATACACTGAGGCTTCACCTACATGGTAGATCTACTCGGTTGCACCTATATCAGTGAAATTTAATTTAAAAGATAGTGATTATAATTATTCCACTCTGAAGTCCTGTTTAGAAATAAGTTGTCCACAGGAACAGTTGTTCCAGAAAAGGCAGGATGGAACAGTAACTCTACTACATTCATGCCAAACAACTTTCCTGCCAACATGGCCCTAGAGAGGAGAGAGTGTGTTTAAAGGTAAAACAAGTATCATCCTTCAAAAACAGTGGGATTTCTTTATTCCAGCAGTGAATCTGAACCACTCTGAGCTAAGAATTTTCATGTCATTTTCTAACCAGCATAATTGCTACAGCAAATTTAAAATCACAGATTATCTAGAATGTATGTGCTAGGTAAATAATGAAATTCTGTCTTGAAATGTCTCTCAGTGACTGTAGATAACAAGGACTTTTGACTTTTTGTGGGATGAAGTGGGAGAAGGCAGATAGCACACGTACAGCCAGATGTTGCTCTCCACTGAGCAGGCATTCCTGAAAGGTGAAACAAGGATTTGGCAGAGCAAAAAAATTTTGGATTAATAAAATGGCAGGGAGCAGGACAGCAGCTATGCATGCAGGGCCCTAAGTAATCCACAGAGTCTGAATACGCAGGGACACAAGGAGTTAAAGGTGGAGAGGCAGGATCAGGGCTGTCAAATGGAGCAGATAGTGGCTTCTTGGCAGCTGGGACATTAATTCCTTTTAAACATAAAAGTCAACAGATAACTGAGGTTTTGATCAATGTAGCATCAGACTGAACCTTGCAGCGCCCTAATTATTTTTGGTTGGTTTTAGAGAGGGTTGCTGTTCTAAGACATGGCTGCTGCTTCATCCATGAGACTGCAGGTAGGGGTGCAAACCTTTGAAGGCAAGTGGTCCATGGTTCCCTCTGAGCAGTTACATTTTCATCATTACCGTAGTCTTCCTCTTCCTCATATGCCTGCTGCTCATTGAGGTCAGTCATGCCAGTCAGGGGCAAAGGATGAAGACACAGGAGGATGAGGATGGTCGGTAATGCTTGGTATCAAATGGCTGTTGAGGGAACACTCAATTAAAGGGTAGAGAGGAGGTGGACAGCAGGGAGCTTTGTCTGTTGTCTGGAAGCAATTAACCCTTGTAAAGGATGTCTTGGAATTGGTCTCATCCCAGCTCTGTCACAGATTCATTAACTTAAACTCCCTAGGTCTTGGGGTTTTTTTTCCAATTTACAACATATGAGTAGGTGTGTGGAGACAGGGGGCTATGCATATTTCATTGAACATTCATGCTACTACCATTAACTCATTAATTTATTTCAGAGTTACATCATAAAAGAGGTGTGGCCAGCAGGTCAATGAAGGCAATTTGCCCTCTCCACTCCGCCCTCGTGAGACCCCATTTGAAGTGCTGAGTCTGGTTCTGGGGCCCCCAGCACAAGAAAGATGTGGACCTGTTGGAGTAAGTCCAGAGGTGACCACGAAGATGCTCAAAGGGCTGGAGCACCTCTCTTACAAAGACAGCCAGAGAGAGCCGGGATTGTTCAGCCTGGAGAAGAGGAAAGCTCCTGGGAGACCTTAGAACACCTTCCAGTACCTGAAGGGGGCTACAGGAGAGCTGGAGAGGGACTTTTTACACAGGCAAAGGAGGGACTTTTACAAGGGCATATAGTGGTAGGACAAGAGGGATTTGGTTCAAATGGAAAGAGGGTAGGTTTAGATTAGATAATAGGAAGAAATTCTTCACTCTGAGGGTGGTGAGGCACTGGCGCAGGTTGCCCAGAGAAGCTCTGGATGTCCCATCCCTGAAAGTGTTCAAACCCAGGTTGGATGGGGCTCTGAGAACCCTGGTCTGGTGGAAGGCATCCCCGCCTGTGGCAGAAGAGCTGGAAANGAGAGGGACTTTTTACACAGGCAAAGGAGGGACTTTTACAAGGGCATATAGTGGTAGGACAAGAGGGATTTGGTTCAAATGGAAAGAGGGTAGGTTTAGATTAGATAATAGGAAGAAATTCTTCACTCTGAGGGTGGTGAGGCACTGGCACAGGTTGCCCAGAGAAGCTCTGGATGTCCCATCCCTGAAAGTGTTCAAACCCAGGTTGGATGGGGCTCTGAGAAACCTGGTCTGGTGGAAGGCATCCCCGCCTGTGGCAGAAGAGCTGGAAATGGATGGTTTTTAAGGTCCCTTCCAAACCAACATATGCCATGATCTTAGTGTATGGCCTGCTCCACTTCCACCTGCGTGCTTGCCCACTTCACCAGACCTGAAATTGTGAAATCTCTCTGGAAATCATCTCTCACATTTCTTGGGGATTTTTCTTCTGTGCTATAAAATGCTCTGTTTGGTTCTGGTTTTAGGCACTGGTAGGCGCTACAAGGTCTCCCTGGAGCCTTCTCCAGGCTGAAGAGCAGCAGCAGCTTTCCCTCGGTTATTTGAGGGTCCGTTCCGTGAGGGAGGCGCGGGGGCGGCCCTGTCCCGGCCGGAGCGGCACTGTCCTGACGGGGGTGGCACTGTCCCGGCGGCAGCGGCCCTGTCCCGGCCGGAGCGGCACTGTCCTGACGGGGGTAGCACTGTCCCGGCCGGAGCGGCCCTGTCCCGGCGGGAGTGGCACT